>OZ010579.1:88583210-88812002 GCA_963932145.1 Acanthosepion lycidas
TGTGTGTGCAAATAAAAATATTCATGTCTCTTCTCATCAGATTTATACAACCTATACAATGAGATAATGAGGCAATTCTGAGAGAATTAAATGTCCCACCAGGATTCAATGTTGGCAGCCACAATCTCAACAGCATAAGATATGAAGATTACACAGTGTTCATAAGAGACACAGAAAGGAAACTACAATAACTGCTACAGAAGGTAGTGAAGGAAAGAAAGGTAGAATACTTGTTAACAAAAGAAACAGCCCAGCATGCAAATTACAAATTAGTGATATCAAAATCAAATCAGTGTAAACATTTAAATACCTAGAAAGTGTTTTAACAGAGGACAGAAAGTGGGACACTGAAATATGAAGGTGCATTCTGATAGCAAACAATGCCTTCCAAAAGCTAAGCAAAGAAATTTAAAAATGAGTACTTTTGTTTGAAACAAAAAGAGTAATGAACTATAACATAATATCAGTCCATCTAAACAATTTATTTTCAATTGTTTCACCCCAAGCTAGGTGATAATATCACCAAAATGCAGAGGTTTACAGAGAAAGAAAGAGAAGAATTTAATGAGAAGTGCCATTCTCATAGCATACCTAAACTCATGCAGTTGAGGCACTAAGGGAACAGTTGGCATAAAAATATTTGTAAAAATGACAGTGGAAGCCATGCAATGTCAGTGAGATGGTGATTGACGTCAAGATGCCAGATCAAGATGGATTACATTACAGATCATTCTTTGAATTTTGTCAATAATCTCAAGATGTACAGCAGGAAACTCAAATAATTTGCCAAAAAGAGGTTAGAGATTACTCAGGTAATAATTTGAGGAATCGGAGGATTTCCTGGAGATCTTAAAATAAAAAACAGGAACTACAGAGGATGTCTTTCAACAAACTAGAGTGCAAGAAGCAGGGAGACATTTGTAGTAAAGTTTGGGTATAGCAGGAACCAGTTAAGGAGCACATTTCTTTAGGATAACTGCAGGGATACTGTTGAGGTCACATGCTCTGTGGGAATCTAGTTTAGAAATTATAGCAGAGACCATCAATGGAGGTATGTCCATATCACTGAGTATAGCCTCCATTCTAGGGGATAAAATTGGGTAGGGATACTCCAGATGAGTTAAGAGTAGAGTTGTAACAGAATTTCTAAGCAAAGTTCATGTGTGTGTATATGTGTGAATATATGCATATATAGTCAATTTCACTGTTAGTCATGCTGTATTGTAATTAAATTATTTTTAATTACAGTCATATCTTAACTGCAACTATATTGTGGTCATGATTATAGAGGAAAAATTTCTGCATATTTCTTTTTGGTAATGTTAATATTAGCCATTTCCTATAATGAAACATTCATTAACCAGGCCGCCAGTACTACATTTGGTTGAAATTTAGAAAATCTTTCTATAAAAAGAATTTTCAAGAAAATATGTTTCTCAAGTTCACTGTTATCACTGTTTCTAGCATTGATAAAGGCTTCTGTTTGAGGTTGTGTGGAGTATCATCATCTTATATGTCATTTTGTTCTGTTTGATTTAAATGTGCTATCCATTTTAGTTGTTGCTGCTGAAAGTCAATTGATCTAATACAGTCATTTGCTTGGGACTCTATAGTACTAGTCAACAAGGTTCAAAAAACGATCCTTGTTAAGACTTACATGCTTCATTCAAAGTGAATTTTCATCATTGATTTGAGAAATCTGTTGTATACAAATAACAGTTTAAATACTTCTGAATGAGCTTGATGACATGTCTGACATCTATATAAAGGTAGCCATCTGATGAGGTTATTTAAGAACATGATGAATTTTTAGTTTAATGTTTTTGTTTTGTAGCAGTTTGTTTTGTAGCAGTTTGTGTTTTTGGCTCTCACACTGGCCAGTAGTGCTTCCTGTTCAACTTCCTTTTCTATACAAAATGTTATAACTAATCCATACACCAAGATATTTGAAATGTGTAGTATTTGTGAATTTCACATACAGCAATTGCTATCACTTAACTTAAAATATTTTTACCCTTCCTTGCCTTTAAAGGAGTGCCCTTTGCTGTGCTGATGTTGCTACATACCTTACTTCTTGCCTATCTCACACTGCAAATTTTTTCTAAGCTCTATACTAAACATTAAATCTGTTACGAAAAAAGAACTAAACAAAATGAACATAAAACGATTAGCTTTAAAAAAAGGACTTATAACTGGAAAAACTGAATGAAAAAAGAATGTTAACAACAAATACTTTTTCACACCCAACCCAGTTCTGTGGAATCAGAATCAATGTTGGGTTTAAGCAAGTGAATGAGCCAATTGAAGTAAAGTGAATGAGCCAATTGAAGTAAAGTGCCATGCAGATTTAAATTTTTCCCACTTGTGACGAATGCAGCTATCAATTTTTTTGCATGCTAGTTAACATTCATGTCAGTCAGCTGTTGGCTCTCACACTGGCCAGTAGAATCTTCCTGCCTATTAATGGCAGCCAGCTATAGGCTTTCACTGTGGCCAGTAGAAAATGGCCACAAACTACATGAAAAGTGCCATAGAAGCATGAAAAAATCGATTATTTCCACTATCGATGGGAGTTGGGAAATGCAAACTCGGTCTTAGGCTTCCCGCTAACTTGGAGCATGTGCAGATAAATTTTGGTGCAAATCCATCGAAAATTGTGGCTGTGCATTCATTACACACATACGCACACATCCTGCCTTTTATAGATAGAGATTCAGGATAATTGGCATTAGTGATTTCCTTCCAATTCCAGATTGTAGTTTCTCTTTTGGCAAGGTTTATCTTGAGCTCTCTTTCCTGAAACACATGATAGATGTCATTGGCATAGTCTCTACTATCATCAGTACATTGGCCTCAGGAGAGAAATCAGGAATGCTGTTTTCTACAAATAGCAATAGTTGCTACTAAATCATACAGAACTTGATCTTTATGTTCAGAATGCATAATTCATAGCTGCAGCAACTACTTTGTTTTCACTTGCTAGACAAAGACCCTTCCACAGTTACTCTTTGCATGATCTTTTTGCTATCATGTTTTTCTATCCATTTAGCACCAATCAACCAACCTTTCATTCCATCTTTTATGCTTTCTTCTTGATATGTGTCCTGTCCACCACCATTTTTGTCCTTTAATCACTTCAATATCACTTACATGTTTATTCCATGGATCTATGTTGATCTTTTAGAGTTATTGTCAGCACTGCCCTGGCTATTGATTTTTATGTGTTTTTGAGCTGGGTTTCAAGTAATTTTATTAATTCCTTTGTTTCACACCTGTACATCATATCTTGAATTATACATTCATTATACACTTCACATTTTAAGCAGAGTGGCAAGGTGTAACCTTACTTTACCACTACTCATAAGCTCACAAGAAATTTATAGCACTCAATTAGCCACTGACTTCCCAAAACTGAAATAGTTCATTTACATGAGAGTGCTGGAAAATTCTTAACCAAACTCACAAACCAAAATTTGACCAAATGAACAAACATCAGAATTTTTTTTTGTTTTTTTTTAGGGAAAGCCACTTTGGTTTATGCAATTTTGAAGCAATTAATGGACTTTTAATCTGACATTATTACTTATAATGATAAATTTCATATTTATTGAGTATCCATGTTCGAGTTGACATCTTTTCTTTATATTTTATAAACAGAGATATTAATATCTACCAGCAAAGAAATTGAGGGGGATATCTTCTTTAATATGATATACAATTTCTAGAACAGTAGACAATAACACACACATGCACATAAATATCTAAGGGAGGGAGATATGAAAAGTTCTCAACCAAGAAGCCTTTCCCAAAAATAACTTTTGCTTAGTTATTTAGTCAGATATCAGGAAGTGGTTCTGGCCAAGAACTTAAAAGCATCTCCTTATATTTATATATATCTCCAACTTTGCATATTCATCCATTAACCAATGGGCAAGTTTTTCTATCCTCAACTTTGTCTCAGAGAGAAATCACGACTGGAAGTGAGTTATCAAAAACTGTACAAGAAACAAATTTACACAAATAAGGAACAGCATATTAACTGAAGTAAACTTTGGTAATGCCATGTATGTATCTGCATATAATTCTTTTCATTCTTCTTCATGCTACCACAAACCAAGTGTATCAGAAATGAAAAACAAAATGTCTTTCAATACTTTTATGGCAACATAAGCAAACAGCAGGCCTTGGACAGATTTATCCTTAACCTGGTTGTATGGAGAAATATACAAGCACAATAATTCTAAAAGTACTTCAGTTGCAAAGTACCAGCTAAGAAATTTATTCATGAATATTTATGCACAGCCGTCTCAGCTGGGGATAATAAATTTATCAGAAAGAAAACCTTGAAAAGAAAATTTTAACCTGGGAAGGTGGTGCTAGGAACTTATTAAAAGGAATAGTACAGCCAATTTATTTTGAAAACTTTTAATCTCAGAGAATATAACACAGAAAATCTCATAAGCTCAAGTTGTAATAAGTCCCTGTCTAAAACAATAGCAAACATTCTTCATTGACAGAGAAGAATAGATTTTTCTCAGTGTGAAGAGGAATAAACTTGTGGCAGAGTAGTCTGAGTTTCTATCTTTGGTCAGTTTAGGATTTCAATGCATCATAGTAAAAGTAACAAAGAAAAATATTTTCTCAAATCAAAACATTTTAAAGATCATTTTTTATTTTTAAGCCTGCAACATTTTCTTAATATCCTTGTGGTTTCAAAATGTTTTTCTGTGGAACAATAGAAGGATAATTGCTTTCTGAACTTCTAAGATCAAGTGATTACATTATTCCATATATTTTTGGACAGCTTGTGGATACATTTTTCAGTGTTCTTTAGGTCCTTATTAGTAAAATACTTAAAATTTGTTTGGAGGTTTTTTGTTTTAACCCTTCTGATCTGACCTGAACAGAATACACACTCACACACACACATTATATATATATATATATATATATATATATATATATATATATAAAGATGTATTTCAGCAGCAGGAATTCTCGCTAACATATTTTGTTAAATAATATGAACAAGTTCTGTCTATCAATTTTTTTTTAAAATCTCACAAATTACTGAATAAATTGTTTTGTGTTATGAGTAATTTTTTCAAAATTCATATTAACTTTTATTTTATACTATTTTCCTCCCTGAGTACTTTTGAATATTGCTACATTCATTTTGAAGGGTGGTTCTAAGTGTAGTTATGCAACCCGTCTTTAATTGTAGCATTCACACATTTGATGGAATTAATTTCAAGTCACTTAAAGTGATGTTATATAAATGGCCAAACTGAAATTTTTGTGTTTGTGTTTTTCTTTTTTGATTTTTTTAAATATATAGACTGTATATTGAAGTGTGTTTAAATAGCAAAATCAATCAAGTAAAATTGTAAATATCTGAGAAGTATCTTAACAGTGAATGAAAACATGACATCAAAATCCAAAGTGCAATACATTAGTAAAATATACCTTCAAAAACTAAGCAAAGTATTCTTCTTTCCCATGAATAAGTCAGCTCAAAGGTTTTCTATAGGCAATAAGTTTTGGCATCATATAAATGCTACCTATTGTCTAGATGAAGTCCATCAACAGATACATCTCCAACATACTGATCTCAAACGTTTCTGCTGTCCCAGTTTTAAACTTAATTATCTTTCGCCAAGCGTTTGAATTCTTATTTAAAAAAACTGGTCTAAACTCTCACTTCCCTGCATTAATTAGCTAACATATGCCTAATATCAAGTGATGTCAGAGAAAGGAATGCCTCAAGATGTGAATTAAAAATTGGAGATACCAAAATGAAGCAAGTATAAGAATTCACATATTTGGGAAACAGAGGATGGAACATATGATACTGAAATTCAAAAGGCATATTGGAATAGTGAAATGTGTTTTCTAAAAGCTAAGCAAAGTATTAAGAAACAAAGAAAAGAGTACTGAACTGTTATGTGGTTCTATAGAAGGAATCTAAGGATACCATGAATTGAATATGTGAGTAATGACAAAGTTTTAAGGAAAATGGTATATTTTGAATTAGAAAGCAACAATTGAAATTTCTAGTACCCATAAAGAAAGAGGGTTTGGACAATGTGATACTCTCAGGATATACTGAAGGTAAGAGAGACAAAAGAAAGATTCATGTAGCCTACCTAACAAGCTTGTTGATAGCAGAAGATGAATTAGGAGAGATGACAAAAGACACACTTTACTAAGAACTGCAAATGATAGGAAGTTATAAAGTTATTGCCTACCACTTGAAGGGACATGGTATATGGAAGATAAAGAATGCAGGTTGAGTGCATAGTTATATCTTACTTGATACCTCTACAATTTTAATTCTACTGACAAGGTATTGTTGCAAGCAACCTTTTATTTCATGGCTTTCTGTTATTTCTTCTAATAAAACATTTATTATTATTTGACATTAGAAACTATTTCTTCAAACTGTACATTTAAAAATAAAAAAATATCAATATTGTAATCAATTTCTTTATTTCATAGTAACTAGGTTAAATATGGAGAATATACAAAAAGATATGTAACTGATTACAAAGTATTAAGAGTTTATTCACTATTCAATTGATTAATGAAGACAGTTTTGGAATGGGCCGCAGAGAAATTTTCAGTTACATTGTGCCAAGCCAAATGGCAATGATTTTATTTGACAGCCCATCTACTCAGAATTTAGGAAAAATATACTATTTTATCTAAATACAGCAAAAACATTAAAGTATGCAAATTTATTAAATTAGCATTATCAAAAAAATTTCAAAATTGGAATGTTTTACCCCTTTTAAGTTAAATGACACCAACAAAGTCTGTATGTCCATCTTTTAACTTAGAAAAACTAAATAAAAAGTTGGATAGATGTTGTTGATATTGTTATATATATATATATATATATATATATATATATATATAAATATATATATATTAAAAAAGAGTAAATGAAAACATTTATACACAATGAAATTATCCAGTGTTAGCTTTGACTATCAATATATCTGCAGCCAGATACCCACTCAACCACTTGCCTCATTCAAGTGAGAAAATTAATATATTATTTTAGGTGTGCCTGAAGTGGATGGTCAGATACTCCACTTTATCACTCTGTAGCTGAAAAACAATCACACCTCAAGGTATCAAGCACCAATTGTTCATAATCAAATTAAGACAGAGTAATAATCCTTAATTATTGAACACTAGACTAATTCATCTTGAAGGAAGTGTACTGAAATGATAGATTAAAAACCACCTCTTTGAAAAGCATGCATGATTTACAAAGTTCAAAGCGAAACCATAGGGTAGACAATGAAAAATTACCCTCAACATTTTTTGCTCAATGATGTATATTGCTAAAGGAAAAATAATGATGGTGAATTGTATATGCAGTTGTGTGTATATTTATATCTCTAGGAATATCATACACACATATATATATATATATATATATATATATATGTATGTATGTATGTATGTATGTATGTGTGTGTGTGTACATGAAAATGCTTCAAAGTATGATCAATGCAGGCTAATCAAAAAAACAAAAAGAAATTATCAAAGGATATGATGGAATATAAAAATCTACAAAACAAAACTCCTGGAATGATGACCACTGCTACCATCTTCTGTCGCCACAATATAAGAACAATAAAATAGGTTGGATTTGAAGCAATATATGATTAGGACTTTAGATAAAAAGCTTAAGAAAACTATTCCTTTTGCCCAACACTATTTTTGCTGATATTTCTATTTTCACATTACTTTGTAATAACAAATTCTTTATCTTTTAAATGACTGTTTGAATACACATATTTAAAACTTAACTTCTGAAAAATTCAAATTTTAATAATCAAGTCTTTAAGAGATGAAGATCATACACCATCCACAAAAAATCATAATTTCCAATCAATGAAAATAAGTCTATAATATAAGTGCTGAAGTTTATTTAAATAGATATAGTTATCAGTGTTGAAAGTTCAGCTAAAGATTCAGAAAACATGTTCCAAAAATACATCATGTAATTTTCATTTCTATATTTTTTTCCATTTCAGATTTGTATGGAATAAAACATCTATATGCCATGCTCTTTCAGGATGTTGGCAGTCATGCCCCTCCACAATTTCTTGTATTTTTTAACTCTAAATTTTGTCTTATTGCTATGTCTGCTAAACACTGTCCTGCCATCCACTGATACAAGCTTGAGAGAGAGGTTATGTGAACATTTAAAGTCAAAATCTCCTCTTGATAACATTGAGCCAATTTTACCTACATTTTGACATCATTTCCATTTTCTTTTAACTGATTTATAAAATTGTTAAAAGTACATAAATACAAAAATACCTTAAATAAAAGTCAAAATGAGGACATAAAATGATTTTAAACTCACTTGACATTGGAACATATAATTTTTAAAAATAACCATAGAAGAATATGTCTTATCCTGGCAACTTTTGATCCTATTTTTTTTTAATTTCAGGTGTTTTTATTTATTCCTATTCTCTTTATAAATAAATATCCAGCAATTATAATCAACTATAATGGTTAGTTGTAAGCAGGAAATTTTGAGTGGAAACAATCTAAAACAAACGGAACAATTCCAACTAATCATCTTTTCTATCCAAATATCTGTAGAGAAAAAAAACATTTATTCCCATCATATTCACTCAGTGGACCGTAAAACAATAATTCTTGAAGAAACCCTGTTTAAAAAAAAAAGTAAAGAGCCACAATGTTATATGTCATCAACAACTACAAGACAGAAGAATTGCTAATCAGTTCAGTGTGTAGTGCATGCAATTTGCTTTCCTTCTAAGTTAGTTTTTCTCACCTTTGTCTAATTTTTGTTCTTACAAAACTTACCAAAAGGCATAAGACAAACTTACTGTTTGTAAACCTTTCTTCTTTGTGAATATATAATGCTGACGCTAACATCATCATTCTGTGTACATGGCCTACAGACAAACTGTGAGCTTCATAAATATGCACAAATGTTTTAGCATGCGGTTTCTTTTTTTCACTTGATATACAGATGACAATGTGTTCTGTTTGAAGATATGAGAACAACAAGTAATTAAGAACAATTGAGAAGAAATTTCATTGCACATCACAATATTCGTGATTATCTAATTACAGCTTCTTTTAACATAGAGACCAAAAATAAATTACTTATGTATCTAATAATGAGAATGTGTGTGCAATACACTTACATTCATATTATGATTCATTACTCTGTGAATATGTGTACAATTATGAGATCAGTACATGTCCCCTATTGACAATAACCAAGAAACCATTCTTTTCACTCTCCTTTGCCTGTCCCTAATTTTTACCTTATTTATTCATTCATCTTTCCTTCTTCTGTTCTGTCACTGGCTTTTTTTTCCTTTTGGGAATATAGATATAAAATGAGAAGATATATATGCACACCAATCATTTTTCCCCATATATATATATATATATATTTATATATATATATATATATATATGGAAGACACTATGTTCAGAGCACTGTGCAAGAATCAAAGTGTTTCTGTTCAATGGCATTTTTTCTGTTGTCTTAACATTAAAATAAATACACACACACACATATATATATAAAAATAGAGGTATATACAGATTTTATGATACAATATATGTATGTGTATACATCTACACAAAATATAGATACACACATCTGTACACTTATAAACAAATGTGCATGGAAAAAATAAATACATATATATGAAGGTAAATCAATACATTCATAATCTGATAGATTAACTGAAAATGGCTACAATTCAGTATCATAGTGTCCACAACTCTGCAATGAATTGTGAATGCCATAATCCTTTTCATGCCTGTATTGCACATGCTTTATCAGGTATACATACATTTTTGAATTTAGAGTTGAACTTCTCATATACTGGTTACCAAACATGGCTACAGAGCCCAGTCTACCATGATATTTAAGAAATATCTAATGTTTTCCACTGACATGAAGTGGAAAGATTATATTGAATCAATTTCTAGATTTGCAGCTTGGAATGTTGGTAGAGTCCTAAGTGAGTTATTATTATCTAAGGATGACTTATATGAATATTTTTATGATTAAGCATTCGTAATTAATTTTTTAAAAGTTTCTCTATTTCTGTGCCAAAATTATTACTGCATCAGATTATATTTTATTGCATGGAATTTACCAAAGAGTACAAAGCCTTATTTTATTTATGCTTTTCTAGAATTGATGCTTATTATAAGCACTTCTTTAAAAAAAAAGATATTGCATTATTTTTCAGCAGTTTTGAACATATATAAAAGAATGTTTGCTTATGTACATAGGTGGGTATTTTCATGTACTTATGTTCTAGTTTTATACTTAGGAGTTTTCAAACAAATTACAAGTATCATACTAATACTTACTAATACAGTTATAAATATACACTCAGAGATAGAATCATATATACATCAACCATAATGTAAATAATAGTATGTGAAGATCTGATTAGGACAAAAACTTAAAACTTCTTTGAAAATTAGTAAAAACAAATTTTTCTTTTTTTTACTCAATATAAATTATACAGAGTAATTTTCAGCATCAATTTCATGTGGTAATGCATTTTAATTGACAAATATTAAATGAAACAAGTTTATAACTGATATAATATTATGATAACTACATGTGATCTTGTGGGGGAAAATGAAATAAAATCAATAAATAAAATAATAATAAAGAATAAAAGAAAAGAAAAAATATATACATTTTCCCATGATGCTAGTAATAAATGAACCAGAAAGGGCTTTTTGGTCATCTGCGTAATTTTATGACCTCACTTCCAAAAAGGACAGAACAGCTCTCTTAGCACTTTCTATTGCATAGAGTCCAGACATGTTTTGCAGCTTCACTTATGAAGTAAATAATTTGATTGTTCTAATTCAGTTTAAAGTTGCCTTGAGCATGACTATTTTAACTATTCTTATCCTAACTTCTAAACCCGGTAAACAAAATGGGCATACAAGAGATATTGATAACTTTGCTTCCCTACAGTTTGCATAAAAAAAAGGAAACTGTCCATAATAGAAACTAAAGTTTTTGAATGCTTTCTTTAATGGTTTACATGTGAACATACACACCAAACACATGTCCTTTTAAAATCCATAATCTGTTAGTCACAGACAAAAATTGAATTTTATAATATAGATAATTTCTACAGCACCAGAAATGTTTCTACGATCTGTCCTGAGACTTTTGACTGAATCATTGTAAACTAGAAATTCATACTATAATTTACTTTTCTTTATCTTTTATTGTACAAGTGGCCATTAATCAATGACATAAGCTATAGGCCTTCTTGAATGCAATGTCAATATACTTGTAAATATTAGGCTCATTATATTTTTATTTCCTTTTTTTTTATCTCCACTGATTTGTTTCAGAAATTGTTATTGAGAACTAATGTTTTTTTGCTATTTTTTGTCTATCTCAAACAAAATTTGGCTGTCATACACAGGAAATTACATTATGCCAACAATATTTTCTTTTATTGATCAAAAGTATTTGAAAAGAGCAATATCCATAATGTTACACAGGCTATGGAAGTTGATTGAATATTGATCAGTATAGAATAAAAGATTTTTTTTAAATCTATCAGTCCTGAACTCATCATGATTTGCTATAATGCAAATGTATCTGTTCTGTTTTGAATCATTCAGTTGTATTTTCACCACAAGCTACAGGTAAACATCATCTATCACTGTCTTAATGTTATGTATGCATTTTTATACTAGATTGTTATCTTTGCAATTCTTGTTCTTCAATCAAACTATAGCTCTTCTGACAGTTTTCCTGTTCATTTGAAATTACGATGTTGTTAATATTTCTGACCAGATTAAGAGGCCAAAAAACCATTTTCCATTCTGTGATATATAAATTTTTCATCAACAGTAAATCCCATGTTGTACACTCTGAGCCATGCCTAAAAGTATTCTTCTGCTCTCATTCAATTGCTTCTCATTTTCTTTCAAAGTTTTCATTTTATTAACAAGCTGGAATGTAATAATAATTGGAGGTTATTCCTATGTTCCTAAGGTATCTGCTGATGATGTAATTTCTGAGAGTGCTTCAAAGTATATCTTTCCTGGGATCCAATTTCTATTGCAGAGTTCAGTTTCTAATATTTTCCTCATTCTTCTTAAGTAATCTTTGCTGACCTATTCTTTCACTCTCATTCAATACGTATCCAATATTCCTAAATACTTACAATTTTTGTTCCTATTACGCATCTTAATAATTTCCTGGTTGGGTAATTTCTTCTATTATTTCTCTTTTTCATTAGTGCATCACTACCATTGCATGTTTTTCAATTCTTATGTGCTGAAAATTCCCACCATTTTTATTTAGATATCAAATTTCTTCTTTCTTACCAAAAATTTCTTGAGCGGTTCAGTTTTTCCTGTAGTACTATAAATCTATATCCACTGGTACAATTTCATAGAATACAACCAAGATATCTATGACAAAGATTAGTGGAGATAGAGAGTCACCTTGCAAGATTATTTTCATAATTAATACTTTTATACTCTATACAGGCTTATGGCCACATCACAGTGAAACACTGGTTCCTGTACAATCACCAAAGTTAAGCAACATCGAGCCTGATTAGTACCTAGATGGGTGATCACTTCGGAATACTAGGTGGATGTATGAATGGTGTAATGGATAATGGTTCTGAATTGTTGATCACACAATCAAGTTCTAATTCCAATTGGGTTCTTTACATTCACTTTTGTACAAATAACCTTTTGAGAAATATGAATCCACCTCTTCTCCCACAGATATGGGTTAGTTTGTAAGACTTTTATCACTAAATCATTATTATCTAAAAAACAAAAAATCTTACAATCTAAAAATATTTTCTGGCTTTAAATAACATGCAAACGGTTGATAAGCTGTATAAAAGAATCAATTAATCAATATAATCTGTTCATATGTTTCTGAATTAAATATTTTCTTGGAAAGGTCTGATATATAAAATATATTTTTACTTTACTAATGAAAAATATTAACCTGATCCATTAAAAAAAATTTTTATTGTGTAAAAAGTATTGTTTATTACAGATATATTTCTGAAAAAGGCACAGTTTTTTCGATTTCATTGTTGGGGATGATTATTTTTTAGTATATTGGATTCTGGCTTAGAAGCAAATAGTTACTAAAATATACTGTAAGCACAAGTAATCTTCATGTCTTTGTCAATGTAGAAATGTAAAAATGTTATAAGATAGGCATAAATATGGAATAGAAAATAAAAGTATAAAAAAGAGAACTCTTTAGAATTCAAGAAATTCAGAGGAACAGGAATTAGACTAAACATTGATGCTCCAGTGATTGGTCTAAAAAGTGCACCAAGCTGATCAAATATTAATTTTTTTAAACTGATGCACTGAATATAAAATCTATGTAAAATTTTCAACTTAAGAAAATTTCTATTAATCTGATTATTAAAAAATATACAAAAATCAGTAGATATTATTTAAAGATTTGTCATAATTTTGTTTTGCCAAGTCATGAATGCAAACATGAGAAATAATTTGATAAGCACAAAAATAGCATTGTGATATTTTTTCAAATGTGTGCTCAGTTTTTCAAATTTTATTTAATAATCTTTTATTGCCTAAAATCTGGAAAAATATTAAATTAAGTTTAAATCTGGCCCCAGAAGTACAAGGTTTTTAATCATGTACTTGTAATAAAATTACATTTGCAATTTCCATTTTCCACACAAGGCAGATTTGATTCAATTTTATCACTTTTGGGGAAAGAAAGTCATTCTGAGTTAGAATAGCATTTGCCTGATTGGTGGATTCATGTCATTCAGAAAAACATATAACAATAATGTATGAATTAAATGATCTTTTTTTCCTCCCCAACCTTTTGTCAAATTGTCTTTTCAGTTATATTTTGTGACAAATAGGAATGACTCACAAAGCTCAGCAATAGCAGACAATTTAAATATAGATACAATTTAAAAAAAATTATAAACACCAATATTATGAATGTGTTTTTGCAATCTTTTTACTTTGTTCATAGTAAAGTAGAAATAAAGTGGCTCCAATAAACTTTACTATGTATTGTTGTAGTTTTGCTATTAATCATTTTTATTATTCTAATTGTGTATATTTAAGTGCCTGTCTCTACTTTTGGCCAGAGCCATGTAAATTCTTGTGTGGTGAGGATGAAAAGATGAATGAATGGAATGTGTATATAAAGAGGACACTATAACTTTACCAAATTCAATAGTAATAATAAAAATTAAAAAAAAAAACTCTGCAAATTATTACAGTATGATTAAGATAAGTGCTTCAATCTACATAGGCCACTGTAGCTCAACCAACTATGTAGGAGAAGGAAACTCCATCACATAACCTACAGGACTTTACCACTATCATTTCACTTCATGGGGCTGTGGCTTGTAAGCCCTTGATTTAAAAGATATAGTTCAAAGTATACATGCCACACTTGGCTTAAAACTTCACAAATGTAAACCTGAGAAAATTATATATGTTAAACATCATCATATAGCATTAACATTTTCATCACAATAATAGGAAGCTGGCAAATGATTACTTCATCCTAAGTTTGATATTTTATTGACTTTTCTGAAGTTAAAGATAAATGTGGCCATTCCTTCTATATTAGGCTTAATGTTTTAGCTTGTAAAATAAAGATATAGTTTCTTTAACCCTTGATGGTTAGAAACCCCCATTTGAGATTTAAAATCCAAAATGGGGGTATCTAGCCATTAATACTGTTATACCCACAAATATCACTTATTAACAGTGAAATTTACCCTAATGGTTTATTTTTATGTCCGTATGAGGTGCAAGTTACAAACACAGAAAATGTAATAAGAAAAACAAAGTTCAAGTTTTGGCCAAAGCTTCTTGCATTTATTTACATTCAAGCCCTTGGGTAAGAGTATGAATTTACTTCTCCCTTCAGCAGGGTAGACTGTGCACACTACTTTGGTTGGCAACCAATCATGGAGATAGACAAGTCCAAATGAAGATAGTTGCTCCAAGGCAGTTAGGTGGTTAACTATATATACACACTTGTAACTCCTGCAGACAAACAGACTGCCTTTTGTTACATTGCAATGTAACACTGGATATATATATATATATATATATATATATATATATATATATATATATATATATATATATTAGTAGTAGTAATTTTATAAGTATAAGAAATTATACTCATTCGGAAAACCTTCGCTGTCTTGATTTGCAAATAATCAAACCAATATCGAAGGGAAAAAATGGTATAAAAAAAGAAAGAACTAAAAACATGTATGTTAGCCAAAAATAATCATCTAGCCTGCAAGTCCAAAGCCCAAAGAAAATAACCCTGATATGAGTAGGCAAAATAACTAAATAAATTGCTCAATACAGTAAGTAGAGCAGACCTAGTTAAACCTAGAGAGCCAGACAAATCTACCAAGGTTTCACCTAAGCTGATCATCAGGGAAGGCCAGCCTTCTCTGACAATCTGCTTAGGTGAAAGCTTGGTAGGTTTGTCTGACTCTCTAGGTTTAACTATATATATATATTTTCAAGACCAATAAAGTGTGATATCCATGCACAATGACCTTCCAATTTAAAAAAGGACAAAACCATTATAAGTTGCTAGGGAAATCTCTTATGTGGCACATCCTCATAATGATAATCAACCACAAGATGTATTTATAAGCAACAAATTATTGACTTTATATAAAAGATATGTTATAAAATACCTTTGCTATAAGTTTTAAATGAGGATTTTAAAATTCATACTTACGCATAACTTATTTAGTTGCAATTCAAGTATTTTATGATTTGAATCCTTCTCTTCCAATTCTTTATTCAAAGTTTCAATTTTGCTTTTATACTGACTCATCTCTTCAGTTTTAACTTGTCCCTGCATGCGTGCAACACGTCGGTTCAAATTCTCAATCATAAGGTCCTGAAAAGATATTCAGCAACATGGTTAGAAAGATATATACAAGATTTCCAAAGTGTTCTAATCCACTTTTGCATGGCAAAGTATTAAAACTTATCTCTTTCAAACAATGAATCTAACTTTTAGACACTTACAGTAGAAATAATTCACAATCATGTTTCTGTTATCTATAATTATGATATTTGTTTTTAAATTAGCTATAAACATTTAAATTTTTTATATGAATTTAACATTGTAAACAAAATTCCCTTTTAAAACATGTTTATATTGTAATACTAGCATGCTTTGACCACTCATAATCAATTCACAAAGTAAGATATATTCACTACTTGAAATCTTTGAAATGAAAATTTTAAATGAACATTTCATTCATAAATTGGCTTCTTATAATTAAGGAAAGTTTCACAAATAGATGCCAACTTGTTGAAGGCCAAGTCAAACACTTTTCTGCACTATATAAGACAATATTTCTAAACAGAACTATTTTTGATATGAAAATCAAAACAAACCTCAAATAAAACAACAGTAATGAAGAACAGTTAATGAAATAAACTTTTTAAAAATCAGTATGCAAATTAGTTAAACCTGAAGAGGGATATTGCTTAGAAGTAGATAATATATAATACTGATATTGAGCTTTTAGTGCATAAATTCCTCTCTTGTGGGGTATACACATTTGGATACTTATCAGTCACAGGTATCCATCCCTGTTCTGAAAGTATCACAGCTATGATTAGCTTGGATCAACTCTGACCAGCTAAGACCAGCAGCCCGAGTGAAGAACATCAGGTCCCCACATTAAAAACCAACCTTGTGTCACAACCTGACTCAGTGGGGGTTCAAGTAAACCATGTGTAAATTACTCTTTCAAATGATTTCTAACATATTAGTTACTGGGAAAGTACTGGGGAACAGCTGCCCAAAGCCATGCCCTCTCATGGCACCAGAGAGAGGGATCAGTGCTTGCAACTGACAATTGCGGGGAGAGTGGGTAATTTTTGTTCCTTACCCAGGTGTTTGCTAGGGCTCCCCACTTTAAACCAACCTTGTGTCACAACCTGACCTCATGGGGGTTGAGTAAATCCAAATTAATCTTTCAATTAGTTTCTAACACATCTATTTATCATCTCTCAGTTGCGTCTCTGTCTTTGGGCAGAGTGCACTCAGGGGCAGTTCCATCAAAGGACAGAGTCACAACTGAGGAAAATTATTCTGAGGTTCCAACCCTGAGGAACAGCTGCCTGAGGCAGCAGCTTCTCATTGCACTAGATAGAAGGAACGGTGCACACACTGAGGCCAGTGCCACCAATGGTTGCAAGGGCTGTGGGCAATTTTTGTTCCTTGCCCAGGTGTACGCGCTCAAGCTCCTCACTTTAAACTAAGCTTGTGTCACAACCTGACCTCGTGCAGGGTAAATACAAATACAAATTATTCTTTCAAGTAGTTTCTAACACATTACTTACTATCTCTCATTTGTGTCTTTGGGCAGAGTGTGCTCAGTGGCTACTCTGTCAAAGGACAGAGTTGCAACTGAGAAAAATTCTACTGAGAGGTGCCCGAACTAGGGAACAGCTGCCCAAGGCCATGTCCTCTCATGGCACCAGATAGAGGGATTGGTGCTCATGCCAAGACCAGCACAACTGACGGTTGCGGAGGCTATGGGCAATTTTTGTCCCTTGCTCAGGTTTTTGCACTCAGGTCCCCTACCTTTAAAAGGACCTTGTGTCACATCTTGTCTCACTGGTGAGACAGAGTAAATACTGTGCATAAATTACTATAAAATAGTTTGTAACATTATTTATTATCTTTCAGTTACATCTCTATCTTTGGGCAGAGTGCACACAAGAGTGACTCCATCAAAAGGACAGAGTCACAACTGAGGAAAATTATACTGAGAAGTGCCCAGCACTGGGGAACAGCTGCCTGTAGCTGCACCTTCTCATTACACTAGAGAGAAGGATCAGTGCACACACCAAGGCCAGCACAACCAACAGTTGTGGGGGCTGTGCGCAATTTTTGTTTCTTGCTCGGGTGTCAGTGCTTGAGCTACCCACTTTAAACCTACCTTGTGTCACAACCTGACCTTGTGGGGGGTTGAGTAAATAAAATTACTATAAAATAGTTTGTAACACATTATTTATCATCTCTGTGTTTAGACAGAATGTTCTCAGGGGTGGCGCCATCAAAGGACAGTGTCACAACTGAGGTAAATTATACTGATAGGTGCCCAGCCCTGGGTAACAGCTGCTGAGGTCATTGCACTAGAGGAAGGGAGCAGTGCTCGCTCCGAGGCCAGTGCAACCGATGGTTGCAGGGACTTTGGCAATTTTTCTTCCTAGCTCAGGTGCACGTACTTGGGCTCCCCACATTAAACAAACCATGTGTCACATCATGACTCTGTGGTGGGAGGATGGAGTTGAGTAAATGCCAAATTACTATACAGTAGAACTGGGGCTTTTTAATCTCAGAATTTGTAGGAGAATTGTGCACCAATTTCATATTTATTCATATAGATTCCATAATATAGGTTTTAATTAATTAGCTATTATGTTTCTCTAACTCTTCAAATGTTGAATGTATAACTAATTCTAATTTCTATTTTCCGATCTTTACTCTATATTAATTTTATCTTATAAATTATCCCATTCTGTCATTCATGAAATAAAAATAATTGTTTGTATGGAAAATAAGGATATACATACATCAAATCATCTTTAAATTAAGTGTCAGCAGAAGAATTATCATTGAACGTTTAAAAGGTAAGCATAAACATTAATTCAGTACTTAAATGCAGTGATCAATTTTGAATTCTTCTTCAATGGGAGCAGAGGAGTTGCTTGGACAAACACCTGCACAAACACACACACCGTACTTTATATATAAGATATTGGATTACAAACATCTGGTGTTCATTAAAACAACTATACTTCATGAAAATTTACAAATAAATGTCTTAAAAATGTTTTTCGCTGATAAACAAAATCAGTTGGTCAACTGTTAAATGCTAACCTGTTTCTTTATTTTATTTATTTTAGCTTTAAATGGCTAATAAAAATTCCTGAGAAATTTGTTTGTTTTTAATTGAAATTCTTAATGAATTTTTCTTATCTCCACATTATATTTTAATAAATCTTTCTGCTTCTCCAAATCATATTTTAAAAATCATGCAGCAGTTTTTGCTTTTTTTAAGGAATTCATAAAAGATAATGGTAATATAACAAAAATGACCAACTATTTGTCCTTGAATAGCATTTTCCTAACATATCAGGTTTTAATATGATAAAGAGAAAAATATATTTTTTAATTGCTATGGCAGATTACACACTGAGATATTTCTCTCCAGATAGCTCAGATTTGATTAGCTATATTTATCATTGTTAAATCAAGAACAAACCATTCATGCAGATATTAAAACCATTAATTTGGATGCATATCCCTGTTTTCTCAAATCTTCTCTTCATCTATGATAAAATTGTCTAGCATTCCCTACCACGGAGGACAGATATTAACATCAGTTTAGTACTCTTTTCTTTGGTTCTAATGAAATGTTTTTGTTTCTTAAAACTTCATTAATTTTTGGAAAGCATTTTTCACTATTCTAAATGTTTGGATTTTGGCATCACATTTCTGTCCTCTGTTAAAATATTTCCCAGATATTTAAATTACTGTACGTGTAGATATTTTGACATGTCCAGTGTGTAGCTTGCCTCTTGAAATGTACCTCTTGCTGCCAACCATATATTCTATTTTCTTACAATTGATAGTAACCCCTTTTTTATCATTTTAACATCCTTTACTACCTTACCCGGAAATGCAGGTGAGATACAACTCCAAAATATTTTATATTTTAAAATCTGTTGTTTTTTTTTTGTTTTACAACAAAAAATGTTTTTTTGCACAGTTTTTTCTTATTAAAACAGATTCCATATAGCAAGAATTAGATTAAAAACATGAAGATTTCTTACTACACCAACTCAGACTTTTACTCCAAATGCAGACTGTCATGCAAAATGAAAACTTGTTATGTTGTCCTTTTATTTATACCTAGAGTGTTAATGTAGCAATATACATGTGAATATTTAATAGAGAAATGCTTGGCTACATTTGAATTAGTATAAATTTGAGTAACTTAATAACTATAGATTCATAAAAGTAGCAACTTTGCAGATTAATAGTATATGATTTAAATGCTGTGTAAATTTATCTTTCTCCATAAATTGTCAGTTAATTAAATTTTAAGTTGACATCCACTCAGTAGGAATATTGTATATTATCATTTTCAATAAAAATAGGTTTTTAGTTTGTTTGAAACGATAGAATATGTTTGCTATAAGTTGAATCTATCTAATTTGTTCATTTTACCAAATTTTAATTTATATAGACTTTTCAAATTTCTATTCACAAACACTACACCATGAATAGCCACGGAGACTCTTATGCATACAAACGGATGCATATGTATATATACATGCACACACTTGATATTGAGTTATGTACATCAATTCTACAAAATTATCATTGTAAACAAGTACATAAAATTACATTGAATACATAAGGAATCTTTGCATATCACCCCACTACACAAAACAACTATTCTTTAAAACTTCAAGTAGATTCCTCTTGGAGAACATTTGATAGGCAAGCTGTCTAAATCCTTATCAATTCAGAAAAATGATACACCTGAGATGTGAATTCCAAATATTTTCATCATAAAACATTGTTATTGACACTCTAAAATCTATAGAAAATTTCAGAAATGCTCTAAACAAAAATTATTTAACTGCCAACCTTCTCTTATGCTTAAGCTCAGTAATATCAATAAAGTGTTTCCTTGTCTTTGTGCAGATAACAATAAACTTAAAAGATAATTCTTCAAAAACCAGTGCTAAGAATGCTTTCATAATTCATATCAATTTCAGTGAAAATGTAGAGACCAGAAATATCTTTCTGAAATCAAATTTTGTAAATTACTGGGGAAACTCAAAAAATAATGCCTCTTATTTCTGTAGACACTATAACACATACAAGGAACACAATAAAACAGTTGAATAGAGCAAGTTATCAGCTCCAGAACATTATTTTCATATATAGCCATATTTATTGGCTTTTCATTTTTTGACAGCAATGAAAAGTTATATGATAGGCTGATATACATGGATTGTGACAAAAATCACTATCACCACTGCTGAAATGCATGTCCTGCCATTTAACTATGCTCACATTCACTGTTTGATTTCCATAAACATTCAGCAAGGAACACTGTCATTGAGCATAATTTTTCCACATAGTGCAACTCAATGATATACTTCATACATACTTCCATGTCAGATGACATTTTACCTGACAGCTGCTATCTGCAACATGGCAAAAGAAATGTAAGTTATTGGTGGAAAGGTTCATTTTCTACTGCATATGAATGAAATACACTTCTGATATTATGTTCCAATATAATTCTGGGTAACTTTTCTCAGCATATTAAACTTACTCAAAAACTCATTATCAATATTTATGCTAATATTTATTACTAATATCAAAAACAGTTTTTTCTTTTAATTCAAACACAATTTCTTTTAAATGCTCATCTGTACTTTAATAATTCTTTAGATTATGACTAAATGAGATATTTCTAAACTGCTTTCTCATGATGCTTTAATGTAATTGTTTTATAATGTTAATATAATCATTTTTTTTAAATTATTAAATAAATTTTTAATTAAATTATTTCTTTTTATATACATTTTCAGTTATATATTTGATTTGACTAACAAAAGTAATGCATTGCAAATGCAAAAAGTTTAGGATAATTGATCCACACTCTGGTTTTCACTGCAGTCAGTCTATGGTATGTTTCAATACCAGTGGTATCTTTATCCAAAATAATAAAATACAATTAAGTGATTCTTTTCTGGAAAACTATAAAATTTACTTTGTACTTCTCTAATTACCAAAACTAATTCCAAACAAATTGTATTTTCAGGATTTCATCTGAAAACCACATGAAAACCTTTTATAAAACTCAATCCAAACTTATTCAAGATATATATATTCAGTGTGAATTATCTGTCTGCCATAATAATATCAACAATCCAATTCTTATCAATAAAAATCAACTTGGATTTATTGAAGCAGGCCATTAGAAAAACTAAATTGGCAAAATTTCCAAAAAGATTTCAACACGCAGCCTTCAAGTATGAAAGAAAATCTGCTAATGACAGTTCTAATGCCCTAATTAGTTGAACATCAATACAACTGTCCATTCTGCAAACCTAACCAATTTTCAATTGTGATTAACAGATAGAGACTGATTAGTTGTCGGAATGCCTCATTTTTGTGACTATAAAATCTCATCAAATAATATCACAGTCATTTAGGATCAAAGATTGATTGTCTGCTTATTATTAGATGAAGTCTATGAAATCTCATTCACACTTAGTCATTTGATGCACTGGAGTAGCTCATTTGGAATGTGCTACCAGATTTAGTGCCAATGAACATCAAAAAAGCCTTAATGTAATATAAATGATCAGAGTATATTGTAAAATTATCTTCTGGTGCTTAAGAGTTGATTCTAACTGTAATTCTCATCTCTTTTGTCTAATCCTAATGGAAAGTTTCTCACTCCTCTACAGATGCCAGCATGCTCACATGTGTTATGACTCATAGATAAAGAATTTACAAATATTTCATTACACTATTTTCCCTATTCTTTCAAGGCAGCACAATAAATTTATAAGCAACCAAAAGCATATTTATCCTTACTAAGCTGTTAACCTAATCTTAACATTTACTGTGGAAAAAAAAGATGAATCAAGTGTATCAATGATTGCAGTGGCTTTGGCTTCTGGAAATAAAAAAACACCTTGACTGAAGAATTGTGATGAACAAGGTTGCGGTTGGTCACCAGTTTGCAGTGGGAAGGGATGAGGATAAAGACTGTCAAAATAAAGATAATTCAACGTTTTCCAACTAATGAACTGAACACAGATGAATTTTACACACACACATACACATTATATATATATATATATATATATATATATATATGAAGGACAATACAGCTTAGAAAATAAGAGAAAACTACATTTATGGGTGTACAGATAGTTAAAGAAGGAAGCAAGAAAACATCTATGTACTTACCCATAGTGTACACATGTATGTGATGTCTATGTGGTTTGTTTGAAATTAACCAGTTGGTTTGCCAAGTGAAAGAAATCTATCCCAACAGAGACAAGTTCTGTATTATCACTACTACATTTCAAAACAGGGAAAGTGCATTTATATCCATTGCTTCTAGAGTTCTAAACAAAACAACACCTAATGAGCATCCTGGCAGACAAGGTGAGGTAATTCCCCCAAGACATTTCATTTCTGGTATATGTTTTCTGATGGTTAAAGAGGATAACATAGGACAGGTATGTCCTTGTTGCAGGTGATTATTTGAGAAGTAGAATAAGAATGAAATTCAAGTGAAACTCAAGTTTTACACTTTCTCTTCCTACTTAATTCTGTTTATAAGGTTTTTCTCTTTAGTTAGTCCCTATAAAAATAAAATACATAAACAAAAATAAAAAAAGATTCAAATTAAAATAAGGTTTTTGCACTTTTCTTTAAAACCCTTATCTTTTCCTTTCTCTCTGCACTTCTTTCTATATTTCTCTCTCAACTACTGAGAAGGCAACCCTCAAACAAAAAGAGGTCTTCAAGAAAAACTGAACCCAACCAAAAACAGAAGTTTGCAGGAGCAGAGCCTACTTATCTGTGACTGAAAAATATTTTTTAAAATCAGGGAGGCTCCATACATAACTTCCATTATAAAAAAAAAAAAAAAAAAAAAAAATGAAAAAGAAAGGAATGCCAGAAAAAATAATTTTGTCCAGTCAAAAAAAATTGACACAAAAGAGACTTTTTGATGTTTTTGATTCTTGAGCCTGGCCAAAAGCATATGAACCTGACACCTCAGGGCTAGAGGTAGATAGGATGAGGAGAGGCTGGGACAAAAGAACATTACCACAAAGAAACTAGCCACATGTGTTATGTGAAGGACCAATTATTAGATCAACTGCTAGTGATATTTCTGCCATGTTTCAGGCTGAGGGAAAAAACACATTAGAATGACTATGACTACTATAAAGTGCTGACTCCAAACCCTTGAATACCAGGCTGAAACAGACCTTTGTCCAGACTGCTACCAATATCTGCCTTATTAACAAACTGTTTCCAACATCAAATATTATCAAAGGACTCCCTCATCATTCTAAAGAAAATAAATAAAAATATATTATTTATTTTAAACCCCTGAGTCAATTAGTTTTATTCCAAAGTTTTCAGTAAAGAAAATTCCCCCAACCACCTATCAATATCTCAAAAACAAAAATTGTCTTAAAGATTGTCACTCTGTTATCTTAACCATGGAGAGTAGATTATACTGAAAGTGGTGGTTTTCTTTAAGGAGTCTTTTATCATTTCTCATCTGTTTTGTTAATCTATTAAGTGTTCCTGGAACAGTAAAAAAACTTTAATATCTGTCTATATCTCCGAGACGGGGTATTATGATTACTTACATTATTTACATTATTCAGACTGTTATCCTCAACTTCATTGCCATATTCACAACATTTTGGCCATTGTACACTCCTGCCTTCTTCAGGTAATTGGAATTTTAAAGCAAATCCTTTATTTTGTCTACCATGGTAGATTGTTCCACAAAAATAGGAAAAATATACCCCAGTGGATGAAATAAAGGATTCAGTTTGAAATTCCAATCACCTGAAGAAGGCTGGAGCATACAACGGCAAAAATGTTGTGAATATGGCAATGAAGATGAGGATAACAGTTCAAATAATGTAAATAATGTAATTAGTAAAAAACTTTGATTGAAAATACTCCTTCCTCTGCAATCATAAACTGATTGTATACCTGTTATATTAGCTTGTTCAGTGTCATAATAGCAAGCATTGTGGTATTAGGTCAGCATGAGATCCAACTATTAGGTTGTGGCACATACACACTACAATGTATTTAGATTTGTGGATTGTCATTCTTATTAAATATAAAGTGTATGAAACACTGAAGACAAAAAATGTCATCAAGAAAATTGAATCTTCACCAATCATCCAAAAGTAAAAGTAATGTTGGCCAAACACGTTGTTGTAATTCTCATTGTTAGATATTGTGTTTGTACTTTTATTATAGCTAATTAATCTAGTAAACTGCTAAAAGAAAATTAATTAGTGGTAAATTCTCATTGCTAAATACCATATCTCCATTTTGTTGTACTTAATAACATATTAATGATTGTAAATTTATTTGTTTCACAAATAACATTTTCCTTTAGAGCATTGCAATTAAAACAAGATGACTCCCATAATAATTTGGTTCATCTTCATACAGGAGGTATTTTCCAAAAGTGATGTTTGTATTAATATCTGTCTTTGTATGAATGTACATGAAGGTAAAAAATACACTGCTTTATATAGGATATATATTAGAAAGTGCAGGTAGAAAAATTTCCATAGAAAGTGAAATTGACATGGTTAAATTCTAGCCTCGTCTGTTGCATTCACTTTCACACTAATACTTTTGAGAACGCAGGGATTCATCTCTCCTCACCCTCAAAGCTATGGGTTAATTAACAAGGTAAACTACTACATTGAGTTGCAGCCAGTGTAGCAGAAAGACTACTCTGAAACCATCAGAAGACAACAGGAAAACACTATACTATCTTTCCCAAACAATCCCCTACATGCAAGCCAGTAGTGGCATGTTGGCAATGTCAGTGGTTCTCTGGTGGCAGCCAGTGGTAACATTGCCAAGACAAACATGCCAGTGGTTCGACAGCAGTAAACGGTAGTGGCATGCCACCCAATGACAAATTGGAGGCTTGTGTGTAAGTCATGACAATTCACAGGAATCTGTGGAGAGCTGTGATTGCATGCATCTTCAAAAGATAAGGCATTAAAAAAACAAATCAAATTTCAGAACATGGAATTTGCCAGGTATTCTTATTGGTTAGCATGTTCTTTGATTTGACACTGAGCTTTTAGTTCTTGTAAACTGAAATTGGTATCTCAGTACAAACACTTTGGAAAAGGCAGTGGGGAAACTACTTCACTACCTATGCCAAAAATGATCATGATGATAAGCAACTTAAGTATTAGAGATAATGATGTGAAAGGAGTAAAGTCCACTGAAGATACTGCCTTACTCAATAATGGAAGACATATGACAAGTGTCCCCTGACAGTCATCCAGTGACTGTTTGCAAAATTAATATAAATAATAATGGCATAAAGTGGTTTAAGTTCCTTGGGAACAATTTTTTGTCTGGTAAGAATGAACATGAGTGACAGGGATCACTTACCAGTGATTGTTCACAATAAACAAAAAATAATAATCAGAACTTTGAAGATAAGGAAAACATCAAGGAAGAGATTAAGTGTTCACATTGTAAGTGTATACAAAACTCAGAGAGCAAGTAATGGTGATTTCATAAGTGACACACAGAGCTGGAGAGAAAAATGAAAGAGGTGAAAGGCTAATATTAGATAATGACATATGCAAATGTGTTTTGGGATACTGCCAATCTCAGGCAGAATACCATTAAACTGAAACAGAAGCCCTTTAACATAGCAATTATCCTTGTATACACACACTGACAATGTTGTATGTAAATCACAAGAAATCACTATCATCATAAGAGATCTGATGGGCCCAGTGGTACACAGCAAATGATGAGATAATTACCAACAGCCAATTCCAGGAGTACCCAAGATGTCTGTGGATATGGAAAAACCCGAGAGGAGACAAAGAAATAGATTGATTACATAACCATTAACAAAAAGTTCAAAAGTGCAGTTCTCCACTGCAAAATAAACTTGAGTGCTGACTGTGGGAGTGACCATCTTCGAGTCATGTGCTACAACCGAATAAAACTACACAAACTAAAGATGAAAGCAATGCTTAAACTGCAATATAACTCCTGAAGTATCCAAGTCACAAGGAGACATTCAAAAAAACAGTTATAAACAAACATAACCTGCACAAGACTACAAAATCAAAGTGAAACATCCCAGCAAATGTGATCATCCCAAGGAAAATGAGACAAGAATGAAATGAATGGAGGAAATCCTAGAGACGATGAAAAAGTGACAACAAACGATGCTATAAAATGGAAAAGAATACCCGATACAAAACTCACAAATTAAAAACAAATCTAGCCAGGCTCAATGAAATAAGAATTTTTTTCATGATGCAAGAGAGAAACCTATAGCATTTGAAAATATTGTAGGGCCAGAAGTATTAAAATCTGAAATATGCTCAGCACTGGAGAAGACGAAGAGGAAGAAAGCAGTAGAGCCAAGATGGGATCATAAGAGAAATGCTTTTAGCCATAGATAATTTTGGCATCTACAAAATCATAGAAGTAATAAAATATGCAACAAAGAAGACATACTGAAGGATTTCACTACATCCATCTTTGTAACATTACCTAAAACACTAGGTGCATATGAATGCAAGCTTCATCAGACAATCAGTTTAATGAATCACATAACCAAAGTAATGATGTGAATCCTGATGAGTAAAGTGCAAAGCAGAATTAAACCCAGAAATAAGAGAAGAACAGTATGGCTTCATCAAGGACACTCTAACAAGAAATGCAATATCTATAGTTAGAATGATGTCATAGAGAGAAATACAAATGCAGAAGGATATGCACTTATGTTTTATAGATAACGCAAAAGCATTTGACAAAGTATGGCACAAGGATCTATTAGACATAGTTGGAAAACTAGATCTGTTTGGAAAGAATGTTAGAATAATGAAGAACTTATACTTGAAAAAAACTGCCTGCAGTTAGAAAATAAATTGAGTAGTTATACAAAAATAGAAAGGAGCATAAGACAAGGATTTATTATTGGTGGGTGCAATCTGAACAATACAAGAGATGTAGATGACACTGTGTTGATAGCTGACATGGAAAGAAAATTACAGGATTTCCCAGACAGGATTATAGAAGAAAGTGAGGAAAAAGGAGTAACCATCAACTGTAAGAAGACAAAAAGTAGTCATCAGCAAGGGATAAAAGGCCTAAGATGTGATTTACAAATTAGAGATGTCAACATCAAGCAAGTACAGAAGGTTAAATATCTTGGTTGGTTGGTTAGATTTTGTTTAATGGCATATAAATCATTATTTTATGGCAAAAAGTTAAATATCTAGGTAGTGTTTTAACAGAAGATAAAAAAAATGCAACACTGAAATCTGAACACACATTGGACTGGTGAAAGTGACATTTTAAAATTTAAGCAAAGTGCTGAAAAACAGAAAAAAATGCTATATGATATCCATCCTCTTATATAGCAGTGAATGCTAAACAATCTCACCACAGATGAAGAGAAAACTAGAGGTAGCAGAAATGTAGTTCTACAGAAGGATACTAATTATTCCAAGTAAGCAACAATAAAGTCTTATAGAAAAAGGCAACACTTATGCTCAGAATCTGAAATTCCATGGACACACAATGAGAAAGGAGCATATTGAGGAAAAAAGAAATAGGGAAAGGCAGCGAGCCATCTACCTGATAAACTTGTGTGAAAGGATGGCAGAAAAGGGTGTAGAAACCTTAGCAAAGTGAGAAAAACTGCTAAAGGCCACAAGAGACAGGAAGTTTTGGAAAGCCATGATCAACCATTTCCTGAAAGGACTTAGCAGATAAGAGTAAAAGAAGCAGCCTTTCAACAGAATTGATATTCCTAAACAAACTAATGATATACAAACTAATATCCATAAAAAAGCTGTATGCATTTATAACAAAAAATGACCTTAAAAATATGTTGATACTTGTAAGATACTTCACGTGTGTTTATAGTACAAATTTTGAGAGAGGTTGATAGGTACCTATTCCATTTCTATGTGAATAACCTTGATTAACTTCATCAATTTCAATCATTTATTTTGAACTATCCCCCAAAAGATTTTTCTTTTTTTTATGTTCATTTTCTTTTACAGTTTAAATCATTAGAGATTTCTAAATGATCATCCATTTTGCATGTTCTATCGGCTCATATTTAATAATTAAAAGAAAAGAATTTGTTTTATAATACTAAAATAGTACTAGCAAATATAAATCATTACCCATGAAAAATGATTTGAGAATTGAGTTATACCATTTGGGAAAATGCCAGCATTGTACAAGCCATCTTTAAAGGCAGAAGTCCCAACCTTGGAAAGTATTAAATAATGGCTTAAATGATTGTCCATGCTGATTGCACCAGGGAAAACAGAGTAAAGTTTTGATTTGGCCTGTAATTGACTTTCAAAATAAAAGTGTTCAAAAATACATTTGACACACAAAAGAGATAGATCTTCAATATATAGAAACATAAAGGGAGTTTTGCTTTAATTTCCTCTCATGAGAAATACATGAAGAGAAATTAAGAAATAACTAAGTCTTCTGAAAGTCACCCATTAAGAACTTCAGGAGTACCTAATTTCAGAGGAGGTATAGTTTTCAGTAGCATAGCTAGTAAAACCTAATGTGAAACTTGATTAAATTTGTTCATGATTCAACGACAGAATGATTTTAAAAAGTTGTAATGCTTAATTGTATGCTATTTTAAAAGAATTAATCTAATAATAAATATCCATTAATAACTAGTCTATAGTGATTAAGTAGATTCAAAATATTTCATAAATAAATATATGTATATATAATTAAATGTTTACTTATTATTCTTACAATGATTTTCTTGGGAGGTTACATCCACTTATCAGGGAGTTTGATAGTAACAGATATTTGTTAGTATTAATGTTTTATCTCTTGATATTGAGCACAATAATTACAAAGATGACATTCCTTAAAAGCATTATCTTTCAGACACCTTGGTCGCTCATCTTTTGTTGGTGTTATATACATGTGTGAAAAGTCTTTTACAAGATACTTCTTGGTTCAAGATTGCTCATACAAAAATTTAAAAACATCAGAATTCATTAATTTTTATTTCAACTGTACCATCAGTATTAGTAATATAACATTAGATTCTGTAAAATTTTTAAAACACAGTTTGGGCAATATTCTACAACCAAATAAAATTTAAAGCTTTTAATTGTAACAAATGTCAGTTTAGGTGAAGAATGGAATTGACAACACCTGAAACTCCATCTGGAACAATTTGTATTTACTTCACATTACTTTAATAAAGAGATAAATCCACTTATCTGTCTCTCAGCTATGGGGCAAATAGTAAAGCTGTAAAGCAATCCATCTTTGGCATTACTGATTCTTTTGACAATATTTGCAGAATTTGACATTAATATGAAATCATGATGGCACAACAATAAATCTTTCATCTACTATTATTTTTAAATATTTACTTACATTTAGCATTAAATCTCAAAATGATCTGATTATATCTCACTTTAAATTTTTACTCAGTCATTTATTTAATAAATCTTCTCTTGGCATTTATACCTATTGGTTACAACACCAGAGATAATTTTTTCTTAATTAACCATTTTATTTAAATGCATTTTCAAAATAATTTTTTAGAATTTCTATTTGGTATAAATAAAAATAATAATTTACCAATAGTTATTGGCACATAAATTTTTTCACTATCAAAAATAAATAAAATTTGAGATTGTTCTCTTTTTGTTTTTAATCCCATGATTATAATAGTTTTTGAAGAGAGTAAAATGAGATATATCAATCAATCTCTCATTCATTTTGCTTTTTGACTGTTGAATCATGGAATGCAAATAGGTTATTTATTAACAAATGAGGAAATGTCTTGTAAACCTAATCCAATAGCTCATCAAAATTATTTTTAATAAGCAAATATACAGTGTAATTAAAATAATGTGACAGGAAATGGTCTCATCAACTTCATTGTTTGAATTTTATATGCACTGATATTTATATTCTAATCATTTTGGCAATACCTCTTGTTAGAGGATGGTAGTCTTTATTCCTTTGATCTACACAAGGTATTTTGGGTAGAATCTGAGCCCAATCTTGGATTTTAAAGTTATTCTACATTCATGATAGGTCTCAAATGGCAGCACAATTGTGTTTTGGCTGCAACTGCCTCTTGTTCAGTGTTGGTATGAACTCTAGATGAAGAAATCACTTTGAAGATCTAAATCAAATTATCACATTTGACCAGAATGGAATCAACAGAAAAGCCAAAGCAATACATTGACAACTCCCTCAATACCAACATTTTATAAAATTGAGGAAACCATCCAAAACCTTGAAAAATAGTGAAGCCACAATATTCAATGGAATACCAGCTGAGGTTCATAAAATTATTAGCAATCAGCTTCATTACCAACAGCAATTGAGATTTAGATAAATATTGAGTTTATCTAGATAATAAATACATGAACAATGCAGAATAATATCAGAAGAATTTTTGAGATCCTACATAAAATAATTAAACCAAAACAAATTTCAGAAATACTTTCTTCTAAATGTAAGGACTATCAAAAAAATCTACACTCTATACGAATTTATGCATAATTTCTTATAGAAATTTATATAAATAAACCTAAATATACAATCTAATACACAAGCAAAGCACCATTAACACTTAATATCACTATAGATGTACTTATACATTTTTACAAAACTTACATTGCTAGCTGTAATCAAGACACCATGAAATATCTGTCCATTGTGTTAGCTATAAACTAGCTAATACTTTGTGATTTCCAAACCAGTATAAACATATAACAGCATATAATACAACCTGTTTTTTAATCTATACTTATTGGTATTTTTTAATCATTTCACCCCCAAACAAAAGGATAAATCCCCTAACATGCAAGGGCTTACTGAGGAGAAATAACAAAGTGATGGAAAGTGAATAGACATTAGCAAGGAGAAAGGACAAGATGATGGGATCAAAGGTGACAGATGATGACTGAAGCTACATTTAAATTTATGTAGATTGTAGTTACCAGGAAAGCAAGAAGATGGAAGAGGGTTCAAGAAGTAAGAAGTGCAAGAGAAGAAACTAACAAAATAGAACTTATGATTACATTTAACAATTTCAACAGTAAAATAATGAGATATAACTGCCAATCAAGTACTATGTTTAAATTCATGAAGTCAAGGTACCAAAGAGGATAGGAGATCAGATCAATTGCCACATAAATATTTGTAGAATAGGCACAGGGAAGGTACATTGTGGTGGTGGGACATTGATACCAGGTCAGGACTGATAATATTATACTGGAGGTGTTGTTTAACCTAGAGTTTACTACAATGTATCCTATTGAAACCAAAATGGTAAGACTCATGAGAAGTCACCATCTGAGTCAGTCTTTATGGTTATTTATTTTCAGAAAATGGTAACTTAATATTTTTTTTAAACTGGTCCAGTACAGCCAGGCAACAATGCCATAACAATGCAGCAGTGAATCATCATGAATCAAAACCAACACAAATATTAGGATAAACATATACATTAGAAAAACCATACTGTAATTTAAGATCATAATAAAAGATCATAGAAAAACCTAAAATTCCTTTTCTTTTTAGTGCAATGGAGAAGTGTTAGCTGAGGATTGATTCCCAATGCTCACGCTAATTCTTGAGAAACCATTTCTCAACACCTACCTGACTGTAAAGCATTCCTTCCTGTTTTAATGCATCTTGGTCAAGTCTATTGATTTTATGGTTCATATTCCGTATGGCTGTTTGATTGTTCTGAAAAATAAGAAATAATCTATCATCAGTCAATAAGCTATGCAAAGGAGGTCAGTTCTGATTCAAATACAAACCTGTAGGAAGAAAAATAAACTTGCCAGCAACTGAAAACTTAACAGAAAAAAATGCAACCTTTAATTTCAAATATGAGTGCTTTAACATAGCCACATTTTATTAAATCATAAATTTTGAGCTCAATTTAAACTGCTATCATTTTTCATTAATATTTGTTTTATATCTGAATTATGAGCCTTATTCTTGGTGGGCTGGTATCTTCTAATGCCTTTTAAAATATACTTTTCTCTTCATTTCTGCTTATATTTTCATTGTCTTCTTATTGTTCTGTTTTATAAGAAAATTCTGAAAAGTTCTCAGCGGAACAAAAAATATTTAAAACACATTAATATTCTCATGAAATGGGTTTCAGAGACAAAAATTTAGATAAATTTAACTTCTAAAAATGAAATAGGAACAAATTGAAACTAAGTGATTTACATATTTAGGAATATTTTAATTTTTACAGTGATTAGGTAGGCATACATAAATATTTAATAAGCTAGGCTTGCAAATCATTTCTGTTCCAATGATTTCAATACTTGCTTGATACTCCAAATTTGAGACCTTTTAGCAGACTAAAGATAGTAAATATTAATAAGTAAGAATTAGTAAACTAATCCAGCTGACTATTACTTACACATCAAGTTGAATCCTAACATGAGGCATCACATTTTGGGTCTTCTGCCAAAGTAGGATATGCTAAGTAAATATCAATACTTTAATGTACATTTTAATTGCTTCATTCTTTTGAAGTAATTAATCACTGGCTTTCTTTTTACATTTTAATTATTTTAATGGCAAAAAAGATAAGAAAACATGTTTTGGGCAGATATTTTTTTGAATGCTAAAAACGAAATGTTTTGGTATTTAACAAATAAGAAAACAATATATTTATAAGCATTCAATAAAAGTAAACTGTCAGCCTTGAGATTTTTCTTACTACTTTTATAACTACTTATAAAATGATGATATTGTAGATGGAAATGTATCCAAGGTAAAACCAATTTAGAGACTGTTCTCAATTAATTCCTAGAAAATATAGAATTCTATGATACAATGGGCACCTGTAAATTTCTAGGATAAAATTGGTGCCTGTAGAATTCTAGGATACAAAAATGCAAAACATTTATTAAAGTCAGTTGTTATATTTCCCATGCAAAATATACATAAGCAAACCATCAATCAACATTTAAGTATTTCTGAAATTTTGTTTGCTCCTTTAAAATGTCTCTCCTTGATTGTTTTGAGGAAACTTTCAAGGAAATATAATGAACTTTACTAGTTTTTTTTTTTTTTTTGCAAGAAATTCAATGAAAGTCTGCAACTTAAGCAGTCATGAACAACTCTGCTGTTGTTATGGAATTATCTTCAAGGCAGAGAATGAAGAGTAAAGCCAGCAAAGTGTCTACACTTCAAGATTGTCAGAAGCCAAAAACTCATTAGTAGAAAAATGAGAAATATTCTAAAAGTGGCTATTCAAGAAACAAGAAATATTTCTTCTCATTCTATAAAATTAAAATGAGCTTCCAATATTTAACAGAAAATGATTTTTTTCCTAATTACAGAAAATTAATTTTTAGGACAAAATTATCTCTTTTTATGAGATTTGAAAATTATTTGCAACATGCTGATAAATACACTGAAATATACAAGTATTTTATTTTTAGCTTTTAAATCAAAGTGTTCTTAAATACTTCAACTATTGCCAAGTTTTACTTCATGATCAAATAATCCAATTTTCTTTCATTAATTAGTATTTACACATTTATTTGTAGCACAACAAGCTTTTTAAGTCGACTGGAATATCTTGGATAGAGTTTATAACCTTTAGTATCTCTATCTACAAAAGGCAGGATGTGTGTGTGTGTGTGTGTGTGTGTGTGTGTGTGTGTGTGTGTGTGTGTGTGTAACAAATGCACAGCCATAATTTTTGACAGATTTGCACCAAAATTTACATGCACATGCTCCAAGATAGCCAGAAGGCCAAGACCAACTTTGCATTTCCCAACTCCCATCGATAGTGGAAATAATCGCTTTTTTTCATGCTTCTATGGCACTTTTGATGTAGTTTGTGGCCATTTTCTACTGGCCACAGTGAAAGCCTATAGCTGGCTGCCACGAACAGTCACGAAGATTCTACTGGCCAGTGTGAGAGCCAACAGCTGACTGACACGAATGTTAACTAGCATGCAAAAAAAATCAATAGCTGCAAGTGGGAAAAATTTAAATCTGCATGGCATTTTACTCCAATTTGCTCATTCACTTGCTTAAACTCAACGTTGATTCTGATTCCGCAGAACTGGGTTGGGTGTGAAAAAGTATTTGTTGTTAACATTCTTTTTTCATTCAGTTTTTCCAGTTACGAGTCCTTTTTTAAAGCTAATCGTTTTATGTTCATTTTGTTTAGTTCTTTTTCGTAACAGATTTAATGTTTAGTATAGAGCTTAGAAAAAATTTGTAGTGTGAGATAGGCAAGAAGTAAGGTATGTAGCAACATCAGCACAGCAAAGGGCACTCCTTTAAAGGCAAGGAAGGGCAAAAATATTTTAAGTCAAGTGATAGCGATTGCTGTATAAGTCGTACGATTTTTGAATCAAGCACAGGCAACGCTGGACCATGCTGCTAGTTATTAATATTACTTCCCTTTTCACTACATTCAAGGCCTCCCAATTGCAATATTCTTATTGTTAATTTCACTCAACGTTGTTTTCTGTTGCCATAGCAGGATATGACAACACAACTATTAAATACAAACACTATTTTTCAAGGATCAGATTCACTTTCAATGATGGGATAAAACTTTTGTACAACAAATGAAGTCACATACAGATTAAACATGTCAAAACTTATTCACTGTAATTATATATATATATATATATATATATATATATATATATATATATAAAACCATTAATGGGTTGACACCTCCTCAGTCTTTTGAAAAGGAGTAGTAGTTCATTCCTTGTTTCCTGTTTAGACTTCTGATATCTCCACCTGAACTCTGAAATTTCATTTACTATTGTTTTCTTCTCTTTTCCAGTCCCTTATAAAGTATTTTCATTCTCTTTCACTTCCAGTAGCCCTGTGTGTGTGTGTGTGTGTATATATATATATATATATATATATATATATATAAAATAATAAATATACTTTATTTTGACACTGGTATGATGGGTATACTCAAAATTGTGCTACCAGTAAGGGAAAAAATGCATATTTATTATTAATATATAATTTATAGCAGTTATTTTACATTGACCACTGTTTTATTAACATCACTCAATGTATGATTTTATATATATATATATAAAAACAGTAAAATCTTGTGACCTTCTCTGTGCTGTATTAGTTAAAGACGTGATCATAGCCTACCACAACTTTGTATGTAGCTCTTAGGAATGCTTGTTGCTTTACTTTCCCTCTCATTCCCTATTATGTACCCTAAAAATTATTTCAACTCACTCTTTCTAATTTGAAGTGTAAGTGTTCCTTTTGCTTCCAATTTCTTTAAAACTTTCCTGTTGCTTACATGCTTTATGGTAATCTCAGCACCCTTCTATAGAACCATATCTATTGTTTCAAGTCTAATCTTCATTAGCACGGAAATTGTTCAGCATTCATTGCCATATAGAAGGAGTGATATATAGCAGCCCACCACTCTTTTCTTTGTTTCCAATAATATTTTCTTGTTTCTTAATATTCTGTTTAGCTTTTGGTTTTCCAGTGCACCTTCAGATTTCAGTGTTATATCTTCTGTCATCAGTTAAAACACTTTTCAGATATTTAAACCTGTTATTTTCTTGGGTTTGACTGATAGGATAAAAAAAATCAATCATGGCTCTATTAACTGATGAAGAAATTTCTGTAAAATCTTTTGCACAATATAAAGGAAATCATAGTTAACCAATCCAAAAGCCTGAATTTTCAGATTCAGGCTAGAGAAGAATGATAAAATCTTTCACTTGCAACATTATAACACTAGGCCCCACATGAGTTTTCAGACCATAGATCAAATCACAAATATTAACTGAACTGTCCTATCAAAACCACTGCATAGTGTGGTTTTGGCTACTTTTGAATTTTATCTTTGGAAGTTCATGAACTAAGCAAATAACATTTTCTTGACAATAGTATCATGATTGCTGTAGTATAACAATGCTTCATCTCCACTGATACAGATTTTTAGGAGCATGGTATGCATGCTATTTAACACTGACAAACACGCACAGCTGATGATGGTGGTGTTCACTTGCTGAGAGGTTGTTCTCACAAACTGTTTTATTGTCCTCCCTGTATCTTCTGCAATGGTTATTCTTGTATGTTTTTTTTTTCTTTTGTATGTTAAATAAAATTCATTTACCCTTCTTAGCATTGTGATTTAATTGTTCAAGTTGAGAGCCTATCTGGGCTTCAGAAAATCCAAGAGCATCATGCTTTATCTAACTTAAAGTGAAGTCCACATCACTTTGTTTACTAATGGCTGTGAAACATTCTTTCATCACCACTCCATAAAATTTCATTTTTATTCCAGCTTTTAGTAGTGACATCAGTTATGATATTGTCCTGCAGGTCCTATGTCTTAAATTGCCTTTCTGTTCTCATGTGAGCATGCCTGAGGTGCACATGGCACAAATTTGTAATATATCAACACTGTCAATTCCTCTTCCAACATATTAGTTATGTTAATTCTGAACGCAATCCTCTAGTTGTGAGCCACCAGTTCATGTATATGTTTGATCGAGGCATACATAATTTCACAGAATGTTGCTTTTCAAACACAGTGATGTTACATGTACATAAATACATCAGCCACCACCTAACTGTGCTCATGTCCACTGTTTCCTCTCTGTAAATATTTAGCAAGCATCAATGAATGTCATTGAGTGTACTGTTTTCCAATTACACACCTCTTGTTTGTACACACTTTCATATCAGTCACTATTTTGCCAGATCATGGCAGAAGTGTAACAAGGAAAAATAAATTCTGGGTTGTTGTTGGAAAACATTGCCTTCTACTGAGACATCTCAGTTAGGAGGCAATTTTCTTAATGAAGAAATCAACAAAATAATAAGTTTTGATAAAATAAGGTAGGATGAGGATTAAAAAATATCCACAAAAAATAACTAATGAGGACACCATGTGGTAAACCAAGAAAATAATAGACAACATGTTCAATGCAAAAAAATAAAAATAAAAAATGAAAGAGACCCTTTCAAGAATACAAATATCTCAATTTCTAAATTCTACCAGATATTTACATTTGAATCTATCAATTTTGTTAATGTCTACAAAAATGTTTCGGATAATTAAATACTACACACACATTTTATAAAAATAGCCCAAATTATAATCATCCTTTTCTTTTAGTATGCTCTCTTAATATGCACATTAATTATTATTGGCCCTTATCAAGGTTGAGAATAGGGGTAACATTTTCACTGCTATTGCCAATGAAGGTCTTGTAATTATCACAAAGCAATTTAGAAGCTGAATAATCATTGGCCAATGTAACATGCCAGTGATGAGACATTTTGTCAAAATATCTTAAAATGGTACAGAATAAAGGGAGAAGGAGATTCATGCCTTCCCAAAGAGTATCTGAGTAAAATGAATATAAACAGACACGAAAAAATTTTGAACTGTATATATAAAACAAATGAATTACTTCAACTTCACATGAAACAGAATATAAAGCTGACCAAAACTTAGTTCTCTATATAAAATTTTCAAAAAGAGTAGGACCTTGAAAAATGAACTTTTATATATATATATATATATATATATATATATATATATATATATATATATATATATATATATATATATAACATTTAACAAATGAATACAAATATTTCATTTTTAAGCAGCCAAAAGTAATTATAGGTGACTGATGCACGCATTTCAATAAAAGAAAAAAAATTAAGATGCCAATATCTTTCATACAATTCTATTACTGACATTTTTTTATTTTTAATATACATATTTTCATTTCCAAATTAAAGCCAAATTTTCCTCAAACAACTTCCTTTATATTGTCTAGAACACCTTTCCTGTTTTAGTTAAATTCAATGCTTCAGGGATATCAGAATTATTCATTCTTAAATATTTCCATTTTTTCAGTACAGGAAATGTTTGTAAAATATAGCTGCAAGCTTTTTTGCACTTCATTCTATAAAGCAGAATCAAATTTAATCGGAAACTAATCCTCTCAGCTGTGAAATGTAGTTAAAAAAACACTGCTTCAAGTCATATTGTCCAATTTTGATAGTTTCAGAGCCACAGTATCATATATATTTGGCCATGGAGTTATATCAATAACAATTTCACTCAACACTTCTGAACTATCTATTATACACCTACCGTGTCTTTATGAACTGATAGAAATTCAAATAAAACTTTTAATCAGATTGAAAAGTTTACATGCCAAATCTTTTATTTCAAATATCTTGATTTCTCAATTATTTAGTTAAAACTAAATCATGAAAAAATATGATGTAAGGTCCTTCTATAACTCTCAGTGAAGTTCCATGTCTATTGTGTCTCAAGTTCACTCTACAGCACAAGTGTGACGCCTACATAAATTTTATTGCTGGAAAAATCATCAGTTCATTTCATCACTCTAAAATGTACTTGACACCTTCTGCCATGCTTTATCTTTAGAAAGAGTCAGATAAGATCAAAAACTGCTACCATATCTGGGTTAGAGCTGTTCAATCCTTACTTTGGATAGAGTGCAAAATTGTTTACATGGTCTTGTAGAGGAAACTTCATTCGCAACTCTCCAGCCACTTTCCTACAGATGCAACATCACAAGCCCATTACTACTTTATTGCTATTTCCATAGCAAATATTCAGTTTAGTTCCATTCTTCATTTCTACCAGTTTAGACTTTTACAATTGGAAAACACTATGCCACTCCAACAGAGTTGAATCATCCTCATTTCTTTTGCATTACAAATGGAAGGAGAAAATTCTTCACCCAGCAGATGCAATGATCTAATCCCATCAATATTCTAACATTATATCAATGTCAAAAATTCTGACAAGCTTGATTCTTTAGTTCCACCAGTTCAGGCTTTATAGATATGACCCACTATGCTGCATCCACAGAGTCATCTTCCATTTGGAAGAATGAAGTTTCACTTAAATTGCTTCTTTCCAAGAATAGCTACTTAGTGGAACAGGCTCCCACATGGATGTTTCCCCAAACACTACAGTTCTCACCCCATTATATGAAAGGTTCACTGTTATCTATCCCCCTGGTTCTAATAATATTCACATTCTACTACCTTCTCTTTCATTACTATAACATACCTCATTCCTTATAAACATTTTAACTGTAGATGGTTAACTTTAGTGGCACTCAAGCTTCGTATTGGGTGAACTAGAATATAAAAAACGAATATATTGAAAATACTAACAAAGTATATTCAAAATTAACTAGGTCAAACTGGCACCAAATATGACAAAGTAACAATAATATAAACTATGATTGTTAGTATTTTTTAATCTACTCTACCTTGGGTTTTACTTTTGAAACACTAATCTTTGTTGACACAGAGACTCAAAAAATGTCTAAATTGCAAGATACCAGATAAAAAAGGAAATTGTAATTACAAAGACAAGAAAAAAAGGGAACATAAAATAAAGAAATAAATTTTTAAAAATATCTCTTTTTAAAAAAAAGCCAAAATTTAAAAAGGGTAACAGAATAGCAAATGAATTTCAAATTAAATTTGAAAATCAACTTAATCAATCATGCAAGAGGGAAGATGAGACTTGAAGTAAGAAAAACATATTACCTTTTGTTATTTAAAGAAAATTATTTCTTTCCTTAATTTATTTAAGATGACAGAGATAATCAGGTTTCAAGGCATTTTACTTCAAAGCAAGATCATTTTTTAATCTCTGAGGGAGACTAACCCAAAAGCCATTTATTCTTACTTGATGCTAAAACTAACTTTGAAACAAATTCCTTACCAGATCAATTTTTACCAACTGATGTTTCAATTTTGTTTAATAATTTCAGAGGATGTCAGGTGCAAATCAGAAAGAAAAAGATCTTTTGTCTCTGTCAAAAATAAGTATCAGTGACAAAAATTCACTACAAATACAGCAGAAACATCCAGAATTTGTGAGATAACATACAGCAAGCTAGAATGTTATTGCATAAAAACATATAGGCACACATACACATATATACATATACATGCACACACATATTGTGTGTGTGTGTGTGTGTGTGGATATATATATATATATATATATATATATATGTACACATATATGAGTGTATATATAAGGTGATTGAAAATAACTCCCTATTTTTTTATGATGGACTCTCCCACTTTGTAAAAATTACTTAGTAAATTGTATCATACAGAAAATGGGAAGTTAAATTTCAATTACGCTATATATCTATATTTGTGTGTGTGTGTATGTATGTATGTATATATATATATATATATATATATATATATATTGTCACATAGCCCCGATTTCATTAACTACATAGACGTTAGGCTAAGAAATCTTAAATTCTCGTCGAAAATTAGTTAGATATAAAAGAAAAATAAATAAATAAATATAGAAATTTAATCCAACGCTATCGACTTGCGAGCGAATATGTTCCATGATCAGCCATGTTCTCCTCTTCTTCTCATAAATTCTTTTCCCTCTTTATCTGCTCTTCCACCCACAAGCCAAGGGCCCGTGAACTTTGAAGTGACTCGATGCAAGAATGACCTGGTTCCAAAATTTCGCAGCCATCAGGCATTTGACCATGAGTGAATTCCAGGCACCATCAGGGTCTCCTGCTGTGATTCACATGATAGGAACACACTAAACGTGGATTGAACTTTTGGCCATCACACAAACACTGCATGATTTGCGCCCCATCCTCCTGCATACCCGGTCAAGGACGAAGGGAACCCACGTGACTGTCTTTGGGGACAGCAGAATCGAAGAAAGGATTTTTCAGTTTCCCTCTGACCAGCAGCAGTTGAACGTCACTGGGCAAAATCACCCTGACTCCAACATAGACTGCCCACTGAGACGAAGAAGACAGCAAAGTCTGTCGACCAGGGTGAAAGGACTCCTATGAAACAGAACCGACCCATCGAACCGCCTATACGAAATGCTGTGGAACCCCGAACACTTGTGAAAGAAAAAGAATTCAGGAAAATTGCCGGATGGTCAAAATGTTGTTTTAGCATCAGAACTCTCGCTTCGGCGAATAAGAACTTTGTGTGAAGATATCAACTCGACTGAAAGATAAGTTGATTCTCTTGGTTTGATCTGTTTTTATATATATATGTATTCGCTCGCACTCTCTGTTCTTTAATGAACACTTCCCCTCTGTTAAATGAATGTTCTTTTTTTTTCTTTATCCCTTTATATATATTTATAAATAAATGTTATATTTTGAAATCCATCGTCTTGTGTCTGTTCTTCATTGATTCCCATGTGTCGCTTCCATTTCTGAGTGAAGACTGAGAAAAGATCCCACGTTTTCCTTTTTTTCAAACCCGTGGTTCATCTATATGCTACAAGTTCATAACAATATATATAGACACACACATCTATACATACAGACACACGTGTGTGTGTGAGAGAGAGCGTATATCCAATTAAATCCTAATGGATGAAACACGTCACAAAAACTTTTTTACAGTTTGCCATACGATATATATATAATATATATATTATAATATATATATTATATATATATAATATATATATATATTATATATATATATATATATATATATATATATATATAAATATCTGTAGGTGTATGTGTGTGTGTGTGTGTTTGCATGTACATAAATTATATATACATAAAAACAAGTTTGCATGTGTATATATGTGGGTGCGCATGCATGTGTTTATGATTTCCAGAAACACACATATATATGCTTAAATATATCTGAAAACATTCATGCACACAAAATCACATGCACACACACATAAAAACACTCATATATGAACATACACACTTTATATGAACAAACACATACATTATATATATATATATATATATATATATATATATATAAACAGACATATAAACACACACAAAAGTATATATGTAAAACACACACACAAAAACATAAGCATACATACCTCCATAAAAACACACATTGACATATATGAGTGCACACACACAAACACATACACACTATATATATGTACACACACACACACACACATTATATATATATATAGTCTAGGATGAAATTATTTGTACACACAGCAATTTTGAATACTTTAAACAATTTCTCAGAATATAATGACCATATGATGTCAGGTCTTTTATATGTTAATAAGCAAAAAAAAAAAAAAAAAAAAAAAAAAGGAATAGAAAACTCAATTTTCAGAAGAAGAAGAAGTTATATTATATATATATATATATTAGGTTGGTGCAAAAATAATTTCGTTTTCTCACATAGTAACATATGTTAGAAAACGAAATTATTTTTGAACCAACCTAATATATATATATAAAAACACACACACATATTTACATATATTAAACACACACACACACACACACACATATATATATATATATAAAATTGAATAGATAAGTTTGCTAATAAAACAAAGTCAAACAAAAGGGTACCAATGTGGTCAATATGAAAAATATTCATTAATTATTAACCACATAACAAAAATGAAGCATACAAATTAAGGTTCCAAGTTTGGAATTTTCAGGCATGTCTGTGTCCTTCATAAGTGGATGCAAGAAATAAACAGAGAGACAGAGGTAACTCACCAAAACTTGTTCTTGAGGCTGGTGAGAATCCTGGTGTAGATGGTATTTTTTTTTTTTTTAAAGCTTAGCGCCCCGAGCAAGGCATGAAGCCACTAGGATGCAGGGGGGTTGCAGAAGATTTGTAGCAAGAGCAGATAGGAGTGATAGAAGAAAGGATGAAGGGAAGGGTAGTGTGTAGATCAAGGTAACTGGAGATGTCGATTGACATTACATTTGAATAGTTGGAGAAACAGAAACTATCAGGGAAACAGTAATTGGGAAGGGTGTTCCACAGGCGAGAGGTGCGAGGTATGAAGCTATTGGAGTAGAAGAGACGGCTACATTTTAAAGTTTCTACAGTGTAAGGGTGAGAGCGGGATGCCAGCCTCGTAAGGCGCTTGTATTCATGGAGACTGGGGACCAGGGAAAGCAGCTCAGCAGTCTCATTAGTCACATGTACTTATTTTATTTATCTATTGTTTAGTCTTCCCCCCCACTCTGTGCGACTAATTTAACTTTGATTCTTATTCTAACCATTGTAACCTAACTTATAACAGTTTGTTTTGTGTAGTTAAAAATCCTCCCCCCACCTGAAAAGAAGGGAAAAATGTCTCTTCACCAGGTGTTAGTATGTCTTCAGTATTGTATCGGCCCAGTGGGCTTGTCTTTTGCTAGATAAAAATTTAATCTTTGTGGAATTTTGAAGCCGTTCGTTTCTCCTCATGGTTTAAATATTTTATGAAAGCATATTTTCCCAAGCCCACTGCTGGTGGCGGGTAGGAATGGTCGCTGACCATTCCCCCCCACATATTATTAGTAAAAATCCAATCTCTGTCTGATTACTTGCTATGCAAAATTTTTTGTGAAAAGAAACTTAAATTCAAAAATTGGGATTAGTATGAATGTGTTAGACCAAATTGTCCTTATCATGATGGGTAGTAGGGGAGAGAGAGATTGAATATAGAGAAAAAGGGTTATAGGATTTGGGGTGGGAAAGATGTTAGTGCTGATATATTTGGTGTTGTAGGATAAGAGTGTGGGAACAGAGTGAAAAAGGCAATGGAAAGGAAAAAGAGGAAAGAAATAGCAAAAATAAAGGATAAAGAATTCTTTTGGAAAATCAATGTTAGAAAATCAATTTACTGAAGGACACAGGTGTGCCCGAAAATTCCGAACTTGGAACCTTAATTAATTTTGATGCTTCATTTCTGTCATATGGTTGATAATTAATAAATATTTTTCATACTGATCACATCAGTACCCTTTCATTAGCCTTTGTTTTATTAGCCAACCTATCTATTCAATTTTATAAACTATATATATATATATATATATATATATATATATATATATATATATATATATATATATATATACACACACACTTAAAAACAGATATCCATCATGGCAGTCACAAAATTTTCAACAAGCCATATCTTTAGATATCCATATATACCACACACACACAACAGATATCTATATATCTCTCTCTCTCACACACACACATATATCAGATATCTATATATCTCACACACACACACACACACACACACACATATCAGATATCTATATATCTCACACACACACATATCAGATATCTATATTTTCACATACACACCTATATATATATATATATATATAACATATCTAAGAAGAAATATAGTTTTAAGGAATAAAATGCTCAATATCAAGGATAGTGTGCATGTAAATATAAAAGTGAACATTGAAGTCAACACTCAGAGGTGACAGACTGTTTTATGCTAGATGCAATCATCATGCCATGTGTTGGGTTTTTTCTTGACTATTTACATATATGGGTCAGTGGTGCATTGTGGGTAGCCCATTCTAATTATTATTTTGGTGAGAGTGATTTGTTTATTTGGATTAATTTATTTTGCTTGTTTTTATTTTTATACTTTATATATTTATTTATACTTTTCGGTTTTTGATGTTTTAGCAATGTAGTAAAAAGTTTTATATGATTAGTTTTGATCATTTATTTAATAGTTTGTTTTGGTCTGGGAAGGTAATTAAAGCTATTTTTTCATCCAATTTTTGGATTGATTGTTGTAGTCTATTCTAACTTTTATTTTGGTGGGAGTAGTTTCTTAATTTGTTTATTATTTTAGTTATTTATTTATTTGGATTGATTATTTTTACTTGTTTTTGCTTATTTATTTTTTATTTATTCTAACTGCTATTTTGGTGGGAGCAGTTTATTTATTTATTTGGATTAATTTATTTTAATTGATTTTTTTTTATTTATTTTATATATTTTTATTTATTCTTTTTCGTTTTTGATTTTTAAGTAATGTAGTAAGAAATTTCAGATGAGTTCTGATCTTTTATGCAGCACTTTGTTATGGTCTGAGAAGATAATTATAGCTATTTTTTCATCCAATTTTTGGATTGATTGTTGTCGTCTATTCTAACGGTTATTTTGGTGGGAGTGGTGTGTTAATTTGTTTATTATTTACTTTATTTATTTATTTCATTGGTTATTTGTATTTTCTTATTTTTATTTATTCTTTTTCATTTCTAACAGCTTTATGGTGGGAATGGTCTGATAATTTGCTTATTATTTGCTTGGATTAATTTATGTATTTTTTATTTTATTTTGTTTATTTTTATTTATTCTTTGCAGTTTTCAATTTTTAAGTAATGTAGTAAAAAATGTTTTTCATGTCTGCATTTTGAGATAAGTTCAGACCATTTATTTAGTAGTTTGTTTTGGTCTGAAGTTTCCGCTATTTGTTCTGGAAAAAACATATGTAAATTAATAAATTGTCATTTCAGTGGAACATTTTTTTTGTTATGTTAAATACATAAGTTACTTGGGATATTACAATAAATTTTAGTTCAGAATTTAAGATATAAGTAAAAAGACATATAAAGTATGGAATGTTAATATAAATTTTTTATAAGCAAATTTTGACCTGTTGCCGAACTGTATAACTTGTAGAATAAGTATAGATATAAATCAATTTATCTCATACTATTGCTAGTATTATATATGTGCAGAGACAATTTAGAATCAGTAGAAAAGTATATAAGAAGGTGAGTTATAAATTTAAAAGTTTAGCAAGATTGCAATGTTAGATCTTTAATGTGCCTATAAAAAAATGTTTGTTTCAATAATTGACTGCTATTCAAAAGCTCAATAATACATATTTTTTCTGCGGACATAAAAACAAGGTTTGTTCAGAGATCTTCAAGTTCTGGCTTGCTTGAAGATTTTCCATTTAACCGTAGGTGTTTTGTTTTCTTCCTTCAGTTTCTAAAAATATTTAGAAAGTGAAATCATATTGCATTTGTTTGCATTAATAAAAGAGGATATGTAGTTTTAATATTGATCCTTAAAAGCATTCCTAGTGGACTCAACATACAATTTAATAATATTGGGGTTTTCAGTTGATGAGATAGAACACATATATACAATGGATTTTGTTAGGCACTTGTTTGATAATGAACATTGATCGGAAATTCTACAATTACATAGTTCAGTTACCTGGGGTACACTAGAATTTGTGTACATTTATTATCATTATAAAGTTTCAGTATTCTATTGTTGTATGATTTAATAATTTTATCCAGATTCTAAGTACAACTATAACTGATTTTGAGGGTATTATGGTGGAAGATTTGACTTAATTTACTATCCTTAGGGAAATGCTTATTAATCAAGTTTAAAAATTTGTGTTCCAATTTGATATGGACTAATTTATTGAAGGGAGGTGTCTACCAAGTTGTTTTCCTTCCTCTATTCTTCTTTCTAGACTAACTATAATTTTCCACATATTTAATTTCATAAGATCTGTAGCCACTGTCAGCAAGGATTTTGTTATAAACAATTTTGTGCTTATCAAATAATTCTTTGCTAGAGGAGTACTGGTTAATATAACATTCAACGGATGATAGGATATGCTTAATACCTGTCGTTGAGTCATTGGAATTAGGATTTATATAAATGGGGGTAGCATTATTTTTCAAGAAAGGTTGGAAATTGTTATGGGCTAAGTTTAAGCTTATATCTAAGAAATCCACTTGCCTAATGTTAGAATTAATTTTAACTTTGAGATGTAAAGATTTAAACACCTTATGAATCAATTTTCTCAGTTTATCGACCTTAATCCAAGTAGAATTATTTACTATCATTAGACCATCATCTATGTAAAGCCCTATATCATTTAAGTTAATTTCATCATATACAGTAAGATTGTACAAAATAAATAGTTTGAACAAATCAGATGATTCAGTGGAGTTCAGTGATCCCATAGATACATCAAAATTATCATCTTTCTTTATCCACTGTTCATTGTTGTGGATTATTATTGATTTTCTTCAATTTATATCCTTAGAAATATTGGAATAAAATTCAGCAAACTCCAAAGCCAGTTCAAATATGTTTTTGGATATGGATGAATAGAAGTCCACAATGTTGAAGTGGATGAAAGAACAGTTGTTTTCATTAAGGCCTTTAAACCAATCAATCACTTCTGTAGTGCCAACCCACTGGATGAGATCGAGTTGTTTTTTAATCTGCTTGTTTACACATCCTAGGATTGTTTTGCTGATTTTCCTGATTTCAGACTTAGTTGGTTTGATAATTCTTGTAGGTAGTTTACTTAGGAAATTGGGTTTATGGTGTTTAAGTCGAACATAAGTTTCCTTATTCAAAAGCTTGACCACCATATTGCTGATTTTCAGCTTATCAGTAATCTTTTTATCCAAGGAGTTGATGACAATATGAATACAATAAGGTTTTCTAAATTCTTCTAGTTGCTAAGGACATTCTGTTTGTTGTTAATAGTTACATTGTTTTCAATAAATTCATTTCGCTTTTGCCTTGAAAACTTCCCATTGGATAAAACACATTGGCTATTAATTCAGGTTTCCTATTGTCTCATACCTTTATACATATCTTTTTCTACAGGTTAACTTTCATATATATATATATATATATATATATATATATATATATATATATATATATATATAAATGCATATCCATATATATCAAACACACACATATATATAAATAAAAATACATATACATATATATCACACACACAAACATATAAATAAAAATACAAATCCATCTATATCATACACACATATAAATAAAAATACATATCCATCATACACACACACACACACATAAATAAATATATATAAATGCATATCCATATATATCAAACACACACATATATATATATATAAATAAAAATACATATCCATATATATCACACACACATATAAATAAAAATACATATTCATCTACATCACACACACACATATAAATAAAAATACATATCCATATATCACACACATGCAGATATATAAAAATACATATCCATATATCACACACACGCAGATATATAAAAATACATATCCATATATCACACACACGCAGATATATAAAAATACATATCCATATATCACACACACATAAAAATACCTATCCATATATATTACACACACATACATATATATATAAAAAAAAACATACCTATATATATCACAGACATACATAGATAAAAATTCATATCCATCTATCACACACATATACATATATATATATATATCATATATATACACACATATATAAACACACTTAATAAAATTTTATATATATATATATATATATATATATCGAGAGAGAGAGAAAGATATTCATTCCTGTAGTTCCCTGCTACTAAGAAGCGTAATTTTTTTTTCTGATGATGGCCAAAAATAGTCAAAGAATCTAATTCAAATAATAAAACAAAAAATATTAATATACAACCTGGTGTGTCTGAAAATTTTAATTTTTCAACATTTTTCATTTTTCAAAACACACACACACATATATATATATATATATATATATATATATATATATATATATATATATATATATATATATATATAATTATTTATTTAAAAATATGATTCCAACTCGCTACATAAGAGGTCTCATGTTTCAAAACAAGAGCCGAAAACTTCAAAATAATATTTGAATTAACTTGAGTTAAAGTAGGCTCTGTTCCATCTTCAAGCGAATTTTTTTTTTGGGGGAATGACTTATTTCTGAAATTTACGAGTTTTAATAGTATGGTCAGAATTGAAATCAAAAATTTCTATGGTAACATCAAGGGCGGATTGTTTAGAATCGGCAGGGGTGGGGTGTTAATAATTTGTATCAGTATAGAGTTACTTTTATAGATGGCGGGTCAGGGTAAGGTGGGGGTGGCTAAATTTACGACGGAGGAAGTTTTCGCATAGTCAGGCTTGAGCGTCTATGGAGATTTATTTATTTATTTTTATTTTATTCTTTTATTATATCTCTTTATGAAAGGGATTTGTGTATATAAAAAGGCCGTAATGTTTGTTATTTGACGACTTCATAAAGGGTTATCATTTTTTGTAGGGTATTAAAACTATGTATATGGGCTATGGATTTTAAAATTTATTTTATTGTATGCGTGTTTTTAGCTAGTTATTCCGAGTGTAAGTTCGGTTGTGTCGGCAGAAAACCGTCAATTCTTGCCTGTTGTTTAATAGGTTTTTATTGTTTAGAAGCTTAATAATGTGTAGTTTCTCATGGAGGCACAAAGGGCATGGGTCATCCCAAGTTTTGCAAGTTCTAGTCCTGTTAATGATTTTCCATTTTACTTTAGGTGTCCTATTTTTTTCCTTCAGGTGCCAAAAATATTTAGATAGAGAGGTCTGATGTCTTAAGTTTATGTTGTTGAAGGAGCATTTATGCTGCCTCCATCTGGTTTTAAAGGCATTTTTCGTGGACCCAATGTATATCATATTATTGTTAGGGTTCTCCATGGATGATATAGTGCATTGGTATACCACAGATTTGATGCAGCACATTTTCTAATGGGCAGTCTACCGGGTTTCTACAATCGCATAATTTTTCCCTATTATTATCTGATTTAAGTGTAGAGTTATTAAAACTATTCAGGTAAGGGGGTTTTTGTTCAGGATTTTATTATTGTGTCTTCTTATTATACCTTCTAGATTTTCAGTGCAGCTGTAACTCAATTTTAGTGTGTTCTTATTGAATATATTACTAAGCCTACTTTTGGTGGGGAAGTGTTTATCGATTAGAGCTAAGAACTTCTGTCCTAGTTTAATACTTAATATTTAATACTGGTTTGACTTTGGGTGTATATATAAGGGGTTAGCATTTGGTTTTATATAAGGTTGGTACGTGTTGCTCGGTAAGTCTAGGGTTACGTCAAGGAAGTTCACCTTTTTCAATTTAGAAGATATATATATATATAAATATATAAAAACATGAACATATACATATGTGTGTATACACACATAAATATATGTGTATACATGCACACATCTATATGTGTATACACACACACACTATCATCCCTTACCATCTCACACTTTGACTTTCAATCTTCAATCAGCATCCTTCTGCAGAACTAAATTTCTGTTTCCTCATCTCTTCTTCATCTGTGAGGAGATTCATTGTTCAGCATTCACAGCCATATAAGCAAACCAATATTACATGACATTACATATTTTCTTGTTTCTTAATACTTTGCTTAGGTTTTGGAAGGTATCTTTTGCTCACCCAATGTGCATTTGGATTTTGGTGTCACATTTTCCATTCTCTGTTAAAACACTTCCTAGATATTTAAATTTTTGTGATAACTTGATTTGGTATCTCCAGTTTGTACTTCCCCTGTTGAACTCTTTACTAACAACCATACATTCTCTCTTCTTACAACTGATGTTTAATCCTTACATCTTGCTTTCCTTAACTACCTTCTCTAGGAGTTTGTTTAGTTTCTTTTCTATGTCTGCTGTTGTTAAGATTGTGATTGCCAATAATTAATCCTGGTAGGACTTAATTCTATCAGGATTGCTTCACTGTAAAGGTTGAGTAAGTCTGATCAGAAGACACATCCTTGTCTTATGTCCCTTTCTATATTTGCATATTTACTGTATTGATTTTCTAGCTGTATACAGATGGTTTGCTCCCAGTGCAGGTTCTAGATTATTCTAATATTCTTCCGAAATATATGAAGGAAGCTTATCTAACAGTTCAAACTGTTCTTTGTGACATGAAATGCTTTTACATAATCTATATAACAAATCCATTAACAGTGTCTTTTCTTGCACTTCTTGCTTGTGGAACTCCCTTCTGGCTCCATGCTTTCCAGCCAACTTTATTCTGCAAAAAATTAAATGCAATGTCAGTCACTATCTACTGTCCTCCTGGTTACTCTTTTCACTCATTATTAATGTTTTTGTTCCTAATTCTTTCATACCATATAACCCCTTATATTTAGTGTCTTTACTGTTTTGCATGGGGTGATACTAATTAAAAAATAAAAAATATATATATATTATAATTACCCAAGTAAAACTATTCCAATAGGGATTGAGCGTGGTTGATGTAAAATTACATTGGAAATTGTGTAAAAAAAGTTTTTTTTTTTTATGGATTTAAATTACCTTGTTTGGCCTTTAAAGTCACACAGAGGCTAACAACAAATTGGCTTGGAAATATGAGCCCAGGTCAGTGAACATTATATAAATCAGATATAACTGACATCTACATCAATCTAACACTACATTACAAAATTGGGTGCTTTATGAGAGAAAGAGAGAGAAAAGAAAGGGGAAAAGTATCATGCAAGTAATACTACTTTTACTAAAAATATTAATAATAATAATAATGTTGTCTGTAACACCTGAAGTAGGTGGAAAACAAAAAGTAATAACTTACCACTCAAACAGAGAAAGACATAAATGTCGGCAGAGAAATGGAATGAATTAGAGAAGAAGAGGCTATTGAATTAGTTGAAGGGGGACATAAAACCAAAAATGATTGGAACAATCAGGAAATGATCCTCAAACTGCTTCTCAAGGGAAATCAGGGTAGCATCGGATCTTCTAAAGTGAAAGCTACAGGTTCCATTTACTTAAGATGCAAAATAGAATTCCACTGTCATTATTTTACATATACACTTATCAATACACATCCACAAACACAAGGGCAAACATATCTCCATATAAATATACTATTTATATATAAATGTGTTTGCTCTCAGGTTAGTATATTTTTAAATTGGTTTCTATTACTACAAGAATTTACTTGTGTCAGCATTATTTAAAATGTTCTATTTACAACAGTTTCAAATTTTAGATGACTGACTCATGAGAATAAACAAATGTTTATATACACTTGTATGCGTATGTGGATGCATTATGCACAAGAATATATGAAAGTAAATATTTATGTGTGTATATTATGAAATCTTTTTATAAGCTGCTGTGTTTTTAAGTATGTATCATTTTAAAACTGTTCTTATTGGATTGAATGGTTTTGGCAAGCTGATATAGATGGAAATTAAAAAGAAAAAAATGAGACAAAATATGACCTACTTTATTTGGTTTGAGATTTTTCCTTTTGATAAAAAGAAAAACGAAAAACTTATGAAAATAATAAGATGAATAAAATAGCAAATGAAAAATGATAAAGTTTGACCTTTGAAAATAAAAGAGAACCATGAAAAAAATTAATAAAATTATATGAAATAATCAGGATAATAAACAAAGGATTTTGTTGAAAATTTTCTTTCTGAAACTTAAATTTAAATCAATCTGATTTTCTATTTATGACTGTTTTTAAATCTTCAGTTTTATATTTCATATCAATTATGAGGGAGTGTTAGAAAGTTCTCAGTCACAGCCATGCCCCAAAGTATGATTAAATGACCATAGATCATATTTTTTTTAAACTTCATTCTACATTGAGCCATAAAATTTTCAGTGCTCTCTTATAGATATTTAGTCACACAGAACAAATATTTTGTACCATATAGAAAATGCAAAAGCTCATTTCCTTTAGAAAAATTTAATACTAGGTACATGGTGATTTTGATATAGCGTTCATTCTTGAAAAAGAGTTGACACCTCAAAAGGATATCTTTATTTTATAGTGTATGCATATTAACAAGGAAGTGAACCAAACCATCTCTCTCTCATGAAGGATGCATGCTTGTGCATAGTGAAGCCACATTTAATAAAAAAATAAAAATGTGTTCTAAATAAAGAAACCCAAGAAGAATTTATTTTATGATATCATTTTAATGCAGAAAACTTATCAGACAAAATATTAAAAAAAACATTAAATGCAACAAATGTATGCAATAAAAAGAAATGCCAAATTTCAACTTACTTTTAAGCTTTTCTTATGTGTTACTTATCCTAAAAAGAATAATTGTAGTTATTTCAACATATTCATATGTAAATATATAAGGGGTTAATTATCAATTATTTTGAATTTGCATTAATAATATCTATGTTTGTGCACAAATATGATGCATTTTAAATAATTTCAATAGTGATTTTATATCCAAACTCTAAGCCAGCCAGGTTTACTGAGAATAGATATATCTCCTTTACTGACAAAATCTGCTTCTTTATTAATATAACTTTTTTTTTTTTTATAAACTGAATCACTCCTCTAGTGTTCAAATCAATTTGTCTTACTTATTCCTGGTTCAACAAACAAGAAAAATTTGTGAATAACACAAGTTTTACAGCTTCTCTTCTGTTTGTATTTTTTTTATTTTTTTTTTTTATTTTCTAATTTCAAAATATGTTTCCTTTTAAAAAAAAAAAAAAAATGATAATTTCTCATATTTTCTTAAAAATGAAAAAAATGTACAGATTGCCTTACTTAAAAAAATCCATGACAACATAAACAGTTTAATGATTTTAAAATCTTAAAGACTAAAATATCTGTCTTTAAATCTAAAATCTTCTCTTTCAACTTTAGTTCCATTGCATGAAAAATGAGACCATATATAGAAAAATAGATTAATATTTTAGAAATGCACAAAAGTACCTGTGTTTATCTATAAACCATAAGCAAAATATGTTGATGACATTTTCCTCAAAGATTTCTTCTACTTTTGAGAACTTTACTTTGTCTACATACTTAAAATTTCCAGCTTGGATACCTCAGTTATTGCTAATATCAAAGTTTCCAACACTCCAAAAGATTATGCAAAAATCTTCAAGTAATCATCAGTTCTTTTTTAATTTTATATGAAAATGCCCGAATGGACAAACTAATCTTGATCACTATAGAGTTTTGAAACTCATGTGCTTGTAATATAAAATTAAAGATGACAGAATGAAGACTTTCTGTAGAGGTGCAACTCCAACTAATACCAACAAAAGGTAATTATCATCCATCAAAAATATTTGTAATATTCTAAATCAATGTTAAGTTAAACTAAAAATACTACCAAATAAAAAAAAAAAGATATCCTTATAATTAAAAATTATAGTTAGTAATTTTAACAAAGAATAAATTGTCATTTGAGTTACCTTACTCATTCAAATATATCATCTATGTTAAAAGTAGTTTGCCAAACTCATTTATCAAGCAGCAAACTCTAATTGACACAATTTGATTAAAAAAATATTACTACAAAATTACTTATTCTTGTGTTTTAAACTATCTATTTGTGGTAGTTAATTAAATCCCTGAAGCTCAATTTATTATCTCCAACATCCAAAATCTCATCTTTCATTTAAACATTTACACAATACAGTCAGCAAAATAAAAATACAGAGACTGACATAAATATAAAAACCGCAATTAAAATGTCAGACTAACCATTCAATTCATTCTGAAGATGGAAAAATGCATTCGAAATCTTAATATTTACTTAGTATGGCACAAGGCCAAATCAGAGGAAATGAGTGAAAAGAAGATTGTGTTGTACCCAGCTTCCAATTCGGATGTGCTTACCTGACTCACTGGTATGAATCCTGATCATATTTACACATCTAACCCATTAAGTCATTCATTAAAATATCTTTGTGGCTTCAGTGTGACCCTTAAATTGTAAATAAATATATTTAAATTATATAAAATTGAGACAAATATGAATGAAATGTTCATTTAGTATAAATCTATGGAATCTTTCTGTATCTTGATTTTATTGGAATTTGAGCTTCTGTTGAAAAGTCAAAAATTTCATATATCTGCTGCCATGACCATTTTATATTATCATGAGAGGTAATCAATGGAAGTTTTTATTCAATGTCTTTCATAGAAATCTTCTTTCCAATACAATTTTTTTCAACAGTAAAACTTTCAAAATTATATGAAAAAAACTAAGAAAATTGTATTATCATAGGAACAATAATTGCAGTAAAAAAGTAAAACTGCTGAATGCAAATTTAGATAAATTATTATTTATAATAGAAATTTTTTATTTTATGTGCAGTTGCCAATTTTTTCTTAATAATGTTTGCACATTCCAATATAAAGAGGAAAATATTTTTAGAAATTAAATAAACACACAAACTGAAAGAAATATCAGATTCAAACAATTTCAGAGTGCCAGGTATCTAAGTATTAGTCTGCTGATTGCATGAAACAAAACAATACTTATTTGGTACAAAATCTTGAACACCTCTGAAGAAATTCAAGTATAGAAATCCTTCTAGCAAGAGGAATCCTGGAATTACTCCAATAACAATTTCCTATCAACTATTTACTAATTTCCTCCAATTTCCTCTCCCTTTCTAGCCACTCAACCTATCAGAGAGATGCAAGAAGCAAAATTTGGCAAATACCTAGAGGAAAATAGCTTAAGGGAAAATTCTGAAAAGATTGAGTAAAGCTCTTTGTGAAAAAATCCTGTCTATCCCCCCAACTTAAAAATATTTTTGACATTCCATTAATAATGTGAATATTATACTTTACTCTCATTTTACATTTGTCACATTTTTTAAACTAAGTTTTTCAAAGGATATATTTGCTCATGATGGTAAATTAATATTTTTCTTGTATTCCAAGATTTTATAGGGTACAACAGAAATAACTCCCTAATATACCTCCCAGAAATACTTCCCAAATAATGGTAAGACATTAGTAATAATGGTGTCTTCATCTAGCTGATGTCTTACTATTATGTGGGAGGTATTTCTGACACACACTGTATTAGTAAGAATTTGTCATCTATTAGGTTGGTGCAAAAATAATGACGTAATAATGTCGTTTTTTGACGTAACGTCAAAAAACAACATTATTACGTCATTATTTTTGCACCAACCTAATAGCAATTTTATTTCCAATCTTATGCTACCTATCTCAGATTTTACAAGTACAACATACTTAACTTAAATCCTTCCCTCCTAGCTTTGATAACTCAAAGTGATTAAGTTAAATTTGAAATGAGAAACTTTTCCTTTGCTTGAGAAAAGTCTGACAAATGTATAATGGATTTTTTCATTAAGAATGTATATGCTATAAATGCTTTAAGTGCAAGAAGCAATTGTTGTTAATTTAACATTAAGGGAGATTTTATTGTCCTCTGTTAAAAACACTTAGGAAATATAATCAATTCTGAATTCCTTTACATTCCAATTTTGTACTGAAAAAAAAAATCATAATTGAGCAGGTGAAGCAGTTGACAAAAAAAAAAAAAAATTGAAACCAGATACAAAGAAAAAAAGCTAAAAATTTTGAAATTGATTAGGAGAGAAGAAATAGTCCAAACAATCATCAAGTAAAAGAAGTTAAAGCCTTTAAGTTTCAGCTTAGATGGTCAGGAAAAAAAGTCCTTTTCTTTTACCGATGAATAAACAAAACAGTATGTAATAATTAAAAATGGATAGATTATATTGGTGAATTTTCAATAAAATATGATACTAAAAAGTTCTGATTTATTATTCTTTGCATAGCCAATTCTCTATAGTCTGCCATACAAAGATTTAATGGATAATCTGATTCAATTAGAAATATATACAAATAAACTAACAGATAAGTTCTTTCTTTCACTTTCATTTGAGTAGTGAGACAATGCCATCAGTGTCTCAAAGGAAAGAATGTGTTTTTCTTTAGAAATTCTCAGGACACTCTAATACTGCATAGATTAATAGAAGAAAAAATGTCCCAAACAGTTGCAGAATTCAGATAAATACTTTACTGCTTAGAAATGGTGCACTTAGAATACTAGGAATTACCAAATAAAAATTGATGATAGTGTTATGTTGTGTATTTGTTCTCACAAGTATGCAATGTAGTCAAGGAAAGATAACGACCTCCTGAGTATAGAACTCTTCCCACTTATATACAACCTCTTTTCTTAATGATTTCGGTGGTACGATAAGATCTTCACTACATATGACTCCTCTTTCAATTGTTCACTTGTGCCTTGCTTCCTTAAAAGGCCTTTCCGCCATAGAGCAATTGTTCTGTATATTATTCTGTATTCTATTCATCACTCTTTTTAATATAGGATCCTGCTTGGTTTCAAGCTTGAGTCACTTGAAGGATAACACATCTGTTTCTAGCCAGTGCAAAATTCTGTCTTTACAACTGTTTTTTGTTTCAACATTCTGGGTATTAAAATCCAATCTTGACAGTGAATCTAAATGTGCAATGGCATTTCCTTTACTATATATAATGTTGAAATCAAATACCATAAGCTTAAATGCCCACCTCAGAATTCTGGACAGCATGACTTTGAATTCTTTCCTTGAGTTTGAAATAAACTCTAAGGGTTTGTGGTCTGACTTTAGTAGAAATGTCTTACCCAATAACAAATTGTGTGCTCTTTGAGCACTCTAGACAATTGCTAGTGCTTCTTTCTCAATGTTAGAATAATTCATCTCCACTGCCGCCAACTTTCTGGACAAATATATAATAGGATGTCTCTTGCCATAAGATCTCTGCTATGGCACACTGACTAGCATCAGTAGTTAAGGTATTTCACCCAACAAAAGAACTCACATTAACTACTGACTCATTCCTAAGTGCTTCCTTTAGCTTTTTGAAGGTCACCTCCTGTCTTCCTGTCTACTGGAGTTCATTATTCTTCTTTCTCAAGTTCACAAAAGGTTCAACCATGCCACTATATTAAGATACATATTTATTATAAAACTTAGTCAAACTTCCAAGAAAGGCTAACTCTTTCTTATTTTTTTGGCATACTTATTTCTGCTATCTTGCCAGTCATCTGGCAAGATACCATCTTTAGATATTTGATACTCTAGGTATGAAATTTTCTTGCAATTTACGCTTATCTCAATTATTATGCCTGCATTACTCAATCTGATCAGAACCTGTTCCATTTTATTCTTTAGCTCCTCTTTACCAATACCTATTTTACTCCTTCCAAAACTTACTTGATAGCCTTTTGTAATATATGGCTGGATGTTATCATTCCAAATGGCAAATTAGTCCATCTTAGAAGACCTATAAGAGTGTTTATTATAGTGACTTTTGAAAATGATCATCAGTTTTAATCTGATTATATGCAGATTCCAGATCAATGTTGACAAAAAATTTAATGCAAGCAAACTCATGATAGGCTGTTTCAATATTTGGTAATGGGAAGGAGTCTGAACATATCTGGTGACTTTGTAGTCATCACAAATCCTTAAATCTCCATTGGTTTTGCATATGGCCATGACTGGAGAAGCCCACCTGCTGACCTTCTCCAATATTCCTTGTTCGACCATTTTATTAAGTTTTGCCATAATCACAGGCAGAAAATGAACCAGAACTTTACAAGACTGAAAATATATCAGTTGGCTATTCTCCTTGAACTGAACACTCACCTCGTAATCCTTTAAAAGTCTAATCTCAGGTTCTTCTAATTTAATGCAATTACTTAACTTTGAGGTGTCTATTCTTAATACGTCAACCCCCCAGGAGATGATGGTCTTTTGTGCACTCCACAACTATGATTGTTATTATTTCAAATCAAGTCTTCATCTCAAAAACCCACTCAAAGCATCCAAGTGTTTTAATAAATGATCTGTCAAATTGTTTCAATTGCAGATAAGTCCTCCTTAATTTCAGTCTTCATATTTTCTCCCCCAAATTTTTTAATATTTTGGTTACATCACTACCCATATCCACTTGCATTAGCACAGTTATTCCATTTATTTTTACCCTTTCTCTACACTTATCTCATGCTTTTACTTCATAAATTTCAATCTTATTTACTTCTATTAGTTTTTTTATATTTGCATACTGACTGAAAATGTTTTTTCTTCTTCCACTTAAAACACATCTTTCCAAAAGCCAGGCATATGGTATACTTTCCAAAATGTAATATTTAGTTTGCTGTAATTAGATTAAAAAACATTCTAGTGCCATATTGAATATTATACAAATGCTCTACTGAAATATCATTCGTGTTAGAATAAAACTATTAAATATTTTATCAAATTTTTGTTTTTTAATGATTTACCCCAAATTTCAAATTTTTCACCTGATAATATGGACTGATGTCAAAAATGCATAAAATAATATTCATAAAATCCCTGTACAAAATATTCATTTTATCTGTTAAGTCATCAATCATCATTGGTAATTTGACAAAAAACCTTTTGAAAATTAAATTAAAAAAAAATATTCTGAAGAGCTTTATAGCATAGCAATGATTGACATTATGAACAATAATTAATGTAAAGAGCCCAAAAAGAAGCAAAAGAAGAAAAACACATCTTTCAACAAAATAATAAATATGTTTTTTTAATATAATTTTCCATTCTATTTTCATATTGTAGCAGACACTGAAATTGTCAAAAGGTCACTTTATGATTGATATGCATACCATATACCCCCACCCACTTATTACCTGCTGTATGGTTCACTATGTATTAGATAGGACTATTTAGCTATGTAAGCTGCCAACGAGGTGATATCACAACATTGCTGGGCAGAGGGCTTCTTAAGCTGAAATTAATGGCCAGGATGTAGGGTTCCTCCAAATGGATCAATTGCCACTACTCTGACCAAGAGAAACCTTCAGTTTGGAGGATATCAGCCATGGTTTGACCTGAAGAGGGATTGGTTCTGTCAGGTCCTCTTGTCTAAGACAAGTATTAATGTATTTTATAATGTATGTATTAATATCTCTCAGGCTGACCAGTTCCCTCAACATAGATATGTTGAGGGAACTGCTCAGATACTCAGCTGTGAAACAACCCTATGACCACACCCAGTCATGGTGCTAATGATGATGATGATGAATCCACTAAACACTGCAGGCAAAAGGCCAAAAGGTTTTGCTAGCAATAAATGTCCTGTACAATTCAAAACTTGAATGATAATAGAGAAATATTGGACAGTAACTACAAAAAAGCATAAAATATGAATGACAAGTGTATTAAGTCAAAAACATTGTGTGCTTCTTGGTCCCAACAAAGCTATAGAACAGAGATGTATAAGATTAAGAGCTGACTTTACAACTGTTTGCTGATGTACCATGAAAAAAATAAAAGAATGAAAGAATCATTGTAGCAAAGCCAAGTGAATGAACAAGCAAGATCAATAAAAGTCTAATAAAAAAGAAATAGATAAAAATAGAAATTCGCTTTCCTTTCGGAATATTATGCTCTTGGCAATTTCATCACAGTGAGTTTTATTCCTTTAATATTGACATCAGAGTCTTAAACTAGAAGGGGGCAGTCAGTTGATTGCATGCCTCGACCAAAAAGATAGACATACCCTTGAGGCATTCTTTCCTTTCTTGGCAAAAATATACTCAAGCATCAACAGAGGAAACCATTTATAAATGTTATTTAAAATCTTATATAAATGTGTCTATGTGTGTGGGTTTATGTATGCGTGGATAGCTTCAAATCTAAATTTAAACAAAATATTAAGGAAAATACACACCTGAAATGATGCAGTCTAATTTATCTCAGTGGACCCTTGAGTATAAATTATTTCAGATTGGGTTCAATGCAGCACAGAGAATATTTCCATTTATTTTATGAAATAGTAGACATTTTCACATATCCTATTTCACTGACAGCTATATGATCTTCATCTAAACAATATGAAATAGTTTCATTAAGACACGTTTTACTAAAAATATTGTTTACTTTTTCTTTATTCCACCCACACTAATGTAAAATGTAAAATTATTATCTACTGATGTAGAAGCTAAAACTATCAAAATAGAAAAGGCTTTTTTGCCAAGTTTAAAATAACAGAATATCTATTATCACATGAGTTTAATATATAAAGATATGAAAATTATCCATCTCTATGTAGTAGACTCTTAGGAAAGTCTAACAATGTCTGTGTGCATTTATACTTACTGAGATTCTAAAATTATTTGTTGAGATGCTCACAATATTTTATCCTCTGCATATCTTCACTTTTGTTTTTCTTTTAATTTTTACTGATATTTTAAAACATAATTCAATATCAAAAGTCAGATTTCCTAAACAAATACATTAAATGAATGTGTTTGGAATTGTTATGCTAGAAAGAACTCACAAGTCAGCATGACCAAGGGTTTGCATGTAGTGGCCTTGTTCAACTACTGATAATGCTCAGAAATTGTAACCTAAGTCCACTCAACATAATTGCAGTATAAACTACAGATTAGTTCTATGAGTTCTGAGGAAATACAAATGAGCCTGAGCAAGTATCTGCAGCAGAGATTAGTTAGACAGCCTAACAAACAGAAATGAGTGGCCATTTTAGCATGAACTGCATTTGAATGCAGTGTAATTTAACAAGGTTTTGGCATTCCTTATTGCTGCCCTCTGACTTTACTGTTACTTTACCAGTCTCTTGTTTAGTTATAGTCATTTCCACAAAATATCCAGTGACTAACAAATCATGTAATGAAAGTCATGTTGAATGTTCACTCTTCTAGATACTTTCACATTAATGTGGTGCCCCCCCAGGGCACTATTCTTGGACCTGCATGAGTTCCAATCTTCATCAATGACCTGTCTGATGTCATCAGTTTCTAACTCAGTATCTATGCTGATAACAACTATTTACTCCTGTCTTAATAGTAAGTCCAATAGGTTTGATAAAGTAAAACTGACAATTGACCTAAAAAATTACCTTTAATCTATTGTTAAGTGATGTAAGAAATGACTTGTAAATTTTAACAACTTCAAAATGAAACTATCTTTTAGTCATCACAGGGAACCATTTCTACCTTCCATCAGCATGAGTGATGCCAATATTCAATATTCATTGCACCATCTAGGTTTCATGTTTTCCACTGACATGAATTGGAATGTTTATATTGAATTAATTGCAAGAACAAGAAGCTAGGAAAGTTGGTTCCAGAAAAATTGTCTGGCACAACACATTGTGCCAGACAATTTTTCTTGCTAGAATATTGTATGTTTATAAATCTACAATTTGTCCACACCATGAATATTTCTGCTACATCCATTCTTCTGCTTTATTATATATCTCAAGATTCTAGACAAAATCCTAAGAAGAATCTGTAAAATTATCAATCTTCACTTGGCTTCTTGGTTTCAGTCAGTTTCCCACTGCTCTGATGTAGCATCCCTCTGCCTTTTCTATTAATATTTTTGTGAACTTTTCTCTTTGATGCCTTGACCTCATGAATTTAAGTGTAGTATGAGATTGGTAAATATGTTTCAATTACTGTTAAAATAACTAGATGTAAATATAAGTTCTATTCTAATAGTTTCTTCTCTCACACTTCTCACTTTTGAAACTCCTTTCCTGTCAAGTACAATCTTCAAAAATTTAAATTCAATATCAACTGCCATCATTTGTCTTTCTGAACCCTTTTTTTATTGTCTTTTTTCCTCACTAAGATTTTCTCATTTTATTTCACTTTCAGTAAGCTTTTGCATCTTAGTGACATTATCACCTTGCTTTGAGAGAAATGATAGAATAAAAAAAAATGTAAACACCAAATTCTGTGACATTTTACCAAAAGTTTGTTTGGCCAATTTGTATTATACATAAAATATAAGGGGGAAAAATAGATTGTCAGCAGTTAGAAATTAATTGAAGCTTTTCTGACAGAACAATGTTTTTATATGAATGAAAACTAATAATGAAAATTAACATTAGCTTTCTTTCCCATATGAAGACATCAGTTTTAATCATTATATCTGACACATTCAGAAACTCAATAAGAGGAATTTCAATAGAAAAACTGGAAATTTAAGTTACCAATACCAGCAGCTATAAGGAAAATTAAATAACTTGCTTCCTGAAATAGCTTTATTTAAAATAAAATTATCTTCTTGCTTATTGAATAATGGATAAAGCATGTTAAACTATTCTGTTTCTTTATAAAAGCTTCACAGTAAATTGTGACAAGATTTCAACTGAAATTAGATTCCAACCAATTTTTGTCAGCCTATAGAAGAAATGGGCATGACCATTCAATAAGTTAGCACAATATTCTTATGCTTAAACAAGTTTTTAATTAACAATATTTCAAGATTTTTCTTATACCAGGAATACTATTTTTGATATTTTAATTAAATACTGCTTACATCCTTTGTCTTTTATGATTCTTGGCACTTGTTTTAAATAGAAGAGAAATTATTTACTGAGTTTCCATTCCAAAAGCTAAAGTGGTTAAACTTATCCCAAACAGAACAAGAAAAATTTTCCTACAAACCAAAGCAAAATATCTTTCTATTAAGCAGTTGCTTAATACAAGTTACATTTATCTAATATTTCAACATATGCACTTAAACATTACAAATTAATTAAAGCTTAAACTTCGAAGGCTAGAGTTGATGATAAAAAATATTCTAAGTCCCCAACATCTTCTAAATAAATGAACAGCAAATTCTGTCTGTCAATCCATGTCTCTGAAACCTCTCTCAGTCAGGCCTCTCTTCTCTACATAGATATATTATATCTTTTTGGAATCAGGATGATCCTGGATTGAAAATCTACCCTTCATCTGGTGCTTGACCATCCAGTGTTGGGATTTGTGTCCAGATGAAGAGGGAACAGTTAAAAATTCAAATTTTAAAATGATTGAAAAAAAAAATTTTTTTTTTCAATCATTTTAAAAAAATAGTGATTTTAAAATTTTAATTCATATTGAGTTTAAAGTAACACAAAAACTTTGTAAATTTAAAAAATATTTGTTTTAAATTCAGTTTAAAATATATCCAAAACTTAGTGAATTGAGGGAGTTAATTTTATTTCTTCAAAAATGCCAAGAAATCAGAGTTAAAATGAGAGGTTTTGTGACATGAGATTTTGATCCACAGAGGTTGTAAATTGAAGAACTCAAATCCATTAATATTCTATGGACTTTGTTATTTGAAGAATTTGATTTTCCACCTGAATTAGAATTTTGGCCCAAATCAGTCTTTTGGCCAGAACTGGTCTTATAGCCCAAATTAGAGTTAAAGTAAGGTTTTGAAGTTCCATGGAGTGATTTGAATTATTTCTTCTTAATTATCATTGCTGTTTTCTAAACTGAACCGGAGGTTCCATTAGTTTTGAGCCAATGGCCTAATTAGCCCTTAACATTCTGCATCGAGTGTGGCTTTTACACTAGTTATTAATGAAAATTTAAAAAAATAGATTTTTGTGTAAGACATTGCATGTGTGTTTCTTTGAAAATTAAAATATGATAAATGAAAGATTTTTATGAAATTCAGAATAAATTCGATTTTGTTTCAAAAATTATTTTCTATTATCATATAGAAAATCTCGCTTAGGTGATCTTGGTTAATTTCTTTTGATAGACTAGAATTTTATTCACTGGCAGCTATATGATCTTCAGGTACCTTTTGCAATAAGTATACAGTCAATTTATAAAATGGTTAATATTTACAATAAAACCTAAAAATAGATAGATTCCCTATCTCCCATATCCCTCCATGATGCTGTGATCATGGCTCTCTACAGCTTCCTTTCTTTTGTTATTTTCAGCAACATATGCAGCTTTATGGTCACTTTTTGTTTTTGTTACTTATTCTGTCATCTATTGGTTCAAACCTGTAAAGTTGGATACCTTCTGTTTTCCTCTGTTTCAATTGACTCACTGATAAAGGAGAGACTTGAGGCACCAGAGATGTGTTCTGACAAAACTGACAGAATGATGCTGATAATACCAAGGACAAAACATCACATGTTCAACAAGGAAGTTTTATGGAAAATGGGAACAAAAGCACACTTGTACTTAGAATCAGAAAGAGACACTTGAAATTTATGGGACACATAATGAGGAAAGAGGGCTTAGAGAATTTGACATGCATATGAAATACTGAAGGCAAGATGAGCAGAGGAAAACTGAGTATCCTACCAAACAAGCTTGTGAAAATGGAAAAAACAAAGTACGGTCTTCCAAGCCTCCTTTACTTATCATAAACAAAGAAAACATTGAGATAGACAGAATGAAAGAGTAACACAAGAACAGACACTTAAAAAAAAAAAAAAGATACAAATTTATTTATTTTCTTATATTGCATTCACACAAAAATCATCATCTTGTACAAAAACCACGCAGCAATGACAAGATGCAATGATAAATTTATGGTGCTACTAAAGTTGCCACATTTTACCATATTCCTCTTATAAAGAAATAGAAAATGAAAAGTGCTCTGCAATGCAGACAATCAGTAAATTTTCAGAAGCCTATTAGCAAGTCTCATCATTAAGAGATTCTTCTCCTTAGCATCAATAATCAAAGCAAAAATTAACTTTGCTATTCAATGTGTTATGCAAAGACTGAAACACTACTGAATAAATTATTACAGCTATAAACAAAACACAATACAAAAGTCAATTGGAAACATTCATTACAGTATCTTAATTGTGTTCTTCTATAATTCATCAAATACATTTTCCCTAATTAAAATACTTTTTGATTTTCATTTTTACTTTCTAAACACGTGCTTATCTTGAAAGATGTCTTGGGAAGACATTGCATTTTAGATATATGGCTTTAGCATGCAAGCAGCAAATATTTTTCATAGAAACAATTCAAACTGGTTTTACTCATAGTTTTTAATTCTTTCTGGAGATTGTATGTTTTTACAAGCATCCTGGTTTTCTAAAGAATTTAATTAAAGTAATGCATTAATACTTGTAGGCTATTTAGTGTTGTTATTTTTACTGTTTTATTATATTTCAACTTGTATGACCTCTGACCATCTTTATTAATAGCTTTTAAACTGACGTATCAAAAAAAAAATTACGGACATCTACACATTGTCTACACAATATGAAATTGAGTCAACCATATGCAGGAGTCTTTATTTAGATATTCTCTATCTAGGCACATTCTAATAGCAGTGTTGTTTAAATTTGATGAGTTCAGATGTTTGTGTAGTATGTAGAAGACAGCAAAGTGTTTCTGGAATCCCTTTTGTTCCATAATGGGGTTGGGGTGGTATTATCTTCTTGGAATAAACCATCACCACCAGGATACATGTCAAGCACAAAGAGGTTGAAATGGTCTGCTTCAAGATTTATGTACACCACACCTGTTGAAACAGACTCCAGTTTTAATAATGGTCCAACAGAACACATCCCATACCATTAAAGAATACCAATCATAAAACTGCTGGATCAATAGCCTCATGCAGTCTGATATATATATGAACTTGGCAGCCTACACAAAAGAGCACAAGTAATATAGTTTCAAAGTTATAAACTGATATCATGGTGTCAATAATGGTACTCTTGTTGATCAACAACTACCAAACCTCATGTACAAAAGAGCAAGTTAATTTTGAATCTGTGGTATTGTACTCAATTTTAAATTTGGCAAATCACATGGTAAATAAAGACACAAAATATTTTTTCCAAATTGTTACAATTTTTTGAGAAAATGTATTTAAAGATTGTTTAGATTTAAAATTCAAGCATTGGAATTTCTTTCCAGTGATCAGTGAAAGCCTTGTAGCAACAAAAATAGCAATAACATTTATAATTGAAATATATGCAGTTAGTTGATTTGAAATTAAAAGGGATAATAAATTCCATAACCAACAACTGTATATCTTCGACATGTTCCAGAGAATAAGGCAACAGTCAACTGAAAAAAAAGGAATATTGCATTGAAAAAAATTACAGCACAATGCTTTCACCTTGTTACTAAAAGACATTATTTTCTCAGTGTTGAAGTCAGATGAATTGGAGGTGAGGGAAGAGGCTATAAAAATGTAGTCCATTAGATAAGTGCAAATTTATTTATACTTAATGAGTTTGTCAATTTACATGACTAATTATAAAATTTCATTCAAATTATATCACAAACATATAACCAAGTACAGGTAAATTTTCTAATAAAAATATTTTTGTTTCAGAAGTAGTGAGACACCAAAGAGATTAAAAAAATTATATTCATCAACTCTGAAGCAGCATACTGGTCAAATTTGATTAACCTTTAACAAAATGGACTTTGTGAACCTTCACTTGCAGAAGGTTTTTTCAAATAATGAACTGCAAAAGCTTTTAATGAATAGAACAACTTTGGAGTTGCCGAATATACCTGCAGATTCACAAGGTGTGAAAGAAGCAGTTAAATTAACTACTAAAGATTCACAAATTTTATATGGACAAGATGCATGGCACTAGCACATTATTACTAAATCATTGTGCTATCAAAGAAGACCTTCATTTACTTCAAAAGGCAAATTATACTGAAGAATTTAACTATATTATAACAATGTTATACAGTACAGTAGTTTTAGCATGATTTTCAATAAACAATGCAAATTTAGAACATTTTGTCTTATAATTTCTGCCCAGTAGTATTATGATATTATATACACTTTATCTATTTTTGTTTTTATTAATTATGACCAAACAAATGGTGTAAGATCATTGATTAGCCTTTTTTGTAATCTTTTACAACTTACAGTTTTCACTTATCCATGTAAAAATTGCATATTTTGCTTGTGATGATTTATAATTAGAATTCTGGTTTCAGTATATTTTCTATTCAATGTATTGAATACAAAAAAATCAACTTGGGTTTACTCTTGAAATAGTAAAATTTTGGAGTCTGTTTATAAGCAAAAACTTACAGAAATTAGGTATTTCTGTACATTTTATTCAGATGATCTTTAAAACTAAATTCTCAAAATTAGTAAAATCTAGGAATCTAATGGTTGGTGGCAGTACTTATCACATCAAACCCTAGTTTTTGCATTGACTTCAATATTGATTTTCTAAAAGATTTTTAGAAAAATCAATCTGCCCTAATATACAATGTTTTGACTCATGAGCTGAACAGCAGCAGCATTGAATTGGGATCTGATTCATGGTAAAGTTCACTTTTATTAGTGTGTACCTATGTTGGATAATTATTTACAAATGAAGAGGAGACTTGAGGCAACAGAAATGTAGTCCTACAGAAGGATGATGATAATACCATGGACAGAACATGTGAGCCACAAGGAAACTTTAAAGAAAATGGTAACAAAAACACACTTGTACTTAGAATCAGAAAAAAGACACTTGGAATTTTTGGGACATATAATGAGGAATGAGGGCTCAGAGGATTTGGCACTCACAGGATATACTGAAGGCAAAAGGAACAACATTGAGTAACCTATATAATGAGCTTGTGGAAATAGATGACAAATCAGAAGGTACTCAAAGAGATAGCAAAGAGACAAATACCACTCATAACTACAAAGGATAAGATGATTACCCATGTACTGAAAGGACATGGCACATAAAAGAAGAAGGCCTTCCTTGTCAGTTGCTAGCAGTTCTGTTCTTGCATCTCTTCTTGGTACTCAATCTTTATCTTTTAAGAATTCACATACTGCTGCTATAACCTTGCTAGTGTTATCCAAGAAAAAAAACTTTAGCAATTGGCAGCTTGAAGATAGTGTATGTTATCTTTCTGGCCATAGCAACCATTCTACAGTCATATGGTATTAAATCCTGTCTTAATTATATGCCTGTCACTGATATATTATTTCTATGCATATTACACTACATATGCATTATCTGAAGCAATTCATGCAAATGGAAGAGGGCACAAACATTGTACTGTATTTTTTAAAAACTGCAGTTTAGTATAAATACAGCTCCCAAATTCATTTGTTTATATAATTTGCACAACATTTAAATACAGAATCTAAGTGATATGCCATGAGATTTAATATAATAGATAAATGGAAAGATCCAAAATATTAGTTATGTATATTGCTGCAGAATATGATAAATACACAGACTCCAAAAATGATTGATGCAAAGATTCATATGATGATAAATGTCCAGATCTCTCTTGGATTTAAACAAATAGTTGAAGATAGAAGAGAATAAACATACAGACATATTCAGAAAAGAGTCTGCTAAACTAGGAAAAGGATATATGAGCCTAGATCTAAGAATGAGAGAGAGAATAGAAAATTGGCAAACATGGATGCCATTTACATTAGAGAAGGATAAACTGTAGAGACAGTATTTTTTTCTTTTTTGGTTATTTATACATAACCAGAAAATGACAATGTTCAGTGGTCAGTAGAAAAGACAGGATCAATATTTTTGGTTATTAAATTAAGTTAATGTAATTCAATGTTTGTGTAATTAAATAGACGTGTACACTTATTGCTTAAAAGCTTTTTAAAATCCTGTTTGCCAATAAGTAATAGTGACAATATATTTCTGCTAGACAACTGAGTTTCCTATAAAATGATACAACAATTAACCAAGATAAAATAGAAAAAATATATGAGCCATAAAGAAGACATAAAAATTACAAATCTTACAAAATAAATTAAACTTCTAAGATGCTTTACTGAATGCCATGGAGACCAACAAAATGAGGCAATAAAAAACTCAATTTCAATTAAAAATTATCAGGCCTTTGCAGAATTCTAGTCTACTTCATTTGATATAATACATTTTCTTTGATTTGAAATTTGTTTGCAAAGAGCTAATACATTGTAATGGTAATATTAGCTAGTTCATTATATAGAACTTTCAGTTGAAATTTGTAAGTCATTCTCTTAAAACAATTTTTCAGGAAAATAGGCTTTCTAGTCCACTAATTTTTATTGTTCTTTCCAATATTGATGGGGGCTTCCTTCTTAAGCTTTGTTTGAAGTAGTGTGTGATATCAACATCTTGATTATTTAATTATTTTCTTTTGAAGCTTGGTGTTGTTGAAAGTGCTCAAGTGATGCAGCTTCTGGTATTTGGTACAGTTCTTTGTGATTCTGTAGGTTCAAAAAAAGATGGTCCACTAATTAAAGGGCTTCAAAAATTAAGCACCTCAATAACATTTCATTTTTCCTGTTCAATGTTGAATAAGCATTTTGCATAGCTTAATAATCTTTAATCTGAAATAGCAGACAATTATGATGCTCACATTTAGATTCTTAAATATTTTTAATCTATCAAGAACAGAAAGTAAAACAGATTGATATATATATTTTTAACCTTTCCAAACACTTTCAAATGTTTAGGAAATAAATTATTGCAATATGGGCTTTGGTAATTGGATCAAATCCCAACTAATATATATGTATATAAGTGAGGAGGTTTCTACACTCAGGGGTAGAGTTATCTTTCCTCAACTACACTGCATACTTGTGAGAACAAATACATGACACAACAACATGGCATTACCAATAGGATATCTAACCTCATTAGAGCTTGTTGAGATTTGGATATTTTGTAGCATTGGCAAGAGTCAAGAAATTAAGTGACAGCAAATATAGAGTGGGGAGTAAATGAAGTAATGGATTTATTTCTAGCATCAGCAGGTTGTGAGGCTGTAAAAAAAGATCTCGGTAATGGTCTATCTAAAGATGCTAGAAGACTTGACATTTGAAGAAATTACCAACCTTGTACAAGTAAATGTATGTCCAAAAAAAGAAACTGGTCATAGCTGAGAGGACTGTTTCTCAAAATCAGGCAAAATCCAAATGAAATCATTTAGACAGGTTAAAAGAAGCATCAAGGTACTGTGAATTTGAAAAGTTGGGTACAGGATGGATATCCATAGATGAGGAATTAAGGCTAATTGAAGGACTGTTGATATCTCAAGTAAATACAACATTTTGGAACAGTTTCAAGTTCAGAATATAAATATTGAAATCAGTTTTGAATTTTTACAACAGCTAGAGTTAATTCAGAGATTTCAACATTATGTATAATAAAGGAAATGCCATTCCACATATAGACACATTATCAAAATTGAATTTTAATACCCAGAATGTTGAAACAAAAGACAGTTGTGAAGACAGAATTTTGTACTGTGTAGAGACAGATGCATTATCCTTCAGACAGGTCAAGTTTGAAACTGAGCAGGATCCTAATTTAAAAAGGAGTATTGAATAGAATACAGAATAATATATGGAGCAATTGTTCTATGGTGGAAAGACCTCTTAAGGAAGAGATTAACGATTAAAAGAGGATATATGTCATATGTAGTGGGGATCTTATTGTACCACCAAAATCATTATAAAAAGAGGTTATTAAAACAGTACATGACAACATGCATGAAGCTTTATTGAACACACAACTAAGTGGTGGCCAAGATATAAATAATACATGGAAGAAAATGCCCTAAGTGTGCAAAGATAAAGAGCTTTAGGCAAACCAAGATTCATTCATGGCCAAAAGAGGAGACATAAATAAATGTACACATGGATCATGCATACATTAAAGATGTAGGACTATTCCTCATACTAGTAGACTCATATTCAGGTTGAACAGAGGTGGTTAAAGTTTTTGGACAGAAAATAAGTACTGTATAACAGGTGTTAAGTGTAGTGCTTTTGAGGAACGGAGTCCCTGAGACATTGATGCTGGATAATGTAACAGAGTTTGCTGAAGAAAGCTTGTGTACATGGATAACATGAATTGGATGTAAGCCATACAAAACACTCCCCATACCATCCTCAGTCAAATGGAATTGTGGAGAGGAGAGGATGGTCCAGACAATAAAAGTTGTATTGAAAGCATTCTCTCCAGGGAATTTCAGCCTAGAAAATTATCTACCAAGGTTGCTTTTAAGTTACAGGACCATCCCACATGTAAGCAGAACACAAATCCTCTTGGAATTGATGGGAATGCAAATTTTAGCCCCAATAACCATGTCCTTCTCAACAAATGAGAATGTATGGTACAAAAGGAATAAGGATTCAAATCCTGAGAAAACACAATTCTTAATGCAAAAAGGATTTAATACAGTGATATTAACAAAAAAAAATGGACAGGGCATGTTATCTCATGAAGACCAATTTAGATTGCAAAGAGAGCTGGAAGATATTGAAATGTAGGAAGAGTATGGTGCAGAAGAGAGGGATCAGGACTATCACCAAAAATTGGAGAATGAAGGGGAAGAGAGAATGAATGATTCTAGTGATAATGTGGAATATGGGGAGGGTTCAAATGAAGAAAATCCAGTAAAGGTTTCTAGGCAATCGCCATGAGGCAAGTGGTACAACTCCTGGAGTGGTTCCTGGAAGTAACAGATCTACTAAGGGCATAAAGCCTCTAAGGTTCCAGGAGATGTGGTGATATTCAAATTAGATTGTATATAAGCAGGAGAGTTTCTCCACTTGGGGGCTGAATTAGCTTTCCTTGACTACACTGAGTACATGTGAGAATTTTACATGACACAACACCATGTATTTTTTTAGTCTGTAATATCTGAAATGTCTGTCCATACATTGGTAATTTATTTGTTTGAAGGCTCACATATGAAAACAATCTATTAATTGTAAATGACTGAAGAAATTGTGTGTCATTTTTTACAGTATGAGTAAACTAAAATGATAGGATTACTTATGCCTGGATTGGCATCACTTCCAAGGACCAGTGTATTTATGATCAAAGTGTTGCACCTCAGCACATTTACTGAGAAACAGAATGTAGTATCAAACAAAATAAAATTATATGTAAAATCCTATGCTTGTCCACTGGAGGACAAAGGCCTTTAACAAATTATTCTATGATGACCATATGACTAATCAAACCCTTATTTCATCTCTTCATCTTCTACATGGTCTTTTTCTACATTTACTATCCAGTGGGTATCAATGAAGCAACTTTTTACTCTACCTGCTAAACTTTCTTCTTCTTATGTGTCCTGATCATGGCCATTTTTTTTTATTTTTAACATTTCAATATTTTTTTTATGCCTTGGCCCATTCTCTGATGAACACAGAAATCAACACTCCAGCTAGCTCTCAGTTTCATACTTTAAAGCATCAGACCATGTTTATATTTTGATACTGAATATACTTAATATATCTTCAAATGTTATTTTTAGTGGATACCCATATTTGAATAGGCACCATTTTTATTTTAAAATATTTCATTTTTAATTTAAATAATATTTATTTCATCTAAAGATCTGCCCATATGCATTTTTAATCTGTCAAACAAACAAAAACATAAAAACCAAACTATATGTTACATACATCTTTAACCCTTTTAAGAGGAAGCATGCTTTAAGGAGTTAAAGGAAATACTATTTATTGCAGTATAGATTTTGACAATCAAACCTGACTGAATTGCTATTAATTTATTTTTGATATGTCCCAGATATGTTCGAAGTAGCAAAGTGGTTGTTGACTACTGTAACCGTAGGGGCAATCTAGCAGATAACCGTAATGGACTGGTCCTTGTCGTAGTGGTAGGCAATAGGCATAGCCAATAGGCATCGTCCATAAGCATCCACATCAGTCTGTATTTATGGCTGACACCAGCCAGTCATATTACTGTGAGGGGGAACCAGGTGTATGCATATTCATTACATCAATTTTACGTAAAGTTCAGAGATTATTCATATGAAACACATGATACCTCAGTTTCATGCATCCATCCAGATTAATGTTCCTTACAATTCTCTTTTATAACTTGTTTAGTGATACTTTTTCATTTTAACTGACAAGATTTCTACTTCAGGTGCAGGGATAGGAACCAATGCACAAAAGACCTTACAGCTTGTGCAATAATTTATTTGTATATCTTTCAACTTCAAACACTACTTACAAAATATGCATAAATCTTAAAATTTCAAGTTGAACTTAAACTTGTTTATACATCTGCTTCCCAGAAATATATTCCACATTATGGTAAGGCATATGTGGCAATGGTGTCTTCATCTAGCTAATGCCTTACCATTATATGGGAAGTATTGTACAAGTGTCATAAAAGGGAAGGCAAAAGAATATTATTGACTGTAGGACATTATTATCACGAAAGCATGAATTCACCACAGGAATTTCCAAAAAATATGCAATAAATCAATTTATCTTTGCTGACTAAATACAATTGTGAATAAGTAATATAAAACTGATTATATAAGAAAATATACATCAAGGCTTTGTTTAATATTTTAGACCTAAATTTTTTGTAGATTTTCCAGCTTAATAGGAAAATGCATTTTTTGATAATATAGATTTAACTTCAACTGGAAAAGAGGCTCTCACACACAGAATTCACTGTAGTCAGTTTTAGTATTTTCTAAATTAATAATAATACTAATAAGCTTCTGTAATGGTAACAAAATGTAGACAGTGCAACCAATCCCTACTGATAACAGTACCAGCCCCCATCACTCAAAGAAATGATGTTTAGTGTGCTGTCTCCAGAACAGATTGTGAACCCTGGAATGGCTTCTTATGAAGAAAGGCAGTCTTTACCAGCTTTCCCATTAAATAGTCAAGACAATGTACTGAATAGTGTTAGCTATGTAAATGATTCCTTTGCTAGCCAATTGCTAAAGTTTTAGTCTGCATTAAAGCAGGTACATTTTCTGAGAAGAGGAAGAGCTTGGTAGTACACCACATTGACTGCACAATGAGACTGGCATGTGTTAACAAGGATTTTTATTCATGTTACCCAGCATCATTTCAAAATAGTTCATCCTTGTTTTTGTTTCCAGTATCTCAGCTGCATTCATCCCATACATGTTGTGTTCCTATGTGGAAATCTTGTTTTTGGCCTGCTCATCATGATCTAGTGTTTGATTCTAGTGCCACTAAGTTTTCCAACTTTTTGTTGGCAGATACCCAACCAATAAGCCAAAAATCCCTTCATAAAAATTTGCTTAATGTTCATTGTATTCTCAGACTCTGATTTAAGTATTTACAAGGCATAGATTGACTTACTCTAGCCACTTCTCTAACTATCCAATTAATTGAAAATAATATAAATAGAAGATAAAAATAAAAAAACAAGAAATATAAATTAAAGAAACTCTATAAAATCTGTTCTTAATTATTTTTTGAAGATTTTAATGTTCATAATTTTATTGTTGATATTAGGTTGTAAATGTGATACTGATTTTTTTCATTGAGAACATTTACCATACACAACTATGAATATTTGGTTTTGATATTTGTGATTATGATTTCCTTTAATCCACACCCTTTCAGAATAATACATGGGTTGATGAAGTGTATGTTTTGCAGAGCTAATATAAATAAATGCAATATCAAAAACCTACAGGAAATGGATATCTTCAGATTCAAAATCTCCCACATCATATCAACATTGACAGAGATAAATACATGTACACATGCAAACAATTCAGACAATGTGCAGTTTCTATTTAGACCAAAAGAAATCTTTTAAATTAAAATCAATATTAACTTCCAAAACTATTCAGCAAATAATTGTTTTTATAAAGTTCTTTTACACACATGTATGTTAATGAACTAATTTAGGAGGTTCTCAACATTTTTTCATGGAACAGACACACAAATTTTGATAATTCAAAGATTTCATATAAATTACAATTATATTGTATATACTTTAATAATGTAAAAATAAAAAATAAAATCATTTCTGTATGCAGAGGATTTAACTTTAATGAAAACTGGATTGCTTGACAGATTAACTTTTCCACTTTCAGTATGTTCAACTGATTTCCAGCCAACAATCTTGGATTATCAATTATCATATCAATCAACAGCAGATATTTTTGAATTAATTTTTTCATAAATTATATTTTACCTTCCACAACTCAAGGATTTTAAGTGATTTCTTTCATGACTTTATCAATGAACTTTGGTCTATCCTTCTTTGACAACATTATCTCAAAACTACACAAATGGATTTACTGTTCCTCTCCAAGGACTAATTTTTTAATCTATTTCTATTGTTACTAATATCAATAAGTTTTTGTTACAAACTATTTCTCTTGTGTCCAGGGTCATATCTCTTCATCCTTCAATGACATTACTCATTCATCAAAGTCTATCAGATTTTCAACTGCAACTCAACTTCTTCCATCAGAGATAATACCAAACTCAAACTTTCATCAAAGTTACTTTGGCACTAACATTACAGAGTTTCTTTCAAACAAACTCACTCTTTCTTCCTTTGAAGAAACTACATGAAGTACATGAACACTTCCCAAGGACCCTTTTGCACTTGTTTACACTCCTTTTATAACAAGGACTTTTAGAATAATCATTTGCATAAACATTCTTTATACCTTCTAAGGACCAATAAGCATAATTTGATTTTTCAGCACATTCATGAAATCCTTTATCCTTTTCTCATAAATATCTTTGCATGTAGTTTTAGTTTTGTTGTCAGAAATAAAATTTGGCTTCATTTTTAATCAAAACTTTTGCATTGTTTTGTACTCAGTTTGTTGTCAAACCAATTTTGTTTGCAGACATTTTTATCCAACATGCAGCCAACCACAACATAGGAAAGTACAAAACCATCAAGTATACAAATGTCTAATTTTTTGCTACTTCAGCTGAGTTTAAACTTTTTAACTCACTTGAATTTGAAAATAAATTACATACATTGCCTATAGAAACAAACAAATTGAGTGCTTTTCATATATACACATACAAAATTGTTACACTAATTTATAAAAGTATTTTTTAAACCAATGACATGGAAAAATAAACTGCTGTACAACAATAAGCATATAAAACAGACAACAATAAATCTGTTTTCTTTTTTATTAGGTTGGTGCAAAAATAATGTCGTTTTCTCACATATGTTACTATGTGAGAAAACGACATTATTTTTGCACCAACCTAATAACAATGAGTGGCAACTGAAAAAAACGAGCATTTTTTCCTATGACTTGATGTCTATTTTTCTCTTGCTCTATAATAGTTCTCATACCAGTAAGACTGGAACACAGGATTATATGTGAGACTTGATAGTTTTGAATATTTCTTCTGTTACTTAAGCTAATCTTGGAAATCTTCTTTAATGCGTCATCTCCTCTCTGGATGTAGGTGATCATTGTTCTTCATCATTTCCGGTTTTTGGCTGCTCTAAATAATCCTTTATCCCATTCCTCTTTGTCCTTGTTCTGCTTTCTGTTCTTGAAAACTTGTACAGCGTTATTATTTTTGAATAATTGAATAAAGATTATTCTCACTGCTACTCTTCTTCCTGTTCAATTGACAGCCATGATATACAAAAAGTCAATAGTGGATTGACATCTGAAGATCAATACTCGATTTAGAAGTGTGATTTATATAATAGAGTAGAGCTCAATTTCATCAGTCAACTCAAAATTGTTGTGGAAGACATGTTTTGGTTCAAGTAACTAGGAGGGTTTTGTTACAGTATCAACTGGAAATGAATATGTTTACTGGAGACAAATAGGGTCTAGCCCATGCCATTAACAGTTCATTACAACCTTTGTTACATCACTGGTGACTCAAAGAATACATATATAATAATTATATATGCACAATTTATGTCACTCTCTTCTTTAAAGTTTATACTGTATTCACCTTGACTGTGTAATCTACAAGGTTGTCCAAAATAATATCATTTTTTCTCTATCATTACTAAAATTGACTCATAAGGCTGACACTGTTAACTAATCATTTGCTTAAGGAACACTTTATTTATATGGGTCAACATTGGCTTCAGATGTCTTAACAAGCAGATGGGTTGTAAAAATCATAAACACTGAAGTAGTAAGTGATCTTTGATAATAGTAGTTTTTATTGACTCCAGAAACAATGATCTTTATAGTTGAGGCATAAATGACATGGTTATCTATTAACAAAAGTGAATTCAATCACATGGAACTCAGTAAAATTATATACGTTTTCAATCCCTTTTTGCTTTCCATTTATATTTTGATGTCAGTACTTTGAGACAATCTCACATTTTAACTTTTCTTTTCCTTTACTCAAGTATTTATTTTTGGCCATCATTTTTAATATAGCAATGTCTACCTTTAATTTTTGAGTGCACAAGTCATTATAACATTGGAGAAGTTTTAAGAAATTCTTTTGAAATAAAAGACAAATATAATTTACCTTGACTTTGGCTTCTACAAATTTCAATTCATTCTGCAGTGTTATCAATTCTTGCTCCTTTCGATACTTTAAGGATCTTAATTCTTGAAGTTCCTGAGTGAGACTTTCCTGCTCTTTTTCCTCAGCTTTTAACATTTTTTCTAGTTGATCTGCATTTTCTTTGGCCGACATTGTGCACTCAGAAACAAGTTGTAATTTCTTAGTAAGTTCTTCATTTTGATCCATAATCATTGTATGTCTAGAAAGAAAAATCAGAGAATTTGAAGGAAAAATTATATTTACAATAGCAATTCATAAAAAAGACAATCAACACTGTACTAATCAAATGATGACTACATACATTCATGTAGCAGAAGCAGCATTCACATTTCTCTCTAAAAACATCAAAATGATCACATGTTTGTATTAAATACACATCTTAATAATTTCTTTTTAAATAATGGGTCCTATTTGTAGTTGAATTTTGTTTTAAAGGTCTTTAATACCAATAGCCTTATAAGAAGAATTGTTCAAACAAGTGAAAATGGTTCAGGCATGGCCATCACTAAAGAGATTATTAAATATATATATGTGATAAAAGAATCACCATGTCTCATTACTCTTCATGAGTCAATATGAATCAAGGTGAACAAAAGAGTGACTTTACATGGATCTTTTAATGCAAACTTTATTTTTTTCCCTATTTTCTTTAGTCTTAATGATAGTAATTTGAATCTCTTATACTAAAAATATTGTTCTTACTTGTTTTCTATATATTTTCTGATTTAATGTTAATTATAATAATAAAACAGCTGAAAATATCAGTAATATATAAGTTTCTGTTAAAGACATAAAGGAACATTAAAACTAAATTTTAAATATAATCAAAAAATTTAATAAAATATCTGCTGGTGAATCACAAATGTCCTGTTGCAAAGAATCACTTTTTTATTCTAGAAATAAGAGAAAAGATCTAAAAATGAAAAATCTAGTCATGTCCACACAAGCAAGGGCCTTCAGTCAATAAGGATGCTCTCTCCAACATGCCAATATAACCAGCTGCAGTTTGATACCTCTGTATAATCTGAAGCTCCATTGTTCCTTGGAAGGATATAGCACCCTAGATAATGATGAAACATCCTCCACTGTTTTGTGTAGAAAATTTCTCCAGTAAAATATCCTTATTGTACCATTAAAATTAGAAGAAATTTGAACCATCCAGATTAATTTTTTTTCTCGTTGGAGAACAAAACCTTTTCCACTTTTCTATGTCCTATATTTGGTGCTTCTCAGCTAAGTTTAACTGAGCTGTTTTATGGTGCAGAAGGAGGCATGGACTTTGAAGACATTTACAGTTTTTAAAGCTTTTTTCTTGGAGATATTGTCTTATTGTTCTTGAGATCCATTTTGCATCTATAAGGACCTTAATCTGGTTCAATGACTGGCTGGTGTCTTGTGAGACAACCTGTTGAATCCTCTGGCTCAATGCCAACAAAATTTTCTTGTGATAACCACTTGAAATTCTCTACCATATTACTCAGGGTTTTTTTTTTAAGAAATTTTCAACAGCAGTTTTACTACATCTAATCTCATCAGAGATGGCATCGTGATAGAGACTTTGCTTTTGCAGCTCAACAGTTCTGCTACAATCAAACTGTCAACTTTTTAGCCTTTGACATGTTTTTTACCTAATGTAACATAGGAAATACCAGTGGGAGACCTTGGCTACACTAATGCCTGAACAGAATTGACTAAATTTCATTATGTGCTTATCAATTAAAGCTTCGTCTAAATATGGTCTTAAATTTTTGAACAGCTAGTATTTAGCCCAATTTCCCAGTATTCAAATTTCCCCTTTTAAATGCTAAAAAGTTTTTAATTTTTATTTTTCCTTTTCTTATTTTCATTTTTCAATGTTTGAGAAGAACATTAACAATGCAACAGATATATTTTTTCTTTATTTTCATTGCCCTTAAGATTTTGGCAAGTAGTGTGTGTGCTTGATCCAACTGATCTATCTTAGAACAAAAAAAAAAGATTTCTCTGCACATGTAATATTTTAAAATGATACATTTTAATGTAATCCAAAAGGAAAATCATTTCTGGTTCATATTTTCAATTTTATGTCCCATATTTCCCTAATTATCTAAGCCTAACATTTCATCATATCAACTACAAGCAATGAAGTAACATTTAAAACAATTATCACTGTTTGAATTTAAAACTTTCAGGAAAAATATAATACTGACACTTGAAGAAAAAAATATCTTCCATTTGCTATTTTTGGGGAAAAAAGAACAAAAAACAGAATTAATAAGATAGTAAATTATTTTCCACATTCTGCCAGTTTAGATCAGCCATTTTATTTGTAAAATCCAGTAAGTTATTTTTTTAATATCTATAATCATAAATGCATTGTTTGTAGTGAGCTATAGATTCTTATTTTTTATTTTAGGCAGAAAACCAATGTTCTCCAAGAACACTGAAAATTTCTCAGGTAGAATTTTAAAATGACTTTTTCTCATACTAAATATTGCTTTAACTTTGTTATGTATGAATTAGCTTTCTTACTGCATAATCCAATCTATACTCATTTATAAAATCCAATGAACTTTAAAAATATATTAACTTTTTTATGGAACTTCCCAATAAATTTTCAAAGTAGTACTCAAACACATCATGAAATTGAAACAGTGAAGACCATTCTATTTTTAACTTCTCTCTCAGAATGTTAAGAATTCAATCATAATTGATATGAAAAGAGATGGTTCATAATTCTCAATATTTTTAATCTAATAAAAAATATTCACATCTGATATCAAGAAAAGGAAGAATGCTTCTTTAAGAAAATCCTAATTAGTTAATCATGACTAGATCTGATATTTTCATTTATACCTAATGAATCTCTCAGACTCAATTTGCATCCTGATGAGCTATGAACACATTCCTTGCATACCAAACATACTGATCTTGTATACTTGAAATACTTTCATTTCTTTTTCTTTTGGATACACTTTATTTATAATACATATATGGTCTTTTCATTACCATCTACATTTACTAAAATCAAAATAAAAAATGTATTCTAGAAAGTAATATTTTATTCATCACACATAAAAATTATATATATGTATATATAGTTGAATTCTAAAACAAGTTTCTGGCTTTTAAAAAATGAATATATAAATCCAAAAATGCTTGATTACTTTTAGGAATTTAAAACTTTATTCATGTATGAATGTGTATGAAATTTCACAAAATTCTGAATCCTGAAATGCATAAACTGAATATTAGTTTTATGAAAAAGATAGAATTATGTATAGTGATAATCAAAGAGAGTTATCCCCTTCATGTTGAGCAGTTATGTCTATAGTTCCCAACCCTAAAAGCTCTCTAAGTTATAAAATGTCTGCTTTAACTTCGGTCCAGTTGTGACTATAACAAGTATAAAGCTGAATGAAATGTAATATGTTCCATTCACTTATCATGTTTTCATTTGAATTTATTTAACTTTAAAATAGAACAGTTTCTCCAAGCAGAAAATTCCAATATCAACCCAGATTCTGATACAGCTAACAAATTCGGTACAAACCTGTTTGAGCTTCAAGGAAGCACTAGTCACAGAGAACAAAAACCATCAAATCAACAAAGTCAAATTATTTATAAATTATATGTCACCTTCAGTACACAAAACTATCACTGACCATTCATCCTCTGAAGAGACTCATGGCTTACTGCACACTATATCAGAATTGAAAAGGAGATATTTATATAGAATTTAATCACAACTTAACAAGAAATCACTGAAAAATTACCTAAAGGATGGTAAGGACCCAAAACAAAAACAGCAAATTCTACTTAGTGACTGCTGAATAAGTGTGACATGAATATATGTTGGACTCCTTTATCAACAGATTGTAGAATACCTGAAAGACTTCTTGAGAACAGTGAATGAACAGACTTACTGAAAATTTACAAAATTGCCCCAAAACATTCTCTCACCTTCAGTCTCATACAGTTGTTTCTTCTCTAAGTATTTTTTTAGTAATTCACCAAGCCATCCTTCTGAATTCTTATTCTATTCAAGATGCCCCAAGTTGTCTGTTAAATCTTCTACAAAAGTTTTCACTGATACTTTAGCAAGTCACAAATGCTAGTTTTGTGGCTTCATGCTTGGCATTACGAATGTGCAAAGTTAGGAATTTTTTCAAAATTCTATCATTCTACCAAAACTACTTCTAAAGCATGTTATTTTACTACTGTTCTGTTCTTTTTAACAATAGCTACCATATCACCTTCATTATCTAACTGCCTTTTGAAACTGATAATGAATATCAAAGTCAGTTAAGTTCCTATTAATGCTCTGATTGACACTGACATCTCTGAAAGATTCATTAATTTCAGCATTCTAAAGGGTAATCAATAATGATTTTTCCTATAGTGAATTCTTCTTTATCCTCTTGTCTAATCAATTTGTAAATCCCAAATTGTCCTATATAGCTGTATTAAATTCTCAGTGATGCAGTACTTCATAATACTGGGCTATGCTTTTCTTTGGTTAAACTATTCTATTGAAATCCATTTTAGGTATCCCAAACTGGACTTGAGGATCTGTGGACAGTGGACAAATGTTCATCTATGTAGCAGTAAAATCAAAACAGTACTCACATTATCAGAGCAATTCATAAAGTCATACATAATAAGAATGTAAAGTAAAGGAATTATCAAACTAAGGGAATTGCAATGGCAGGCCAACAAGTTTATAACATCAGAAAATCATAAAAAGATATTGGTAATTCACTGACTATAAACCTTTAATGCATGCATATCCTCTGCTGCACATTGAGGACATTTGGAGAGATCAACCAAATATCATATTTTCAACATTCTGCATCTTAGGAGTAGCTACCACTAGGTAAACATCATATCAGAAGAGAAGCTCTACATTTGAGTCAGAATCAATTTGGTTGGTTGGTTGTCTTGTTTTGTTTTGTTTTATGGTATATCAACTCCTCATGTGTCATTTAAAATCAAAACAGTTTTTTTTTCAATCATAGGTATCAACTACTTGTTTAATTAAACCAACTCTTTTGAGAAATGATATATCATCCATTGTAGCTCTTTCAAATAGCTCCTTTATGTTGTCTATACTGAAGTATGTTTTCCTAGATGTAATAAGAGCTGTACAATCAGTCAAAATATGTTTGATAGTGTATTGTCGGGTTAACCCCTCCTAATTTCATAAACTGTTCCTAGAAGACACTCTGTGGACTATAAATACTCTGCAACATTTTTCTCACTCTTCTTACTTTATCTGCTTATTTGTCAACATGTAAATCTCTCATGGAGAATATGCTTCCCTTTGGAAAAATGCATGAATTAACCACACATATACAACACATGTACATATGCACATTCACCCACTTATATACTTTGAACCCAAACCATTTTCACATTCTTTTGTTACACATATCATTGCCTTTGTCACTTGTAACCTTTCTTGTTAATTTGTACACATATATAGGTTCTTGTCATTTATTATTCTTTGCATGGACTCACATCTCAAGTCTGCAATTTTGTTGTCGGTATTTCAAGAGATATGTATTATTTCAAATTTCAAACAGACAGTACTAATGCCTGCAACAAGCTGGGAAACACATACTGGCCCACAAGTTGGTGAACACAAAGCAATTATTTTTCTTCTGATAACAAGAAACACACAAGGCTATATATGTATGGACTCAAATATACATTTACACACCTTTTCCAAAGCAAGAACCAGTGAAGAAAAACATCAACAAACTTCTCTTCCTACACACAGTAGACACTATAAACTTATAGCAAAAATAATTTATTTGCAGTTTGGAATGTTGGACATATTGGTTGTTCTTCCCCTTTTAGTAAAGTACAAGTGTGTCATTCTTGTGTGACCAACATGCAAGCAGTCCAATATTACCTCCTCTTTAAGATTTTTTGTATCCTGGCTTCCATTCTCCAAGTATTGGCTTGCTTTGTAGCAATTTATTTGGTGCACTGTTACTCCAATGTTGTTGCCATTTTTATTTGGTAAACCTTTTTATTTGGCTCTTAAGGTCTTTGTAGGTCCAGTTTGAACCTTAAAGGCCATTACCATAAAAAATTAAATGGATGCATATTAGTCACAATTGTGGTATATTTTTTTTTTAATTTCTTTTTGCTTTTTGCTGACCAAATTTAATAATAACAATGGTTGTATGATACTTCTGCTCTACATTCACCATCTTTGGTGTGATCATACTGATCTATTCAGCCTATTGAGCTTCCTTCATGTCAGAGCAGCTGAAACAATTTCTACATGAATAACAAATGGTTGTAAACCAAACACCTTCCTACAAACCCCAGGTTGATAGGCAATGTCAGAGATGATGTGACAATGTGAATGGTATTAATTGTAAAACACAATTGGCTGCGTTGAATCCTAAAAATTCCATTGTTCACTTGGAAAGTCTCCTTCCTGTGGGTCTGTATACCATCCAGGCCTGGTGATAGGCTACCATCAATGCTACATCACATGATTTTCTCCTAAGGATAAAGTAAATTAGGGTCCACACTCCTTTCGTTGCACTTGTAACCTGATATAGTGCTACTAAGATGCCATTCTATGCCCAATCCATTGATAAATAAAGAGAAGCTAATGAAAACAAACCCAAATCACATACATGTCCATCATCTAGATAGACGACAACTGATTCCCTCAGAGATCTAGCCCCTAGTAAAGAGAAACCATAACCTAACAAAATGGAGGATCTGCATGCCATGTTCCCATGATTCTGCTAACATTGCTCCCATTAATAATCTATAAACTCCTCTGAGAATTTAAATAAAGAGCTTTTACCATCTTGAGAAGAGCAATCCAAAAGGATCTGATGCAATCCTAATGCAGATAACCAAACAATACCCCAAAAGCAAATCACCCAAATTCTGTAACTTCATCATTGGATACTGAGCAGCATGCATCCTGAAAGCAAGTATTGCAGCTAAAACTACTTCAGTTCAAGGTCAGATAGGTTATTCAGTCCCAATAAAATACACAAGATTCAATGCTAGAGATGATTATTGACCATAAGTTACTCAGGCAAAGGACATGCAGGAAGCCAAGTCATATAATGAATTCCTTGCCTACATGTAAATAAATACACAAGGGAAAATATGATACTTTATCTTCCTATTAGTATTTTACTTCTTTTTAGCAATATAGCTTTCACTTCTCTATGTCAACCACCAATGTTTTAATGGCTATTACTGAAAGAGTCAATTTTTAGCTAAAAACAGTGAGGCTTGGGCTTTGTCTTTAAATATCTCAAAGTCATTTGACATGGTTTGGCATTCTGGCCTTCTTTGCAAGCTAAAAGGTTTATGGTATCTCTAGTTGTATTTTTGATATGATCAAATGTAATGAAAGTAATGTTGAGCAGCTACTTTCACATTAATGAGGGAGAACTCCAGGGTGCTATCCTTGGACCTACTTTGTTTCTGATCTTCATCAATGACCTTCTTAATGTTATCAGTTTCAAAACTTGATAGTTATGCTACAACTATATACTCCTGTCTTAATGATAGGTTCAATAAAGTGAAACTGGCAGCTGATCTTGAAAATAAACCTCCAATCAATCAATAGCTTGCAAATTTTAATTCCACCAAAATGAAGCTATTTTTTAGTCATCTTAGAGAACTATTTTGCCTTCTATAAGTATGAATGATGATAACCTATGAGAGAGAAAATCCTCACACCACCTTGGTCCCATGTTTTCCACAGAGATGAAATGGAATGATTATATTGAATCAATTGCTAAGTCTGCTGCTAGGAAAGTTTATTCACTGTGTCATACAGTTTTTCTCACCAGAATCCATCTTGCATTTTTATATATTTACTATTTGTATGTGCATTGAATGTTACTGCCATATCTGATCTGGTACTTCTGCTATATATCTCAATATTCTTGACAAAATCCAAAGAAGGGTCTGCCGTGTTATCAGTCCTGACCTGGCATCTTGACTTCAATCACTTTCTAACTGCCATGATATGGCTTCACTGTACCTTGTCTATAAATATATTCATAGCAATTGTTCGAAAAGAACTTTCTTCTTTTTACCCCAATCACATGTATTTAAGAGTATGACTAGGTTGATAACTAAGTCTCATTGTTTTGCTGCTGAAAATAGCTAAATGTAACTATAACTTCTATTCTAATAGTTTCTTTTCTCCCATATCTTGCCTGTGGAACTCTCCTCTGGTTTTTTGCTTCCCTACCATCTATGATCTTCAAAAATTTAAACCCAACATCAACTGCCATCTTCTGTCTTCCTGAATTCTGTCATTTTATTATCTTTTTTCATCATTAACGTCTTCATATTTTCTTTCACTCTCAATAACTTCTTGTCTTAGTGGTATTATTGCCTTTCTTCGGATGAAAATAAAACCAAGTTATTCCTTTTGTCTGGCAATTATATCCAAAGTTATCTCCTCTAAGAGTACCTTTCACTAAGCTATAAAATAGCTAGGAGATTAAAAAAATTGGACATTGAATAGACTGTGCTACAGGTAGTTTTACCCAACTCCACAAGTTGCTACAAAACCAAAATATTAACAAAGACATCAGATGTTCTTAAATAGCTTCATCAGATTAAGACATTCATATGAATGTCATGCATGGGATGAAATTCATTCAGAAATATTTAAACTGGTCAGCTGTATCCAACTGCTTTGTCAGGTCAATAATTAAAAATGGCTTTGAGCAACTGAAGCCTACAGGTCCTAGCAAGGACCATTCATTTTGAACTGATGCTACAGGATTACAAACAAACTGAGGTAAACAACAATAGGGAGGTTCAAATCCAAAAATCATAAGTCCAAGGTTATAATACCAAGGGTCAAAAATTAATATCACAACTCACAACTATCTCATTACCCAAGAAGAGCTAAACAATTCTTTGGTCTAAAGTTCTTTTATTGGGATAAAAAAGGTTGTGATTGATCTGAACTAGTAAGGAAGCTCAAACAGTAACCATATTTTGAGGCCTACTAAAGTGAACACATTCTTGATTCTGATTTTCTTTTTTGACAGCACAGAGAACATTAAGAATTTTTTTCAAAGGAAAAATTTGGTTTTCTCCATCATCACACAAATAACGAGAGAAAATAATAATGAAATCAAAATGTTGGCATTCAATGTGATTTCAAAGGAAGCCCCCATCAATACTAAAAAGATCAAGTTACTAGACTTGAGAAACCTATTTAGCTGAAAAAATTTTTAATAGAAAGATTTTAGACATTTCAAACAAAAGTAGCACTGGCTGTTCAATCACTCAATACATAATATTTAGAAATGGTTAATATTACCATTATTTTGGTTCATTTACTCCCTATCCTTTTCAAAGCTGAATAAATCTTAAGTTTTATTCAATTGACTTCCTTATAATGGAAACAGCTAATATTACCATAACCATGAGAGATGAGAATAGCTAGTACATTTTGATCCAAACTTGATGACCAGGAATTAAAGAAAAACCTAAGGATAGAAACAGTTAAAATTACCATAATGTTGGTCCAACTGCAACCTAGTCTATTCACTTATTTTGTTTTCATTACAATATATACTATAACAACAGAATAATACAAATACATTAATTACAAGCATATTTTCATAATTTCATCTTTGCAATCAAAGAAAATATATAGATGAACAAATTATTTTTCAGTTTTCACAGTTGCACTTAATTTCTGCTTTACAATCACAGCTTACAATCTAAGAAAAAATTCTTTAAACAAAATTTAAACTCTCTTCAAAAATACGAAAATCCCAAATTGTTTATAACAAGGTTATACATGACCAATTGTGTCCAGGACAGTGATAAATTTAAAATTTGGAAAAAAAAATATCAGTGTTTGATAAAATGCAAAGGAATATATTCATACAACTTAAATCAAATTTGACTTGAATTCTAGAGATTAATTGATTTATAGCAATCACCTCATTATATCTATTTAATAACAGACATTTTATCTGACATTTTTTTAAGTTATGCTTTGTATTTCTGCAGGATTTCTTTTCTATTAGTATTCCAGCCAAAAAAGTTAACTTAAATATCTGAAAAGTAAAAGTTTACTTTTTTGCTTTTTACAAGAAATCTTGACTTGGCATTCCAGTATCTTTTGCTTTTTTGCATGGAATTTTGTTCCAGAAGTCCTCCAAGACATTTTTCTACAGTCTGAGACAGTCTTTTACAACCAAGTAAGTTTTTATATTTAAAGCCTTCAGCAAAAAAAAAAAAAATTAGTTAGTAAATAAAAAAAGTGTTCAATTGTGAAATATTCTATTTCTTTACTATTACAGATTTTACAAGTATATAAGCATACTGAAAATTACTTTAATTAATTTCAACTATATATAATAGGCTTAATTCATATCTATATGTGTATACACAAATAAAATTGTAAGAAAAACTGACCATCCTACTTCGACATGTTTTCCTGATTATACCAGTTCATTGGTGGAATATGTTAATGCTTAAGTTTTTATAAGCTGTCTTTTATATATATATATATATATATATATATATATATATATATATATATATTAGGTTGGTGCAAAAATAATTTTGTTTTCTAACATATGTTACTATGTGAGAAAACGAAATTATTTTTGCACCAACCTAATATATATATATTTCATATGTATCTAAGATGGAGTTTTTAAGAAGTTATCAGTTCAATCAAGAGACCATTACAAAAGAAATTTTATGTCTGTTCATTTGGCCAGATTTTGGGATGTGGACTATGATGAGAACTTTCGGTACTTGTTTGTATTTATTCCTTTTACTACGATGTCAAAGCAGGTCATGTGTTTCTTGGCTTCTCCGGGTAACTGAGATATTGGTAAGATGCAGGTGGGGCATCCAGAGTCTAGCATTGCGATGCCAGAGAAGGTGATGTCCCTGAAGTTGAAGGTGGACTGGACGAGCAGTGAATGGTGAGTGAGTCCTCAAAGTTTAAGGTGTGATGGCTGACATAGGGGCACAGCAAACAAGGCATCACATCTTGTCCTGCCCAAAGCGAAAATCCTGTTCCACATCATTTATGGCTTGTATATTATCATTTGTTGTGGAGATATGGGCCTGTGCCTGAGTGCGAGGTGGGTGGTGATATGGGCAGTTGCATCCATGGAGGCAGGTGTGACCTCTGAGGTAGTTCTTGCACACGCTGATTCGTGGTGTGTGCTGATGGTTTCTGTGTGTCGGATGGTGGCCATGTTTGGGAGGGTTGGTGAGGCCTGTCTGCTGTGGGTTTGGTTGCCTGCTGGGTTGGAGTGGCGTCTTTCTTTGGTTTGACCACTGTGGTTTCTGTGTGAAATACACAGTGTTGTGCGAAGTTGTGTCGTTGGATTTTACATCACGATCAAGGTATCTTTGAGTTTTGGAGACTATACCAATGGCTGAATAGTAGTTGTCCATTGTCTTGATAAGATGTGTGTAAAGATATGAGTTCCAAATTTTCACCTTTTCGCTCATTAGCATAGCACCGATGATGGAAATAAGTCCATCGGCTGTTAAGTCTGTATTTTTGTCTTTTTTGTATTTGTTTTTTATGTGGACGGCTGCCTCTCTTTGGGTGTTTTTGAGTCGACCTGCGAAGTCTGTTAATTTTTCACCGTCTTGCCATTCCAGATCCCAGGCTTGACTGAGGTGTTGGAAGTTAGTCATCTGCTAATAAGTATTCCTTCAGTTGTTCGAAGGTGGATATGTCTTTTTTTGAGTCAATCATCTGCTGAAAGATACTTTGGTCCAGTAAATCTTTAGCAGACTCAACGAATTTGCATTCCACGCTGGGATAGGTGCTGAGTTCTGGCGTGACGTGGAGTGTGTATGCTTTGTTTAGAGCTATGATGAACCGGTTCATGTCATGTCCAGGATGAAAAGTTCTCTCTAGCTTCAATATGTTGTGTATAGTTTGTTGGCACATCATTAAGCTGTAATTGCCATTTGTTTGAGTGGTAGAAGGTGTTAAAGTAGTTGATTTTAGGGCAGTCAGCATGTCGTTTATGTCGGCTTGAATTTCTTGTATCGTGGCTTCAAAAGCTGTGTTGGTCCCGTTTTCAAGTTGAATAGTAGTGTTTTCTGTTCCTTGATGAGAGTAAATAGTTTGGCTCAGGTGAAGCTCATGTAGTCATCCATATTTGTTTTGCTGTACACTTCTGACACCAGTGTTATAGACAAGCGTATGGTTGCAAGAAAGAAATACAACAGCCGAAATAGATTTACGTGATTTATTTCAATAGCAACGTGTGGGTTTGGGACAGCTACCTTGTGGTATAGCAGCCGATCTCAGTTGATCTCTTATAGTAGTTCTCACTGATTGGCATGGCGCTCCTCCTGCTGACTGCTGCTGACTGACTGTGACAGGTCTCTTCCCTGACCTCCTGTTGACTGCTAGTACTTCCCTGTGTGACCCCTTTTATGGTGTTTTTTATGGCTTAACAGGCTCAAAAAATGATGCGAGTATAATTAGGAGGGAAGCATTTTTATTGGTCGAAAAATAGAAACACTTTAAAATATTATTTTATTTTTCGACCGGAACTCATTTTGTGACAGGGCCTTGTCCCATTCCCATCTGGCTCTCGCTCTTGAGTATGTTAGTTTATTTACCTGCAAATCAGCCAAAATATGTCTTATTTTATTTTATAACACAATCAACCAATAACTCATCCTGGTTTAAATAAATAAAATTTTAACACATTTATGCTATAACTATTTAGATATTCTGTTATATATTAATTAATATGGATGAAAATAAAACTGTTTTAAACACCCAATAAAGGCTTTCTGTTCTCATCAACTGTTATATGATGTGATACAAGAGTTAAAATGTTATAAATATACTAGGCAGTGAATAGGTTAAGGAACAAGTCAAGCATGGGCTACAAAAATGATGGTTTAACTCTTCATAATTAGTATGTTGAATATTAAAATATTTATCTATATTTTACTTGTATTTGCATCAATATATTACTTTGAGGAATATTTTGGGGAACTGATTGTAATGGCTCTTCATATAATACACATAATTTTGCAAGCATTCACTAATCATGTTCTTCAACAATAGTCCAAACATACATAGAGTAAGTAATGTTAACTCCTCATCCCAGAATTTCCGACAGAAATTCACTAATCATATCATGCAAGTAAATATGCAAATGCCGGGGATGCTGCAATCTCATCCATGGCACTAGAATGACACCTTGCAATGATGAGTTGACATGTCCATGACAGTGAACAAGATAATCATCTTGATTTCTTCTAAGACAGCATATTTGACACAGAGATCACTACAATCACTGGAGAGTATTTAGTTATTCCTTACAAAAGGAAAAATTTCATAAAAGGTCAATATAAAAAATAGAAACAAAAAAATCATCAACTTCTACTAACGTTTTCTACAGCTGTCAGAGTATCATAAACAGTGATCAACACTTTGCAGTTCATAGTTTAAGATTTGTTCTTGTGAGTTTTTGTTTTATTGAACCAAATATTTTCTTTGCTGTTCTGGTTGCAAATGTTTTTCAATTGCTGATATGAAGTATAACAAGAATTAATTTCTACCATCTTATGCCTACGATGTGTCACACTATTTTCAGCTATCTCTCTCTGTTTCTTTGTAGTTCCCTCTCTCCTTAGAACTTCATTTCCTTACCATGTCCATAATATCCCTGGCATTCATCAGTAAACTTATATATGTCACTTAATGTTTTTTCTTTATTTATGATGATATTGTCCAGTTTTTTACTCTTACAGTGAAGGATAGCTATCACAAAGAAGACTCATACTTTTTCTTTCATAGTTGGCTGATTTTGCTTAGCAGGATAACCAAATTAGATTTTCTTTGATTGCAGATTTAAAAAGAAAACTGAAAGAATTATTAGCCAATGTTGTTGAAGAAAGCATAAAGAATCAATTATAAGAAGGATGTTTATATGGTAGCATGCAAGAGACACCTGAAAATCTGAATTACTTACTGGGAACATCATAATTAAACAAGTCTGGTAATATAATTATCCAGGTAGCATTATAAAAGGCAATAGAAAGTGTGACATACAAATTCAAAATTGCATTAAGGACATGGGTAATCATGAGTCTCCACAGCTTCTTATCTTTTCTATTTCTCAGCAATGTTTGTCCTTCTAATATCTCTCCCATTCCCTTTTCAGCCATCCATTTATACAAGTTCATTAAATAGGTTACTTTTTCCCTCTGCCACTTTTACATTCAATGTGTCCTGTGAGTATCAAATGCTCCAAGCCCTCTTTCCTAATTATTTGTCCCAGAAATTCCAACTCTTTTGGATTCTAACTACAAGTATCTTTTTTGTTCTCATTTTCATTAAAACTTCCTTGTGGCTCACAAGTTCCATCCATGGTATTTCCAGTATTTTTCTGTAGGACTTGCATCCCTGATGCCTAAAGTCATCTGGGAGGAAATTGTCCAACATTCACTGCCAGAGAAGAGGATTGATATTACATAGCAGTTCAGCACTCTTTTCTTTGTTTTAACAAAAATGACCTGTTTCTTAATACTTTGCTTAATTTTTTTAAGGGTATCTAAGTGATAAAAAATAACATAAGAAACACTATCTGCATAGTATATGTTGTTCAAGTTATACCCAATGATAATATATACTGGTAAGTCCTTAAATTCGCATAGAATTATTTCATTGTACATTTTAAATAAATAGGGCAAGAAAATATCCTTATTACACTCCTCTTTATTTGATATATAAGGTTAATTTGCATAAGAGTGTGAATAATTTGTACGGCCTTTCCATATCGATTGAGTTTTACTCGCATTCCAAAAAGTTATTTGAGCTGTATTTTATCCAATGCTTTTTTGTAATCCCTGCACAAATCCCAAAATTCATTTAATTTTAGAATTCATCAACTTCATCAAAAAGGATCTACTATTAAAAAATTTTAATGAGTAAAGAAAAACAAGTAAAATAGTTTTTCAGCAATTTTAAAGCAAATATTAGGTTTGTTTTAAATACATCTTCAAAATTCTCAAGTGATGCAATCTAAAAGTTTTTTTAGATGTTAATATAATATTCACAGTTACTTTTAAATCAATTCCCTTGTAAAAAGCAGAAGTGTGAAATTTCAATTTTTGATTGAAGAATTAATATTGACCATTCGAAGTTGAATTATTTACTTATTTATTTTACATACATGCATATATAGCTTTCAGATTTTTCTTTTCATACTGAACATTTAAGTTTTATTGTTTCTAGCACTAAAGTACATGGAATCCGAAAATGCATACAATGTGAAAAAAAAGCTCTGCACATTGCCATTAATTTAATAAGACATACAAACAGTTATCTGATCTTGATTTAATATTCCAAAGAGAGGCCATTTTTTTCTTTTTTCATTAGTTTTATGATTCTAAAATTAACATTGCGATAAAATTTGATTTGTGAGTAAAGACAAAGGATCAGTAAATTATCTACTTTTTTTCAAACAAAATCTATCTTCAATGTCATTCATAACTAATGAATTTTTTAGATCTTAACTGATTTATATATTTCATAAGAAAAGAATTTTTGTTTCAATGTTTGAGTTCTGCATTTTAACATTTATGTACTTTCATGTGTGACAAAGGAAAAGCTAAAATCTGGGTTTTTCTATCTCAAAATATAAATCAAGGCCTTAGCTTTGTCATTATATACTAAATATTTAATCTCTAGAAAATGCAATATATTTGATATTCAGGGGTTTTTTTTTAACTTTTCTCTACAGATTTTCCATGGTTTCATGCATATATTTAAAATTTTTCCTCAGTGTGGACAAAAAGGAATTTCAGGCTAACTAATCCATTGGCTCTTCTTATCTGTTTGTATATTAAGTGTAGGTCTAGTTGTACACAGATTAAAAAATTATGAATTTGTTACAAAATAATTATACTCCCAAACAGTTACAACTACTTCAGTTTTTCCTTGTGTTTAAAAAAAAAAAAAAAAAACATATCTATTTCTCAGAGGAGATGAGCACAGACAGAAAACATTAAAGATTCTGTGCCACACTACATTTTGTTTTCTCTCTTCAAACCAAATTTTATTGTTTCCATTTTTCCTTCCATTTTTCTTCTTTAGTTTTCTCTTTTACATACTAACTAGCCAGAAAATGACATACCAGGAGAAAAGTGCGTGTTCACACAATGGCAACTAATAGGTACAAGTAAAGTGAGAGAAAAAAATAAGTGGAGAAAAAACAAGCTAAAACCATTTTCTTTAACTGCTGCTAGTTAAATAGTCCTTGCTGAGGAATTGTCAAGATCACAGTGATTTTGTATGGTACCAGCAGGAAAGTCTTTTGAAAACAATAGTGTCTAAATACCTGTGCTCTGGCAACACTAAATGGCCTGCACTATTTTTTCTTGACTTTGTGATCAGAGCAATGCTGCCTAATTTGTAGCAGCTGTGTAGGTCAGAGTTTATTCTTACTAAAATAGTGCTTTTTTTTTTAGTAATTTCTTTTTGTGAGAAGAAGGGAAGATACAGCATAATAGAAATGAATTCATTATATTATTATGCTTGTAAAATTCTCAAGACTGATTTGATTTTCTTACAGGTGATATGTACTGAATGACATTGTTTCTTACAGGAGGTCTATGTTCTGGTTTTGTAAACTAAGTTACAAATGAAAGAGAACTAAATATACATATTCTGATTTCTTACAGTTTGGAAGCAGATATTTGAGATCATATGAGATTTTTCTGGTAGTTTCTCATAAGTAAAATTATTTGCTTATGTCTTTCTCTTAACATGATTGCCACCCAATGCTAGAAGCTCAGTCTATCCTGTTATTTAACTAATAGCTGTGGGGAGAGGAGATGGATTCATGTTTTCCCAAATAGATTAGTGTGAAAGTGAGTGCACTAGGCTAGGTCAGAATTTGAACTCTGCTCACTAATTACACATTCTACACCAAGAGCCATTACACTATCCAAGATACTTGTGCAATAAATCAACAAATTTATTTAAAAGTGACTGTGCAGAAAACAAATATGTCCACACTTTGAATTGAGCTGTTAAATTGGACATTATTTAAGAGCACTGACTCATGAGTTCTTCAAAAGGACTGAAAAACATTAACTAATTCTTCTTTTTCGTCACAAATGATCAAATGCACCAACATACCTAGCTTACCACTATACATACATATTTATAGTTAAAAAATGTTCACAAATGATGTTAGCAGAATATAAGCATGCTTATAGGCCTGTTGATTCAATTATAAACCTGCATTCTAAAGTTTATTTTGAAAGAATGAAATTGGTAATGGAAAATACTGAATTCGATCCTAAAAACTATTCTGTTTGGAATGTACCATTTCAGGCAGTATTTGTCATGATTTTGAAATTTATCTACATTAATCACATCCTGAAACAACTTCAAATATTGTCTAATTTTCATGATAGTTTTCTAATTTTATGAATATTCTGTTGTTTTAAAATCGCTAATTTGTATATCTTTACATGTGCATGTATTTTATATATATATATATATATATATATATATATATATATATATATATATATATATATGTGTGTGTGTAGATGTTCAAATGCACATATAAATATTCATATAAAATGTTCATATGCACACATATATATTTATAACTAAAGGACTTAATACAAAACAAAATAAGCTAAAACTTGAAGGATGAATTTAATATATTACCCATAATTATTGCCACAAGGAATACATCAGTGATACCTCAATGTATTTAAATAAAAGATTATATGAACACAAAAGAGATATTTTACAAAACAACATATTGAACGTATTAGTTGTTCACCCTAACAATACTGGCCACTATCTTGATATAAAAAATGCTATTTTAATTAACGGAAAGAACAATTTAGTAAGATAATTTTTTCTCCAAGTGCTCTAATTACTAGATCATCCACAGTAAATTTGTAACCAGATTCTTAGAATATTTTACCATTCTTAGCAAACCTATTATCACATTGTGAGAGATTTAATAACAAAATTGATATAAAGAAAAAGAATTTCACTGAAATTGGCTAAATAATATACCCAAAACAAATTAAAAAATATAAAAATATTCTTAAATTTAAAATTCTCACTCCTGTGACTGTGTAGTTGTATCAACGTAAGCATAAATTTAATCTGATGAAGTCATAAAGGATGAAACATGTCACACAAAATCTTTTTCCACTTTGTCATACATTTTCCCCTAAAATATAACTTTATATATATATATATATATATATATATATATATATATATATATATGTAAAATTGTACTTCAGCATTGCACAATGATTTCATCAGATCAGTTTCAAAATCTTCACTGATTTTTCTTTTATGCAATGTTTTGGCATTCTTGACATAATTATCAAACTTGGTAACTTTCCAAGAATTTAAAATGAAAAATTTTGATCTGCTATGATAAGTTATTCTCATTCATTAACTGTTATTTTCATATCATTTTTATAATACTTTTCTGTTAAGCCACTCTATATTACTACAATACCTAAAACTGGAATTGTACTCATGTACAAAATGTTCCAAAGAGAACTAAAAAGTCAGCAATCTAAAGTTGAACAGAAGGTACACCAGATAAAATACTTTGATAAAACAACGATATGAATGATATAACAGTTTTTAAGTGAACTGCCAAAAATCTAGATGACCAGAAGCTAGCAGCTTATCTCTCTTCTGACTTAACCCAGGTGCCTCAATGGAAGAAATGGCCTGTAAAATTCAATACAGCCCAAACCAAACTAGTAACAATCTGCCACCATTGAGCAGATTCTGAACTTTCACCTATCATAGAGGCTTCTTGCTTTGAATGTCTATTGAGACTCAAGCTCAATCCAGACTGACCTCAAATGGAACTCATTTATACAATCTATTACTAAAGATAATGGTAAAAAGGTCAGTTCCTTGCATTGTTCCAGTATCTGACTCCCTCTGCTATACTATCTTTACAAGAGTCAGATCAGATCAATAATGGAGTACTGCTTCCATATCTGGACTCACTTGATTGTCTTAATCAATATCAAAAGCATCAATGCAGCATTGTGAGTGATGAACTTCTACCATACAACCCTTTTCCCACAGATGTCACAAGCCTCTTGCTATTCTATTGCTATATCCATGTCATGTGTTCTGATAAGCTACATTCCTTGATCCCACCATTCTTGAACTTTACAAGTGGAACTCACCACAATGATGATGATTCATTCTTGTACACAAGAATGAATCATCATCATTCCTTTCGTATTTCACTGGTAAAAAATATGTTCCACTGGAACAGCTTCTTCTCAACCAATGCTTTGTGGAACAGACTCCTGACAGGATGATTTCCCAATCATGTCTAAGGTTAACCATTATGTTGCTTGTATAACCTCATCAACTTCACTTCTTGCCTTTTCTTATGCCCATGCAACACAAGTAATCCTCTACCTTGAGTAGCTCTTGAACCTTTTATTGGGTGAATGTTAGTATAAAAAAATTGTGGGAACTGATCTGAAAGAATAATAGTATAGTACTAAGATCACATCACCTTTAATTTTCATGAAATAAACAGCACAACATATGGATTTGTAAAAGAGTATATATGATCTCTGAAATCACATTCTCTCTTTTATAAAAATCATTCTCTTACATTTTCATTGATTTCAATATGAAATTCTGTGATATATATATATATATATATATATATATATATATATATATATGTTATCACTCTTTTTTTAAAACAATAACATTAATGGCTATTAACTTCATTGTTTAAAATGATTAATTTCTACTCAAACATATATACCCACTAAATATAACATTTATATTAATAAAAAATAAGATTGCATTTTAAAGTGACAAGTTTCACTACATACAGGTATTTTTCTGGAGGGTTTAAAATTCATGCAAAAAATTCTGAGTTTCACTATACATCAAGTTGGCTTATACAACTCATATGAGAATAAAAATGTCAGATTAAAAGTAAATCCATTAACTCTCTAAGTCTAGATTTTATAAATATTTATCTGTGGGTGTTTCAGCAGCATGATTAAGACATGTTTTGTTGAATAGTTTAGTTTCATACTTGTGGATAAGCTTTTTGGTGTCATTATTGAAGGACAAGAGTAAAAATCACTATGTTGATACATATTTCCTTTATTTCCAAGTACTTTTGACATATCAATGTCATCATCAGGGTATTGCTTATTACAAAATAAATGTTGTAGTATTCATTATTGTCAAAGACAAATTGTTGTGTTCACTGAAATTTAACTTAATTTAAGAAATTTAATATATATCCACACACACAAGTGGCTCCAAAAGTAATGTGGTAGATTGGTAAGATTCAAACTTTCATGTTCAGCCAGAAGTTTTTGACTTTTTACAGATAGCAGCTGAAAAGCAGTCTGACAAAATTACCTCTGACATGAAAAATGTATAATACAGAGCAGAGTCTTTGAATTCCTCAAAATTGAAAAGATTGCACCCACTGATGTTCATTAATGATTGCTGGATTTTTATTGAAACAAAACAGTGGGTATGAGTCCAGTCAGACACTGGGTAAAGCATTTTCACAGTTGTATAAGCAATGTATATAAAAAGTTGAATTGCATCTACTTGTGCAGATATTTACAAATGCAGACTGCAGACACTTGTTTACTATTAGCAAAAATCCCTATGCAGTAATGTTTTTTATATATATATACATTGGAAGCATGGTCGAGTAATGGTTAGTTGCACAGATTGAGGAATCAGAGTTAAATTTGAATTCCAGTTGAATTCATTACATTCACTTACATGCTAATAAACTTGAAAAGGTATGAATCCATCTCTTCCCCAAGCTATGATTAAAATAGCAGGATAACTTGGGTCCTACAGCCTTTGTGGCAACCAATCTAGAAGAAAGAAATTTTGAATTCAGACTGCATCACACTATCTGAAGAGTGTGTATACATGCAGCTGTTGACTACTACTGAATCAAAATTCCCACTGAAACTCCTATTAGTACATCCTCTGATGTGGTGTTAAAAGGACCCCAATGTTCCATGGGGTGAGGAATGATAGGAACTAACTATATATATATATAAATATATTTATATATATATTGCTGCATTCAGTAGCATTATTGTTCTCCATGTATCTGTTATAGTTTCCCTGAAAATAAATAATATGCATCGTTTTTCAACTATTCATCTGTACATCTCAATGTAATATTAACCTTTAATGAGGAATGAATTATGTGCCACATTACCACATGGAAAATATTATCAGTACAACCATAACTTACATTTATACCATCCAATGGAAACTTAGAACTTCAATCTTCTACATGTAAATCTGCACAAAATAATATGTTTTAGAGAACCTAAATCAGTTCTATTTCAACACATTCAACATAGCCATGATAGTATAAATTTCACAATACACATTAATGTGCATCTTGATGTTTTTAAGCATGTGCACACTTACAGACCTATCTATTAATGTACTGAAACATAAAAATTCCTTTGTTATCTGCTAAGTCTATATAATCTCATTGTTTTGTATCCTCCTTTGTCAGAGAAACAATATTTGTCTGCTCGTGTCTACTTGCTTTCTTTCTATGGCAGGATATTTCTACATGTGCAAATCATTTGGTGACCAAAATCAATGTCTGTAATAGCAGACAACATACATCTTTTGGAGAAGACATTTCTGATTAATTGAATTTCCTGACTTTTATCACATTATTCACTGAGAAAAGACAATTCTTTTATGTAAGCAAAACAGTTAAGCACATTTTGCAGTAACAAACAACATTTGCTTATGTCTATACATTCACTGTTAAACAGATTTTATCATTACTTTCAGCTTTTTTTTTTTCAATAAAACACTACACTGATTTCAATGTCATTATTACAAATAAAAGACTGACACAAGATAAATACAATGATTAATGATGTATTTTCCAACATGATTTTTTGACAATTTTTTTTTTACATTTTATTAAAATATTCATAGATAAAAAAAAAACAAGAAAAATTTGTTTTTATAAAAACGTTTTTATCTACACAAGACAAAATGATTTTCTTTCTTTCTTTCTTCAGTTGCTTTTTGGCTTTACTTTGAAATCTCCTAGAAGTAGTTTCCTAAGATCTGCAAAATTAAATGCCTATTCTATAACACTTGATTTATTCCATTATCAGGTAAATTATGTCTTATTTCATATTAAGGTCACATGTGCATTAAAAAAGAAATTTATCCAACAAAGTATAGTTTGATGTATGTGTAACAAGCCTTATACATGTTTTTATACTCAATACAAGACCTAACAGCCACTTAAGGTATCAGGTCACAAATTGAAATATATGATATGATAGGAAGTGAGGATTCTGAGGATATTGACGATAGATAACAATTGACCCTAGACTTGAAGAGATTAACACTGTAATATTCTAGGGAGTATCTACAAGGAAGTCTGTTCAACAAAGTAGCATTTCTTAGGAAGAAGCTGTCTAAATGAAACATCATTAAATAAATATGTAAGGAATGAGAGTGATGTGGATTTAGCAAGTCTTGGCTGCAAAGGTCTGAACTGGTGATCCTAAAGAATGAAGCTCCTGAAAATTTGGCATGTAAGTAGAGATAGTCTTGCAACAATACATTTGCAGACAAAGGGTTGAAAGGTATAGCCTTTACATATTTAAAATCTAAATGAACTAGCAAAGTTTGTTCTTTTGTTGTTGTTTTTTTTGTTTTACATATTTTCTGAAATAATGCCCTCAATCTTTCTTAACACAACCTTTCACCAAATATATCACCAGCTTTTCCCAAGAGTTTGTCACAGTCAGTGTTCTTTAAAAGTTACTTACTAATTTTTCTCATCTCATCATTACAATAGCAAAAGACAACTTCCATGAAAACCAGAAAAAATACCTATTCTTGTTTGGAAGCTGATATCCTGAAATTTAAATGTTCAGTAGCACAAAAGCCAGTGTATACTAGTATGTATGTATCCCATAACTTACTGTCAAGTTGTAGGGGTACCACATTTACTGCTGGATCCCATCCTTCATCCTCTCCTGGACAGGTTACTCTTATCAAAGGATTCAGGTTGTGCTATTATTTAGCCTATAGCTAACATGAGAAGAGATGTATTCATGCCTTTCACAAGGGTCTTTGTACAAAATGAATAAAAAAGTGAATACAACAGGAATCAGAAGTTGACTGACCATTTCTATTTTCACCATTGAAACATAATCCTGAAAAGTCTAAAGAACATAATAAACAAAACATGTTAAAAGCAACAAAGATAATGCTGTCTTATTTTTATCACAAGGTTGCATCATACAATCTATTATTGAGACACATTCTAAATATGAATACCAACATTTCAAGTTTGATTTTAACTCATTTGTACAGAAACTACTGATATTAGAGACAAATTTAATAATATTCTCACAAGAATATATTTATCAAGTTTCAAAATATGAATAGAGTATCCTAATAATAAAAATGTTCTAAATAAATATTTCCCCTTATGAGATATGCAAAGTCTCATATAAAAAATGTATATACAAATATAAACTGTGCCAAACATTCTTTGTCAATTTCATGGGAAGGAAGAATTTTATTTTCAACAAAATGAAACCTATCCTCATTTTCTTTGTGATATCAAGCTTTATTACAATGAAACATTTTCAGACAGAATGAATGAAATACTGTTGAATATTACATTTACTAACAAAATGAATACCATTTAATTTCTTACTAGATGCAATATCTTGAAGACAAAGTTTATACTATGATATCTAGTACACACTACAATTTTTTAAACAGGTAAAAATTTTGAATACTTAAAACATTGGTTCCAAAACAGTGCAGGCCACCTCATAAGTGCAGCAGAAGAGGATAGCAGGTGAAGTAGAATGATTGAAAGACAATCAAGGATTTAGAAACAGTTTCAAAAAACAAAAAAAAAATAAATTAATATACCAAAATTTAAAATATTATTGTAGGTTACTTATAATTGCATGCATGAGTCCCATTATAAATAGTTATAAATAATTATTGACTGATTTTATCATTCTGATATTTTTGCATTATATCAAGTGTTACGAATGCAGATAGCGCATACACGCATATATTAAGGTTAATCTCCACTTGACAACAGAAGAGGTCATGTGGGAGTCTCGAGTAATTTTGGGAAGCAGGTCAAGAGGTTGACTGACCCAGTTACCTGTAGCAACAGATGTCTAGACAGAATCTAGACAGGGGACTGACGTAAGGTCGTGAAGCAGCAGGAACTGGAATTCGCGCCAATATTCAGGACACATGGGAATTAGAAAATTACTTGGAAGTCAGTTTCTGTCTTTTCTTTGAAGGAGCAAGACTCGAAATCGAAGCACTGATAACTTATGAACGGAAAGATGAGACTCATTTTGGTAATGATGGAACTTGTCCGATTCATCATAAGCAACTCCGGATAAGAAATATAAGGATGTATATTTCTGTTCGTCAACTCCAGATTGAAGAAGATAAATTGAGTTATTTATCACAGAAGTTCCAAAGAAATTTGCACGCTGAGAATACAGCCTGTGTTTGAAGAAAGAAAAGAGAAATCAAGAGAGAAGAAAGTATATATCTCTGTTGCAGCAGGACCGTGTTTGAAATTAAATTTGTGTAAAGAAAAGAAAGAAAGAAAACAGGAAATGTGAAAGAGAAAAGAAAAGACAATGAGTAAGAGAGAAAACTGAATATAAAGATAAGTAACTATATATTTTGGACCGGTGTTAGAAAGATACACATGCATCCATAAATTTTATGTTCTCACAAACACCTTTCCATATGTCAAAATAGTAATATATAAATCCTATCCAATCTCTTTTTGGTTATGCATTGATTTCTGCATTCGTAGTTATTCATACTTATTTATTTTATCCATTTGAGTTCAGTCGAATCCACTTGGATTTGGGCATATCTCGGTATCCCAACATAAGTCTTGAGGTTCTGGTCGTCAGCTGCTTCACTCGTGCTTATATTTTTCTTTTATTTTAATATCTTGTGTATATGTATATATTAAAATTCTTATACCAAAATTTATTATACCTTATCGTTCATCCTTGAATTGCAGATCGGTATATGTGTTGAAACTGAAGCGAACCTGGGAAAAGACTACTGTTTGATTATCTCAATCGAACAGTGTTCTTTAAAATATTTTTGTTTACTAATTGTCCATTTATCATGGTCTGGGAGAGATAGCTCATATCTCTCCATAGACGTGATAATGTATATATCTCCTGGTCGGCGTATGATTGCGTTATAAATTATTCGTCGAGTAGGGCATATGACACAAGTATTAAGAATATAGTAGATAGAGTATGCAAATTTGAGGAGAAAGTTATTAATGACAATGTCCTGACTTCAGATCTATGCTTATCTCCCTTTAACCCTCTCTCTGTTTTTTATTTTTCAATATACTTTTTATCACATAAAATTTGGTAAGGTGTTAGCAAATTTTCATTCTGAAAATGCAGCCCAGGAAAAAAAGTTTGGGAACCACTGACTTAAAGCATCATTTAAACATCTAATAATTTCTTAAACATTTTCATTAACATCCTGAGCTCTAGGTCATAAACAAAAATGTGAATAAATTTTAAGTAGACACACCAATAGCTTACACAAAAGCAATTTCATATTTTTTAAATCTTCTCTACTCCAACATTCCCTATTCATTCTATGGGGTGTCAAGCTCTAGATCATGTCAAATCTCTTTTCAAAGTATCCACATCATTTTCTCAGTTTGTATTTCTTTCTCTCTAATCTCAACTTGGGAAAGATTCCTTTTATTTCTATTTTCATATTTCTCCTTCCACTGACCAAATTTTAAGGCATCTAACCTTGATTTCCCACAAGCTCCCAACAATCCATTCCAGGTATATGGATTAATTCTTACCTCACCTTAAACACTTTCAAGGTTTTCAGTTTTTATCTGTCTGTTCTTATTTATGATTTCTTCAATGTAAACACAATGTTATTTTCCCTCCTCAGGGATATCCATCATAAATCATCACATTTCTAACCCAAACTGAATATTAAAAATATAGAGTTTGCAGCTAGAAATTGCATAATTTCTTTAAATACACATTATCTGCCACAAATGCTTTCAACCACTCTTTACCGCCTGTAATATGATGAATAGATACTTGACAAGCAAAAACACTTACAAATATCCATTTCTCCATTAGCTTCCTCATTGCTTTATTTAGTCTGGGTTATCTTATCTCATATAAATTGTGCTTATTTTGCCATAAAACAATTAACATCTTTGTTGAACTTTACAAATTTACATAGTCATTTAGCAAAGATGTCTGCTTTACATATTCCACGAGATTCAATAATCAATTATGCATAAAATCAACACTGATAAATGATTTATTGTTTCGTCTCAAGAAATAACACAGTCATTTATGCTATGGTTCAGCAGATGTCTGTCTGGTTGTTGTCACACCCTAGTAAACAACAAAGATCATCAAAAAAGTTCATGAACCACAAATGTTTTGTCAAATTTCAATTGCTTTTTACCAAAATTATTCTATACATATAAGAGAGACAAATATAGATATATATGTTCTCTGAATAAGTTGGACAATTTTTTTAAGGACTATATATATATATATATATATATATATATATATATATATACACACATACATACATACAACTCTGATGATATTTGTATATTTTTTATTGTTTACCCATTAACAGCCTGTTTCTTGCTCTGTGATTTTCAAGACAGGTGTATGTTTTTTTGTATACTCCTGAGCTTGATAGGTCTTGTTTCACATTTTTCAAAAAGAAAGTACAAAATAATTTAATCCTTTTGGTTTATTAATTCCCTCTATGATTTTTTTACTTCCTCTTCCTCCTCCTCCTCCTCCTCCATATATAGAGTGAAATTTCACACTGTTATTTTCTTTATCTTCATTATTATATACCATACTACAAGTGTTTTCCCTTTCATTTTTTTTATATGAAAAAAACTATAGAAATTGGAAACATCCAGAAGAAACAAAGTTTCATTTTGAAAATTGCAGAGTCAGTGAAACAGGCTATTAATGAGTAAATAATAAAAAATATTTTATGTGTGTGTGTGTGTGTGTGTGTGTGTGTGTGTGTGTGTGTGTGTGTGTGTGTGTGTGTGTGTGTGTGTGCCTGTCAATTTAAGCAAATAAGTTTTGTTAAATTCAACTTAAAAAAGCAAAAACAAATGCAACTTCCCAGCTGAGATAAAATATATCTATGTCTCTCTCATTTGTATATAAACATCTAGATTACCATAAAATGAAATTACAACTTATGAAAAATAAAACAACTATGGTTTATGAACATTTTTTTGGTAATTATCTTATTTTTCAGCTTATTTACAAAAATGATATGGTAAACTTAAAAATATACAGTAATTGATTAATTATCTAAATTCACATAGTCTCTTAAGAATTAAAATTCAAAATTTCCATGTCATACTTAAAAAGCTTAATACAATTTGGGAATATGTCACAAAGACTGAAATTCCAGCTCAAAGAATCCTTAAAAACTCTATAAATGTCAAGTTTAACTCAGATAAAATGTCAAATTTTCCTCCAAAAAGTCTTAAATTTTCCTGTTTTAAATACTCAAATATTGAAAAAAAAAAAAAAGAGTAATTTTTTTTAATACAGTTTCTCTCTAAAATACATGACAACACTTACCATAAAATATTGCATACAAATATTTGCTGCATTAATTTTTTATAAGATTGACTGGAAAGTATTCTCTATTTGCTCTATTAATAAGTCAAAATTCTTGTATCCAAACTAAGCTTTCAAATTTATGACTTTCAATAAATAACATCACAAAACAAAGTTAATGATGTAAAAAAAAAACAAACTTAAATATTTTCATAATTATATTTCTACTTCTGTATTTTTTCTTCAGAACTAGAACACTAATTGATTTTTGTAGCTTTTATATTTTCAGCTGTAAACTCCCACAAGCAATTTATAAGCCTCACAAGAAAACATTAACTGTTATGATGAAAAGTGTTTTAATTAAATAGATGAAAAAAAGATTATAGACTAAAATACACAATTCTAATAATAAGATTCAATTCTTAATAAGTGTCTAACTATAGACTGCATGACATCTGATGAAAATATATATATATATATATATATATATATATATATATATATTTATTCAGTTGTATGGATATGAGTTTGTGACCTGGGTTTCACACTTTTGTGATCATCAAACAGTTTGTCTGATGTTCGCAAAAGCATAAAACCCAAGGTCTCAAACTCATATCCATACAAATGAATAAGTTCGCTCTATCAATGATATTGAGCACTTTCTACTAAGTACTGCCCATACAAAATAATATATATATATATGTATATATAAAAAAGAAACACATTACTTTTCTTATAGCCTATATTAAATCAACATAAATCTGTGTGTATGTGCATATATATATATATATATATATATATATATATATATATGCATGTTCATGTATTGCTTGAAAAATTAAATATACTTGGCAATTTTTATCATTTTTTTATTTGGAGACCAAAATGTAAGTATGCAATAGGTAATCATGTACAAGAGTTGAGTACCGTATAATACCCATTGTACTATAAAAATTATAAGACAAATTCAAGGCAACTCAGAAAGAGAATGAACATAAAAGAAAAAACAAGTTCTTTCAAGCATTACTGGAATTACAGCTCAAATGGCTTGAGTAGTCAATGACAATAAGGGAAACATTTGATTTGGTTTTACAATGCATAAACAAAAGCCTGCTACTCCTTCCTATAGCAGAGAACATCAAACAATAGCTAAAGAGAAAAAAAGAAAAGTTTCTCTTATATACCAACTCCTTTCACAATGTATGCAATTATGGCACTCCTCAATTTCCTGTCTTTTGTAGCTGTAAGTAATTACCATCCCTATTTGTCTCTTAAGCCATCCATTCACACAATCTTGTTAAGTAGGTTTCCCTCCTGCTTCTTTTGCCTTCAATATGTCCTTTGTGTTAAATTCTCTAAGCCCACTTTCCTAATTATATATCCAAGAAATATCCAATATCTTTCTGATTTTAAGTATTAGTTTCTTTGTTGCTCCCGTTTTCCTTAAGATTTTACAGGTGCTCAAATGTTCTTTGCATTGTATTCTTTGCATTTGTCAATAGAATCACATCTCTGTTGCTTCAAATCACTTCTTCATTCTCTACTATATTGTAGATTAGATATTATATTGCAGTTTAATCCTCTTTTTCTTTCATTTTTAATTATATTTTCCTATATACTTTTCTTAATTTTTAGAAAGCATCTTTTGCTATTTCTATGCACCTTCAAATTTTTGTATCACATTTTCCACCACCTGTTATTGTACTAACCAAATAGTTTAAATTTCTCTACTCACTTCATTTTGACATCCACAATACACTGAGCTATCTCTTTTACTGGTAACCATGCATTTTTTGTCTTTCAATTAATAGTTGGTCCTTTATTCTTGCTTTCTATTACTGCTTTGTCTAAGTGTTATTTCAGAACCTACTATCAATACTGTCTCACCCATGTATCTTATGCTGCTAAGATTATGTTCACCAATAAGACATCCTGATACATCTAGTTATCTGGAGATTGTTTGGCTATATCGGTTGAACACATTCATTGAGAAAAGGTACTATTGACTTACTCTTCTTTCTATTTCTGTGTATTAACTGAACTCACTCTCTATCCATGTGCAGGCAGTTCATTTCCAGTAAAGTTTATTGGGTTTATTACTCAAACATCTTTCACACCTAAATCAATCTTTCCTCATATTTCAAGTCAGTTTTTGCATCATATCTTATCAACCTTAAAAAAGTTTGAATATCTTTAATGAAGCTATCAGCTTTATAAATATATAAAGTGAATAAGCTTAAAGGTAATTCTCTCTTGGAGGTACATCAAATCTTTCTTTCTTGTAAAAAAAAAAAAAAAAAAAAAAAAAAAAAAAAGGAGAAAATGGGCATTAATAGCAAGAATGGATCAACCAAAACATGCTAACAAATGACAGTATACAACAATCAGATGTAAATTAGTTCAATTCTCTGAAGTATACAAAATAGTTCAGTGTTTGAACATCTAATTAATCTTTTTTTAATACAAATTCATACAAAAAATTTCTTACTGCAACAAATCCCAACTAAACTATTTCCTTTGGCATCATTTTAGATCAACCATTCAGAAAAGAATTTAAAATAAAGTATTATATACAGTAACATATATTACAAGTCATTTGTTATTAATGCCATGTCCTTTCAGGAAATCATGGCTCTCCATTTTTGCTTTACTTTTCAGTATTGTAAACATTTCGCTCCAACAGTTCTACATTTGTTCTGATAGGCTTTGTTGCCATACACGCCATTTCCTACCATCTCACTGAACTTCTTTTTTTTCATATGAATGGTGGCATTTGGTATCATTCAGAAATATTCTCTAGTTTTCTTCTTTCCCAGTTTCACAATATTTTTCTCAGTAAATCAGTGTTCAGAAAGAATCTTATTTTCAAATCACTTCAAAAACCCCTTTTCCTTACAATCAGTCATGTTTTGCTAAAATTTATTACATAATAAAAAATTTATATAAAAGGAAAAAATATTATACTAGCATAATTCCTATTTGCAATCATGCATATATATATATATATATACACACACACATACATACATACATACATACATACATACATACATACTATAGACTAGCATCATTCATATTTGCTATCATGCCACTATATATAGCCTGTCTAAAGTTATGCAAATAAAATTATTCTCAATATCTGAAAAATTTATGAATCAATATTTGTCAAATTTAAACTTGTCCATTTCCACCCATAGTAAAATATTTAACTAAATTCTCTGCCATTTTTAATGGTTAGTGTTGGAACTATGAAAATGAACTGACTGAAGTTAGTATGCAAATTAAATAAATATTAGCTTAAGACCTCTGAAATCTAATAAAAACTATATTTTTTTGTCCATAAGATGAAACAAGGGTGAAGGGAAGGATCTAACATCTACTGAAAAATGGGAAAAGTTATTGAGTGAGGAAATGTCCACAATGGAGATATCAAAGGAACTTTGCAGAGATCATTGAATAATAAAGAAGTCTGTTGAAAATATAAGTTGAGAACTTAAAGCAAAGGAAAAGGCTTTAAGAACTTGCATTCTTGAAATGAACATAAACTAAACTGAGTTATAGTAAAACAACCACTTTTGACCAGCACTTAGGCTGAAATTGAGGAGGACAAAAGGTGTAGAATGCTTTGTGAATTGGGATCTGTAAAAAAAATCTCCTAGGCAACCGCCTCTCACTAAAGCAAATATTTTAATGTATCAAATTTGGGACAAGAAATACATGAAAATTAACTTTTCTAAAGTAATTTTCAAAGATAAATCTTGAGTGACATTTGATGGATCTGATAGATGGGCCAAAGGATGGATTTATCCATTTCAGACATGCCTGTAACTAAAAGGAGGCTAACAAGGAGGCAGTAGTGTTGTGACATGGGCTAGAATTGTTGACCAAACTATTATTGGACCTTTCAAAGTTGATGAAAAAGTTAAATTGAACAGTGCTAACTACTGCAAGTTTATGAACAAGACTTTCTTTGCATGGTAAATGTCTCAGTCTTGCAGTTTCAAAGTGTGTATTTATTCACGACAGTGCCCCTTCTCATGTATCTAAGCTTATCTGTGAATTCTTTGAACATAAAAGATTTACAGGAGAGAAGATAATGGAATGGTCACCATCAAGTCCTGATCTGAATCTGATCAAAAATCCATGATCAACTGTGAAGATGAAATTATATGAAGGTGGCAAACAGTATAAGAGAAAAGCAGACCTAAGGAAAGCAATTAAAACTGAAACTGAACATGCTGAAGTAAAAAAAAGTAACATCAATGGATAATAGATAACTGGCTGTTATTTAGAAGGGGGGTCACTATATTAAAATGTAAAGGATTCAAAGACTTATCATATGTGTTTATTATTTGTTCTTTTATAGAACAATTGGGAAAATAAAAATTATTTGAAAGATAATTTCGTAATTTTTCTACAGCCACCAAGAAATTAATTTGTGGACTTGAAAGGATTAAATCTAAAATAGATATAATACTTTTAAATTATTCAATCAAACCTGCTTGAATATATATATGCACACATACACTATAGACTTGCATCATTGCAATTTGCAATCATGCCTATATATATATATATATATAAAAAAAATCACATACGAGCAACATTTGTATTTGCCAATCATGGAGAGACACATTAGTCTGATTTACCAGACAGAAAACCTATCAGGATTAACAATTAGTCTTTGAAAACCACTTAAGATTTCTGAAGTATATTGTAGGATTTCAAACAATGCTTATTCAATATAATTTCAATTAAATGTTGCTAAATTCTACAGCTTCAAGTTACCTTTAGCAACTATTTCTTTATAGTGTGTCTCAATTTTGTAATTAATTTTCTGTTATTTTATTGTCAAAGTAAATGTTTTGTCACTTGATTTGCTTTTAAATAAATTTAATGTATTTGATTTATGAACTCTAAAAGGTACTGCTAAATAAACAAAGTTCCATAATATGTAAAGAGCTTCATTATATTATTAAACTCATAGACAGAACTTAAGTTTTACTCAATAAAAATTCTGCACTATTTTCATAAAGGATAATTCTGTTTCTTATCAAAATCCACTTTGATAGTACAGTGTAATTTCTGTAAACACTTTCTACAAGTCAACATGCTGCTGCATTTAATCAATTAAATATGCTTTTACTCCAAATTTGTCCTCTGCAGTATAAACGTAAAGAAAATTCTGAAATGCTTTCTTCAGCTTTTCAATCTATGATTGTATTTTGTTGGTTCTTTTAGTAAATAATATTACATTTATAATTACTGAATTATTCTAAAGCTTTTAAACAACTCCACAATCAGAGTTGTCCAATAATATCATACATTTAATAACCCTTTTCTATTAGTAATGCTTGCATTTATTCAAGACCAATAAGATTGTTTTCCTTCCTGAGTTTCTAAAATCATTTACAATGCATTGCACATGTAATAGGCCTGTTCTGTTAGTATTACTCTGATTAATTCCTGACCACTGACAATCCCCTTTTCCTAATATTCAGTACTCTATTTACAGAAGGTAGCAAACTGCAAGTTTTTGTTGACCATGTTTTCCGTAGTCTCTGAATATGGAATCCAGTGAAGTCCGTAATCTCTTCAATATCAGAGGTTGGTAATGTAGATTCGGACAAAGTAGCAGCTGCTAATTCTTTAAGTCTTTGATATCAGGTTGGCAGTGGAGATATTTTGGGAGAAAAAAAACAAAATGGCTGCCTTTATACACATCGGATTGAATATTTTGAGCTTTCTGATTGGTTAACCCTTCTCTTGGGGGACTATAAAATGAGTCAGCTCATTTTGGCTAGCTCACTAGTATATAAATATATCCAAAAAACTGCAATAGTTTTGATGTTCATTCTCCAAATATGTTTTTCCCACCCACTATAAATATTTAGTTCATTAATTCAAAAGTTCATTAAATCAAAGTTGGCACATTTCTGTTCATGTTAAAGTCAGTGGGAAGTGATTAAAATTCTACCTATACAAATTGTGGAACATGAAGATGACATTTGTGACCATTATTACAAGAATGTTTGGAATGATCTTCAAGAAGAAGGAAGAATGAAATTATCCACATGGCAGCATTACCAAATTAAACTACAATAGTGTGGGCTGTGTTGGAGTATAGAAATATCTTGTCAATGAAAGCCATCAGATAGAACTGGTACAATTAATAGTAATAATAATAGTCCTGGCTAGTTTTTTATGTTATGGGAAAACAGTAAGCATTATAGAATATACAGGAATTCCTTGGTTAATGCATTTTTGATTAAAATTTTATATCAAATTTCAATTAGTACATGCATAATACTCAATTAGTGCAGTAAAACATTCTTCAGTTTAACCACAGTCATTGAAAATTGATTTTTTTATAGTTACTGATTAATCAAAAATTTTCTAAAATTTAAAAATGAAAAATGGGTAACTATTTTGTCAAGTATTATGTTATCTAAGTAATTACAGTACTGTTAAAAAATATGGATGGTTATAAATAGATAAATTTTATAAATGTAAGTTGATAATAGAAATACATATTTGAATATTTGTGTCTATTCAAATTTTTTGAATATTTAGATTTTTTCATGTTTATTTTGAAGGACTTAAAAGGAAATTTCTGATTTTTGTTTAAGAAAAAATGGGCGATTTAATAATATACAGAAATTTATAGAAAAATATCAAAATATAAAAAAATGTATGCATTTACTATGGAGAGATTATCCATAAACATTCTACTAATACTAATACTAATGATTATATGTTTCCAAAAATAGAAAATATACATAAGTTCTTTTTCAAAAAATTAAATTGAATTTTTTTTTGTTTTAGATTTGAATATTTACTAACCCACCAGAATAAGAACATGACAAAGAAGGAATTAGAAGAATTTTTCAGAGTCACTGAAGAATTTAAAGGAAAATGTTTAGAAGCAGACACTGATGAAGACAGAAGTTAACAAATTTGCAGAAAAAAAATGAAGGGGTAATTTCTCAGTACTGCCAATTGTATGAAGAATACCATGAGGCAAACCACTCTAAATAAGTTTTCCATAAAAAGTCACATTAATAAATAGCATTTTTAATTCATAGCATTTTTATTGTATCTTCCTATATGTACTTATATTTCAATTAAAAAGTACATAATTAAAAATGAACTGTGAAGGAGATTAAAATTTTATGTACAAATTACATCATTTCCTATAAGTTATTATATTTGATTAATACATTTTCAATTAGTATGTATCTTTTAATGTATGCATTAGCTGTACTAATTGAGGGATTTCTGTATCATGAAAAGATGTGGAAGAAATAAGCAAATGATATTAGAAATTTGAAAATGCTTTAACAGATGAGCTTCTGTTAGATTAATAAATGTAAATCCTGAAATGTTTACTGATCCCAATTAAACCATTTTCCTTCAGATTTATTTGTTAACAAATTATCAGCATCTGCATACATATTGATGCATGTAACATGAAAATCCCAGAAACCACTGGAATTACTTTATTTTTAATTAATTTACCATATACAGAAGGTCCTTGGGTTATGCCAGACTCAACATATGGCATTTTGTGGTTACAATGCCATTTTTCCTAATATATGTTGTCACATGGCACTATATGAGGAAGACAGAATTGTTTCTTCACCAACTGTATACCATATTGAATTGTGGTACATTCACTATCTCTTGTTTGTGTTGATTTTTTAGAGAAATATTTGCTCTTCATTATGGCTCCCAAGCATAAGGCAGACATAAGGTGAGTTTCAACCTACATCAAAAATCACACTATGTCATGCCTTAGGAACAGATCTCTGAAGGACCTCCTGTACACTTGTGTTCTGTATGAAAATCTCTTATCATTTTGATATTATTTCAAGTTTCTGAAACTAACTTATTTTAGCATACAATTAAAACAAGCAGCAATAATTTACAAAAAAAATGCATTTTTGGACATTTAAAATTACTCAAAAATTAATTTTTTAAGAAATTCTTGATTTTCTATTTTGTTACCTACTGAGATCTTGTGGGGCATCAAATCACAACTATACGAAGTGATAGTGCTGCAATTTAAGTAGGAAGTGAATTTATATAGGATCAAGATTTTAGTCTGACATCCAAATGGTTCTTTTCTACTTTTATTGACCATGGCATTAGCTACCTCACTTCACCTAGGCTAAAAGAAAATTGCCATTGGACTATGAAAGACTAGTTTCATACTGCCTGATCAATTGGTCAAATTTATGATTGGAACTATAGCTCCAGTTTGTCAGCAGTGTAAGCTGATGGGTGATTTGTAATTACAAAGGAGAGGTATTTGATGTTTAATTTACTTCTCAATCAGATCTACTTGAACTGTGGTCAATTATCACGATTATCACAATTCTAAGTAATTAAAGTTAGATATAACATCATCTGCTGAACTCTGATTCTTTGTCTCTACTCTATAATAATATCTTGACCTTGAGAAGTCTTTCACGTGAACTGAAATCCCCTAAAATTACAAATAACTAGCTTTTCCCTTTGCTCGAATACCAGTGATTATTTAATATGCCATGGTAATGATGGGATTTTGGAATGGATATATCTATTTTTCTATAAATGAGATGTGTTTGATAAGTATAGCTACAAGAAATTCAGTAAGGTCTTTAACATGTTCTGTTCATGTTCAGAGAGATTTCTGTCAGGTGAGGGCAAGAACCAATGGTGTATCTAGAAATCAGCCAAGTGCTCCTGGAAACAGCTTTGCATCTTGTACTCATGATGTATTATCTGGCTGAAACAAAACATTATAGGAAATGCAGCAAGAATAAAGGAGTGCAAAAAATATAGAAAAACCATGTTAATCATATCTATCAAAACCAACTTCAGAACACCTCCAAATGCCATTACAGAGCTACCAGCAGCTTACACAAAACACTGCTAACAAACTGGATTCATAGTTCCATGAGTCCTCTTGAACACATGAACTTGATCAATTGGCTTGAAAGAAATGAAAACATGACTCATCTGACCAGAATATATGGCACTAGTCTTCCACAGTCCAATGGCAATGTTCTTTGGTCCATATCAAGTGTAGTAGCTAATATCATGTGTAACTGACCACTGGTCTCAATGAAAAAAACCCACACTTCATACTGATGTTATCCTTTTATTTAGGAAATACACATTGAAAACTAAAAACAAATAATATAGCACTCAAAGAGGGAATAGCCAAATAAAATACAGTTCAAAGAAATATACAAACAAGCAAAATGATTTTCAAACAGAAACAATAATAATTTGGAATAAATTCAAAGAAATGATTAAGAGACACATGGTGCTCTACATAAGAATTTTAAACTTATTAAGAAGCAGATATTTATCCTGTTGCCTGATAGATCAGCAGTAGCTAATACAAATATGTGTAGTTTCATTAACCCTAAATGTTCACATGGTAGCAATTTTGCAGAACACATCTATGTATATGTGATAAATGTCTATTTTTATATTTTTACAGAATATTAAAAAAAAAATATTCTCATAACTGTCATATTATTATTACTGCTACTTCTATTAAGTAGCAAGGTCTCTAAGCCTGGTAATGCACTTTGGGAATTGTTACATCATGGTGTCAATAATGGTAGTCTTATTGGTTAATAACTTTGAGACTGCCCAGAATACAGTGTACAGTGCTGAAGGATTGAGCAGCACAAGCATTTGATAAGGGTGTGATTTTATGTGATGTGCTCCTTTTTATTGCGTGGTTACCATCCTTATCAGTTGCAAACAATCTTATACCTATGGCTATCCTCAGTTTTCAACTGATGCTGATATCTGTCCAGAACACACATATTCCAGATATTAATATCAAACAGTTGCCACCTCAGAGATAGAGACAGATTCATTTTTTCCCAAGAGCATTTCTGCAAAAAGGGGAACCAACAGACAAGGTCAGAATTTGAATTCTGCTTGTCAATAACACTTTATTTGCACCAATAACTGTTTCACTAAACACACAATAATGATTACTATTCCTTAAAAATTAGACACTAAGGCTTGTTATTTTTATAAAAAAGAATTGCCCAATGTTATCAAATTTTGTATTGGAATCCATTATGTAAAGAAGAAAATTAATGCAAAGATGATCACCCAATTGAAAATTTGACATCTTTATATTCACCAATATATCATGGTGTCAATAATATATATATATATATATATATATATATATATATATATATATATATATATATATATATATATTACAGAGAGAGGTGTGTGGGGGGTGTAGATTACTCTCCTAATAAGTGAAATAGATAAACTATTTTGGCTAATCAGTTTAATTCAGACCGAGTCAACCTGAATTTAAACTATAAACTTCATATATCTAAACAATATGATAGGAGACATTGACATCACCACTTCCATGTTCATCAAATGATACAATTAAGAATAATTGGATTAACTCATTAACTTATGCATATGTAGATTTGCTTTGTTTCAAAATCATTATCAAGTAACAAAAATATTTAAAAGTTACTTTTTCTTACTTATTGGTTTTCTTTGTGAAGAACAGTTGGTGTCCTTAGAACTGAATTCCTCTTTTACAAGTAATTAAAATACAATAAACATTAACTAGTGAATATTTTATCAAGGTAAATTTTAGAATAAGACTGAAACCTTTTGTTTTTTCAGGTAACTGAATTAAATAAATGCAGTTAACATGACAAATATTCAAAAAGCTTTAATTATTTTTTCAAATGCCTTAATAATGTTCCAGATGATAAGCTTCTTGATATCACAAGTAAAAAAGCAGTATTTGCTAAACTGCCAATGCATAATTGATACAAAAGACATCTGTAAAATCCTATTGTCTATTTATGAAATGTCTCATTTTCTTAAGCAAGAAGCATCTGTTTAGTTTCTTTAAGCCTAAATGACTTTTAGTCACTCAGTTACTTTTAAATATATTATCGTGTTCTCTAATATTTTACATTAGTTTCTAATCACTCTGGAATTAATGTTTATGTATCTTATCTTTAAAATCCATAGTGCAAGCCTTGAGCCACTGTCAGGCAAGTAAAAAAAATACTTTTCAATTTCTGAAATTATTCTGATACATACTGTCTGGGGCATTATTAATGATGATTCAATAGAGCATTCAGTACAACATCAGCATTTAATCACTTTAAAGAAACTGATGTACTTATGCTCTTATGAAAAATAACATGAACAAATATCTATACCTAAAACTGACGTCTACATCAAGATTTGAAAATATTTATGAACAAATATGGATCAAAGCTTCAAGTCAATTAAACAAGAGACTTTTCATCTGTCATGTAGAATTTCTGTAAAGAAAAACAGCATCTTTATGATAATGTATTTCACCATATGGAATCAAAGCAGCATAATTTGTCAGTCATTTTATTTTATTTTTTTTACAGAAAGGCAATCCAGAGAGAACTAGAAGTCCAATGAGCATCTATTACTGGTGCACACAATTTTAACAAAATGTGATATGCAGATTGCACAGTGTTAATAGCAGACACAGAAAGGAAACAGCAGAGATTCTTAAACAAAGTATTAAAGAAAAATGATGAGAAAAGACTAAACATCAGTTGTAAGAAGACAATGTATAGTTATCAACAAAAGGAAGAACTCAAGATGTAAACTATGAATTGAAGATGTCAAAATAGAGCAAAAAGAAAAATTTAAATATCTCGAAGTGTTTAAAAAGAGGATGGAAATGTGACACCAAAAGTACATTGGAATAAGAAAATATGCTTTCCAAAAGCTCAACAAAGTATTAAGAAACAGAGGAACTTCATTAGAAACAAAAAAATGAGCAGTGGACTGCTATATCATATCAATACTCCTATATGACAGTGAATACTGAGCAATTTTCTTCACAGATTAGGCAACAAAAAGAGTTCTACAGAAGGATGCTGAGAATACCATAGCTAGAACATGCAAGCAACACATAAGTTTTAAGGAATATGGAAACCAAAAGGACACTATGAAGCTAAGAGAGACAGATAAAAACAGGGATTAACCTAGCAAGCTTGTGTAAATGGATAGCAGGACAGTGGTAGAAAAGTAAAAAACAAACCTTAATAAGAGCTACAAAGGATAGGAAGTCCTGGAGATTCATGATCAGCCACATCCAAAAGGAACATAGCAATAGCACAATAATTATATCTTATTAAGAATGTTCCTTAAAATTAAAATTTTATTCCTGTATAATGCTTTAACTTCATTGTTTACAATCTTTTATACTTTACTCGCAAATTATAATTCTGCTTTTTCCTAAGCATGTGTGATTCTTGCCAGTGCCTCATAAATAATGACCTAAATCATTTTGATCAAAGACAGAAAAAGACAGAAATGCTACTTTGATTTCAGTGAGAAAAAGAAACAGTGTGATAACAGAAGAGACAATAATGCTCTCATATGTTTAAGATTTGTTTCAGTAGAATGGAAAACTTACTAATTTCAAATATTTTCATTTTTAACCTCTTCTTTAAATAAAGACCTGCATTTATATTCATTTTTTATTGCAATATTTTACTAAAGTTGTTAAGCCCAAATAGTTAACAATACACAGTGAAATTTCAATGGGTATTTTATAGTTGTGAAACTCAAAAGGAGCTTATTCAACCATTAAGAATTATGATTTATCTGAAAGTTCAAATAATAAAACCATTAAACGTTCACGGTTTATTCTACTTATTATTTTTATCCAAAACAGTACTCTGTAGAGAGCAATACTTTGGATTAAAAATTCTATTCATAGTTCAAGTCATAAATCTTATATGCTTTACAAAATGTAATAAAAAAAAAAATCTTCAGAATTGCAACTGGTCTTTTTAAAACTTATCTTAGACAAAGTTTTCTTTTTTGTACCCTGTACATTCAGAATGTGGACAATCAGGAATTTCAACAAATTCCCATTTTTGCTACTTTACTTCATTCTTGCTTCAAAATGAGTCAAGTGGAGGGGGTTTACTATTTTACCCCCTCCCCCATTTCTCTTGCTTTCTGAGTGTTAAACTCACCAACCTTTCTTGCCACATTAAAAAAATTAATCTGTCTTTGATTGCTAATATCCATAAATCATATTGAAAAACTTGTTACACTTTCCTTATACCACTAATTATCTTTATTCTTTTCTTGGTTTTAAATGATTAAATATTTTCTATCCATTCCAATAGAAGCATTATCAGCATTAATTTAGCCGAGCTATCAGAAGTCAACAACACATTTAAAACATCTAGAAAGCAAAAGTTAAAAAAATAATAATAATCCAATTCATAATATATTTCCTTCTGTTCATGATTTGAATAAATTACAATATGAAGAGAAATAATTGTATGAATTGATCAGATTCAAGAATGCAAATTACTTACTGACAGCTTAATGTTTTATGCAAAGAGAAGAACTCTGAACAATGAAATTGTTATAAAATTAGATAATTTAATGCAGTAAGAATAAATACTTTTTATATAGCTCTAAACTCTCAACATGCTGAGACATTTTCCGAGTAACTTATAACCTTTTCCATTCATCCTAATGACATCATAAAGCACTGGATGACAGCTCATTTTGCAGAGCCCAATATTAGAGATTATATGTTCTAGACTATATCTCACATTAACAACTTAATTTTTCCTAATTTTTAGAAAACTAATGAAGGGATTCCCAGAAGTATTTGCACTATTGATATTCAGAATATTTCATATAGTTATAAATCAATCCTGATATAGTGAATATTTTATGACTTTTGTAGGGTTTTCCATGTTTCCATTAATAACAAGGTTGCTGAATCTGCAAGAAACATTATGTTGGAATTAAAAAAAAAACTATAATTACAGAACATCCATGAGAATTATAAAATCAAAAGGCTCAAAAAAGAAATTGAAAACATTGTCATTGTAACAATGACAAATTTTAAAGACAATATTTATGTTAAATCTATGCTCCATGTACTGATTATTTTTAAAAGTTGTGTATCCATTGAATTTGTTAAGTGTTATACTTCTTCATATAAACCAGACTGCACAGCATTCAGAATAGCCTTTCAAAATGTATCTTTGCTATTAAACTGTATTCAGTAATTTAAACCTTTCTCTTCAGAATGCTGCAAAATCTTTCAGTTAGGTTAAAATCAGATGAACCTAATCAAATGAGTATCATTTAAACTCTATCTTTGCTGAATGTCATAGAGCATTTTTGTACATAATGATTATCTTCTTTTTCTTAATAGCATTCATTTTGTAAAAGGCTGAGAGCCTCTCACAGTAGAAGGTTACAGAGTAAGAGGCACACTTTGTATGTAGGGAATATAACAGTTTAGTGTAGTCTCAAGTAGCTTAAGATTGTAGTGATCAGGAAAGCATTCTCTTGGAAGTCGATTTCACAAAGCAGTATTCTGTTATTCATTTCATTTAATTTTCCATATGGATGTCTTTTAAAGAAAAGCTAGTGAATAGCCTCACATATTTTGCTACTTCATTTATTACTCAACATTTAGTGATATTCAATACTTCTTTGCAGCCATAATGCTTAAAAATTTCAGTTTGATAACTTTATAACTTCTCCCTTAATACAAGATACAGATCAGCCAGATAAAATCCCACCAATTATTTTGAACCATATTCAGTATTATTTTTACCTTTTGCAAGTTCACAAGTTATTAAACACTTTTCATTATCCATCAAGTCAACATTTTTAATGCCTCAGATTCACAATATGGCTCTTATTTTAAAATCCTAAAATTCAAGCCATTTCATAGAAATGATTGCCATTTGTTTATATCTCTGCAGAAAACAAACAGTTTTCATCATAAACCCTATTGCCATCATTCATATAATACATCTTTAACTCATAATAAGTAATTATTTTTATATCAATAAAATATCAACTGACTCTTAAGATGCAGTTTAATGTGCTAGAAGGATGAAAGCTTCACAACAACATTGGGCTGATATCTGAACACAGAATCTGATCAGAGTATGAATCCTACAGTTAGCAAATTTCTTAGTGTCTGCTTTCATTATTGTAATTACATATTTGATATGTTTATTAACTTAGCAAAATTAAACCTGTAATCAGTTTTAATATAAAATGATGTAAAACAAACTGCAGCTACTAAAAATTAAACCATATTTTTTAACCTGAACCTTTCACTAGTTCTATTAAAGTGCTGATAAACTCAAAACTTAAAATACAAAAAATTTAATATACTTTGCACTCCCCAGTCCATTAATGTGTGATTAATATATCTTTGTGGTTTTTGGTTCAGGCAACACTGAGAGTATAAAACACACACATGTATGTGCAGATGTGTATAGTTTGAAAATTATGTCAAATTTTATCTTTGTATTTATTTTGAAGAAATACAAACCAGTTATTTTTTTGTTTTTTTCCTGATGAGTTTTGAATTTTTACATTGCTAAGAGATGGTAACTAATAATGAACAGAAATAGAGAAAGTATTTTTTTAATGCAAAGAGCAGCAAATTTTTTCTATAGTTGCCTTTTCTAAAAAGAAAAAAGCATTCAGTTCAAAGTTGTCTTTATTTTTCTGAATTGTCAATCAAGTAAACTATCTTCTTTCTTATGAATAATGCTGACATTAGAAAACATTAATGCAGAACTGATTTTCCTAAAATCTCTCACGATACTGACAATGACTTGAGTTTAAAAATTGTTCTTTTTTTTTTCTTTTTTTTTACTTTAACCTTTATAATGTTCAGTGATCAGATTCAAAAGGTTTGTTTTTTTTCAGCAGATATTTTGCAAACTATTCTAAACCAACCCATTACAACGGAAATGATACTATTCATTTCACTGGCAAATATTTTTGTTACCATTAAAATCTAAAGTGATGGGATTTATTTTAAATAAAGATCACAAAAATTGACATAATCAATGCATTCATTCTGAAATCAGTGTAACCATTTTATTTTGTGCAATGTTTGCATGTATTGTATTTTAAAACCCTTAGTGTCGGTGTCTGCAAATGCATGACCAAAGTTTTATTGGCTAATTTCTAGTTTTAAGAATGAAAAAACTAAATAAATTTGCCTTATGTAAAATTATATTTAAGATAGTAACAAGAAATGCAAAATCTATTTTATAGCAAATGTAACAAACAAAATGAATAAAATGAAGCATAAACAATACCCGAACAATGGTCAACAAGACACTTCTACATAATAAAAACTAGAATTTTTAAAATATATCATCTCCTTGTTGTCTGAGATTCTGAAATTAAATATTTTCATTATTCCACAGACATTTTTGAGTTATGTGTTCATTACTTTGTTTTCTCCTTCATAAGATTTCCAACAAAATTTTAACAATTCAAATTGTAGGAATTCAAAATAAAGTTGTTTCAAGTGAGATAAACTCACATCCTATATCAGTCAAGACTGAAGACAAATACTCATTACTACTACTAGGTAGTCAACAAAACTTTGGTGATGGAAAAGTAAGAACAAAGACAGTGGCATTTAAGTTAATAACAGCTCTACTTGCTAATCAATGATACTGTTTACCAAAGCATAGCCACCTGATGTAGCACACCCCTGTTGGAGTGGAAATGAGGTAAATCTCCTATCTCAACTTATTTCGTTATTATAGAATCTCTCAATTTAATTTGAAGGTTGCAAAAGTTCACAAATAAAATTTTTGATAACAGAGACAAAAGACATAAAAGTGAAATAAAGAATACTGTAATACAAAACTTATGTTTTTAAGAATCTAGTCAAACACCTTAAGCAGTTCTATATGAAACTCCTTTAAAAACATATTTAGGAATGTCCATCAGAAGCAATATTATAACTCATTACTTCTTATATTCATGTAAAATCTTTTCAGAAAGAGCAGCATTTCATCTTGTCTATCACATAAACTGAATGCAAATTTATTGTCTACCAATAAAAAGTAGTAAAAAGGATTAATCAAGAATATTCTGTTCATGGAAATAAATACTATTGTGTCCCTTACTTTCCAAAACAGGGAAGATGGCCACTATTTTGCAAGACTGACAAAGAAAACATTTACACAATAAATTATATTCAGATGATGACTACTTTGTTTTTAAATGGAACAGCCCAAAGCATCTCTAAGTTGATGTTTATACAGACAAAAACCCCTTAAAGATTTTTTCATCTTTCATTATATTCACTAAGACATCCAAATACAGACCTCAGCAACAGACATTGGAAAAAGCATTTAAAGAAATCACCCATTAAGTGGGAGACACACAAATTTATGACAAGATAAATACCAAAGCAGACAGGACTACTTATGCAAGGACAAGGAAACAATTGTAATTCTACTTCAAATAGAAAGATTCATTGATAAGAAAAATATCTCTCCAACCCCATTCTGCTTTCAATTGATCAAGTTATTAATACTACCAGTCTGCATGTCTACAAGGCTATACTTTACATAGAAAGTTTCAAATGGATAAATTATCTTGTATCTTTAAGATACGAGTTTCACTCAATTGATATCTAATCTTGTTATTTGGAGAGACCATCAAGAGAGACATGGATCAAATTACTAAGTTGATTTTCCTCAATATCAATAGCTAAAATAACTAAATTTCTCCTGATTTATTCCAGTGATAAAAATTACATCAACCTATTAAAACACAATTTTAAGTATCTAAATAAAACTACTTAGAAGAAACAACTCCAAGGATTTCTTAAAAATATACTATAACTGAAAGCTTTTTCTTTTTTTTCTTTTCTTTTTTTTTTAATTACAAACCACTTTAAGATATTTTCTCTGAAATAAACATACATGAACAATGACAGTTTTGCAAGGATAATTTGCTCCCTCTTAATACACTTTTAAGGAGTACCCAGAATCTTAAAATGTCTGAGGATGAATTCTAGTCACAGATATACTGCATATATTCAAGTATAGTGCAAGTTTTTATGATCAGCTATTTACACAAAGGTGGTTGCATTATACACAAGTAATTTTTTTTAAGGGATTACAAATCATTTATTTTCAGTGACCGGTTGTACTATGCAACAAGAATTTTTTTCTGGAGGAGTTAAAATTCATGCCAAAGGTTTTAAGAGTCACACTATACATGAAGTTGACTTATACACAAGTATATATCGTAATTATAATGGAGAAAAAAAAATTCTAATTCAATAGCAATCAGAAACATGATTACAAAAGAAGGACTGTGACTTGAGACTCTGAGTGAATGCTAGAAAATCTCCACACAGATGAAAAAGAGACTTGAAACAACAGAAATGTGGTTCTACAGAAGAATGCTGATAATACCATAGATGAAACATATGAGCAACAAGAAAGTTTAAAAAAAATAGAAACAAAAAAGAAACTTATATTTAACATCAGGAAAAGGCAGTTGAAATTTCTACACCACATAAAGAAAGAGGGCTTGGAAAATGTGATATCCTCAGGAAATATTGAGGTAAGAAAGACAGAAGAAAACAATGCATAAACTATCAAGTGAGCTTGAGTAAATGAGTGGCAGAATACAGTTTAGTAGTGTTAACAAAAAGACAAAAAATTATTAAGAGCAACTAAGGAAAGGAAATTGCAGACAGCCATGATTACAAATGTCCTTAAGGGACACAGCATATAGAAGAAAAAGAATAGAGGTGATGCATAAAAGAAATGTAATTGGAGGAATCCAAATCATTTTTGTACAATGATTAGGATCAACAAGATAATTGTAGTTACACAGATGATTTTTGTATATTTTTATGTAATTCATATTTTTATATGAACAAAAGTTTTTCATAAAAAGGTCTTGAGTATTTTCATAAATATTCATTATTAACAAAATACTATCTTTAATCAACAGATAGCAGGGTTATTAAAATTTGATTCTTCTCAGAAAAAAGAATCAAAAACTGGATATTCTTTAAACATTAAATTCCGACACATTCTTCTCATAAAAAGTTTACTTCTTTTAACTGACATTTTAGATGTAATTTATGCCAAGTAACTGTGCCAAAATAACAATTTTATGAATTCCTCTTACTTAAAATACTTATATACAATTGACAATTTGATATTTGGAGAAGTTAGAATTTCATATTGTTTATAAAAGTCATTTATTAAATATTCTTTACACAGGGTGAGGTAGAAACGCCTCCCAAATATACCTCCCACATAATGGTAAGACATTAGCTAGATGAAGACACCATTGCCACTAATGTCTTACCATTATGTGGGAGGTATTTTTGTTGCATCCTGTATCTAGTATTATCATTTTGTTTTTTTGGCTAGTGTCTTATATCTGGGAGAAAGAATTTATATTTTATATATAAATGCATGCAAAAACCCATTTGAAAAGGATCAAATTTAATCCTTAAAACTAAATGGCAAGTTATCAAAAGAAAAATGTATCATCATCAGTTTAAGCAAGTCTTAGAGAAGTGACACAGTGCTGAAAAATAATCATCAACTATATTGCAATCACTAACTCTTCATCTATTCCTCTTATTCTATAATAAATAAAGTTTACATTAAATCTCCTTAATTTCAGGTTTTAGGTAAATATCATATTCATTCTACTTATTTCCATATGACTTATATGATTTGGGAACATCTGTCCTTTTATTTTCAAAATTAATCATACTCATAAAGACATAAGACACAGTTGGATCTATAGATTCTCCTTTATCCTTGGCTAGAAATATCAGATGATGTGTACCAAAGCATCCAATAGATTTATTTTATGAAAATTAAAAAGTAAACCTCATCTTTAGACCCTTACATTTGTGTATAGATTGAGCACTAATGAAATACAGTATCTTCCAACATTGATCAGAATTTAATTAAATCAAAATGGACCATGAATTCTAATTTAATAACTGGACATAAATGTTTATGTGTGAATCAGAAAAATATAAATTGTTAAGCAATCTATATGGTAACTAATTATCCTGAGCAAATTTAACATAGCTTGGTATTTAATCAAGTGCAGACATTCAGCTCTTTATTCTAAAGCAATTTCCCTCATCTCATACTTGATTTTGTAAATTTAAATTAGAAAAATCTAATAAAGTTATTTAAATAATTCACTATTTTCACTGCAGAAAATCTCTAACCAAGCAAAAATTGAACTATTTTGCATCCAGCAATAAAATCAATACTAGTTCCTTGGAAATTCTCCAGGAATTTAGAATCAAAAGTGGACATCAAAAGTCTACAACAGTTGAAGACTTTGATGTAGCCTACATTTTTTTCTGACAAAGAAACCTACCAATGAACTCAGATAGCTTAGTTTTTATTTTTATGAAGTGCAAATCAGCAATTTTAAATGAAAGGGTTTGAAAAAAATGCATATTGAAATTAAATGTTTATTTTTGTAACTTTCCCTTTTAAATATTGAAAGATAATTTTAATGTTATTTTAATACCAATTCCTCTTATTCATTGATCAAAAGAAATATTCCTCCATGCAGTCTCAAAAAGTTGAGAATAATATGCAAAGTATAAAACTTTTCACAAAGCTATTCTCAGAGAAAATTCCTTTGATTATATTTGTAAACTATTCCTTCAAGAAACTGATGAAATATAACCACTATACTAATGTTTATTCCCCAGTTGATGCAGGAAAAATCATTTTTTTAACCAAAATTTCAAATGTTTGAAAAAGGATAAAAAATATTTAATAAATCAAAAAATCCTTTAGTTTTTTCTCTTAATAATAACAAAGATTTTAATGATAAAACTTCATTTTCATTAAGTTTGGGGCATTTTTTCATCATAGTACGCTCATTTTTTTTTTTTTTTTTTTTTTTTTTTTTTTTTTTAATCAAAGCTGTGGTGACACCTACCATCATACTAATGTTTAATATAGGTCTTATAAAATCCAACAGAAGCACAATGTTTAAATCTAATTAACCTTTCACAATCTTAAGAATATTAACCACAATAAATTGCAATTTTAATCACAAAAATCAGTAAATTCTAAATTTCCCTTTGTCAACAAGACACAAAAAATCTATTAAAAAGACAATTTCTGTATAAACTATTAACATTATTTATGAACTGCAATTTATTCCCTATGCCTTATACTTGGCATTACGAAGGCCTTACTTTGTTTTTAATCCATTTTTCAGTTAAAATTTCAAAATTTCTTTTCAATTTTCCTGTTACTTTATGGCCTCAATGTATGCATATAAACATGTTTTGCTTCTGTTCTGATACAAAAAAAAATTATTTGGTGAACAGTGTATCTAGAGAGCTCATGAATTAGAAAATATATTATTTTCTATTAGCCTCTTAAGTTTTACCCTCGAAGGCCTTCATTCTTTTGGCTTTGTTTTTCTTCATACTTATTACTGTAGTAGTTTAGTCTTATGTTGCTTTATTTCCTGTTAATATCAATGAATTTATGTATTTTCCACTATTCACATTTGCATACTTAAAAGATACTTTATTTAAGACTAATTCTTTTACATTTTTTTTCTCAGCAAACATTACTTTTTCATTATATTACTCATGATTGCTTCTTAAAAGTTGCTCACCAGCACAAAGCATTTCTTTTAAAAGAAAAAATCTAACATCAAAGTTTTATACAGATTCTTCTATACAGAATTGTACATAGATGGGTGAATTATTGCATAAAGTCATCATGAGTAAGCATAAATATCTTGAATTTACTGCACATGAAATTTTTAAACTACATCTGGAACATGCTGTGCAAACATGTTATAACCATTTATTTATATATATATATATATATATATATATTTGATAGTTGTATATTTAGGCAGCAATCCTTCATTTATGCATGTTTCATTATAAACAAAAGTTCTTCAAAGAACTTAATAATATTAAACAAACACTAATCATCAACGGCTTACCTAACCACCTGATAGACCACCAAATTATACTATTTCTCCCCAAAGTAAGTAATAATGATAGTGAACAGACAGTCAAAAATTACATATACATTTATTACAAAAACCAAATGCACATTAACTACAAACAAGACGAATCTTCACTGAGACATATCAAAGAAATACACTACACCAATTGACCCAAATAAAAAAATCAAATTAATTATCTATTATAAAAAATTTAAGACAGCTAACCTTATCCTCAAAAATAACAACACACCAGCTAAGTCAAAATTACAAAGAACGAACATTATCTATGAGTTCCAATGCCCCTTAAGTAACTGTGTTCCTGATCAAACCAGACTCATAAATAATTACATCGGTTACACAACTACATGCTTATCCAGACTCCTTACGTTACACCTATCTGATCACAGCTCTATTAGAACCCATTTAAACACACACACAGATTTACCAGACTCCATTAGAAACATGCTAGTAGAAAACACAAATATAATAAGTACATCCACCTGTAAAAAAGATTAAAAATAATGGAAGCTTTAATAATAAATAAGAAAAAGCCAACTCTTAACAATATTAACTATGAACAAGGCCACAATGTACTAACCATATTCGAAAATTAAAACATCACTACAACACACTAAAATATAAACATAATGCACGCACTCAATTTAGCTGAAAAATCAAATCATCCTTGATAATGGCTAAAGGTATAGCCGAAAGCGCTCGGAACTATAAAACATTTGGACAGTTTTTACACACTCTTTGTCCAGAAAAGAAAGCTCTTGTTCGAACAAAAAAAAAATTTAAATAAAAAGCTTAACTGTAGTACCTTCCTTGTCATTTTTAATGAAACATGCATATATATATATATATATATATATATATATATATATATATATATATATATATCAGAAGTGAGTAACATCAATGTTTTGATAGGTGGATTAGTAGAAACCATATGTATAGACATTTATTTTAGCTATGTATTTAATGCACCTTGTCTTAGTTCCAGTTGTTAAGGTTACTTATTTTCTTTAAAAACGAAAGAGAATTACAGAAAAGTGATAAAATCCTACTATCCAAAATGAAATCTTAGTTATTGCAATTTTCAAATTTCCTATCTTGATCAGACACAGCATAAATATTGCTAAATACAGCTGAGAAATATGAAACAAATTTTATACAATGTTAAAAACAAACCTCAGTATGAATTGATAGAGAAGATTTATGTAATCTGTACACCATTCAACTGATAATGGCTGAACAATATTTCTTTAGGATGCATTTAATATTTTTAGAATATAAACAAGTTTGCAATTTTGAAATCTACATTAAGATTCTCAAAGTAACAATTGCTTTTATTCATTCCTTTGAATAATCTCGCATGTCAATAGATTTCGAACTGATCAAAATCTAAAGATATATGCAATCTATCATGAAAACACACTCACATATATGCATACAGTCATATATATTTGAATAGATGCAGATACTCAAAAAAATTTCTTGTGTTCATGAAGTACAGTGATCATGGCAGTTTTTTTTTTCAGATTATATCAGGAAATTTCTCTCCATTTCCTGGTATTGGTGTGCAGATTACATAAATCCTCTCTATGTCATCAAATTCCAAGGTTCCATTTTCAATGCAACAAAAAACATCTCACAGATGGTAATTCATTTCAGACCACACTGCCAATATTTATGTTATTTTATGCTACTTTAGATAAGGATTGCATTAAATTTAAAATCCAACATTATACAGGTTTCATGATTATAAATATAACATTTTCACATTTCAATTAATTCTGAATTTGTTGCTTATTGTTGTGTCGGAAACCTACCACCCCTCTTGAAGATGAACTTGTCTGCGTCTGTGAACAAAGACTTTAAATAGTGGCATGTCAGTTGACATGGGGAAGACAGAGAAGTTCTTAACTGAGCTAGTTATTGACTACTCAGGCGATTTCTGTACCTTTTTACCAACCTATTAAAACCCTTTTTATTGTTACGTGTTATTTGGCGTTTGTCTGTACTAACCCCAAATCAACATCATAACACTTATAAATTGCACAAAACAAAATTCTAATTCTAAACTCCTTTATAAGGATATTGTGAAAAGTTCACAGCCCACTTCTTAAAATCTGACCAACTAACCAAAGATCAGAATATTTTTAAAAGGGTTTCTTGGTCAGATCAAGATCTTTTCAACAAATCCTAGTACTTACTGTCATACATTTAGATTTATTTCCAAATCAATTATTGCCTCTAAAAATAAGCATTGCTATATTAATAATTTATTTTCAAAAAGCAGAAAATAGTTCACTTTCATTGTCAAAAAAGAAATTCTCAAAACAGGAAATATAACAATTATTTTCTGAAAAAGTCTATAACTTCAGGAAATGTACCAGTATATGAAGCTAACAACAATATTGGGTTTTCTATCTCCAGAAAAATACTGGCATTATTTTCAGCATTGAAAATGAAGCTTCACCCAATAATAATCAGCAAAGATTGCTTTGTGCAGAAGCTCACAGAAGCATAAAACTTAAATGATATGGTTTACATGTCACCAAAGCTAAACATAACTGGATTGAAGCTGAACTAAGAACCTTACATGTCAAATTAGGTAGGCTAAAAAGAGAATAATGGAATTAGCAGAATATATTGTTGGTATCTAGGTAATTGTTAGGTTAGTGGAGCACTGGAGTGGAGAGAGTTAGGTTCAAAGATGAATCTCTCTTGCCATTCATCAACAACATGTAAATAACTTATATGCATAATGTACTCAAAGAATTCCAAGACACTTCCTGCTGCTCAAATTAGATGCTAAGAGATAAACAAAAAGGAGACAGCAATTTTCAAACTTTACACTGAAAATATTCCTTTAATTATACAAAATATATATTTGTAGGTGAATAAGTTTATGGTTTTATCTGACAGACAAAAGTATATGTCTAAGAAAAAAAATATAGTTAATTTCTTTAGTATTTTAGTGCCAACACAATCAAATCTATGAAATCAGTGTCTAGTTTTTAAGAGAGTATCTGCAGTATTGAGTAAAATGAAAAATCAGTTTTGTTAAAATCCTTTGTTTGTGTTTATATTTTCTGTCTGAATTTCTGGGACAAGGATATTTTTATGCACAGACTGTTGTCATCATCTTTGTTGTTATCACAACATTTTGGCCATTATGCCCTCAGGCTTTTATCAGGTAGATGTTGATTTGGGTAAAATACAGGTAATTTCAAACTGAACACTTTATTTAATCTATCAGGGCAATAGATTGTTTTTATTCCACTGCCTATCTTTAGAGATAGCTAATCTAGTTCTAATTTTAGTACAAACAATAACTGAGCAGTAATAAATGTGAACTAGATGAGATATCCCTAGACAACGGCATTAGAATGAAAACAGTCTAACCTGTAGATTAAATAAAATATTCAGTTAAAAATTGTGTAGATTACCCAAGTCAACATACACCTGATAAAGGCCACAGGGTACAATGACCAAAACATTGTAACAACAAAAATGAAGACAATACAATCGACACACACACATATATATATAAGGTTGGTGCAAAAATAATGTTGTTTTTTGACGTTCAACTTCAAAAAAAAAAAAAAAAAAGTGACATTATTTTTACACAAACCTTATATATATATATATATATATATATATATATATAAATTACTGGAAATATTTGTAGCAGAATGGTATCAGAAGTTTCGAAACCAGTTGTTTTGACCAGCAAAGAGATGAAAGACAATAGCAAAAATATCAGTAAATATCCTCTTGGTATGTCCTGAGATCCTCACTGTTGCACAACATGTATACTTAGTGAGACTGAAGTATCACACATGATGCAAACATAAAAGCTGTATGGAGTTGCTGGATCCTCATACATCAAAATACAACAGGAGAGCATATATATATATATATATATATATATATATATATATATATATATATATATATATATATATATATACACACACACACACACACACACACACACACACACACACACACACACATATATATATATATATATATATACATACACACACACACATACATACATACATGTATGTAAGCAAATATATGGATATAGATCCAACAGTATGAAGAAAAATATACGGATAAAACAAACAAAAATCCTTATATGCAATTATGCTGTTTTAATGTTAATATGTCAACGTCATACATGTATGTATGTATAAATATATATATAGTAATAAATAAAATTCAAGGTTCATAATAAATAAAATTAAAGGGTTCACTTATCTTGTCTCTACTTAGTGTTTCATGAAGTTTACATTTTTTCATTTATTATTTTTTTTTTTTTTTTTTTGGAGAAACACACACTTTTCTTATTGTTATAGGTGTCTTACAATAACTTCAGAAACTAAGAAAAAATAGAATTTGACTGAATTGAATCTAACTAAAAATGAATACATAGTAAAAGTGATCTGTGTGTGCCAATTTATCTATACTAAATGTGAAATATATGAAACTAATGTATTGTTAAGTTTTTACATTTATTAGGTCTTTACATATTTTCCACTTTTTAAAATTGTACTCTCACTTTTACAGTCTTTTCATCACTAGGCTTTGTAAATATTTCCAAATAGTCTGCCATTCCTTTAACAAAGACATTGTCACCCAACTTCACCAGTGCAATAGAAATAAATCTAGTACAAACATTTACACATTTGTACCGCCTATAGGTTTTAAAAAAATATTATCCTGTAGTCCGAAGCAAGACTACAACCTTCTAACAATGATTTATGTTTAAATACATTTAAAAAGAAATATACAAACAGTCCAGCCAGTGTTTTGCTAATGACATGGATAGAAATCTTTTTTTTTTCTGTAAATTGTAAGACAACATATGAGAAGTTATTCATGATGCCAATATTTATTATTAATCTCTCATTAATAGTTCAAGTCTCAATCATTTGAAACACATATTCTCATTGGACCCTTCGTACAATCTAGATAATAGACTAGAAGATTTCAGGCTTTTCATGCATAAACAATCTACAGAAGATTTTTAACTTCAAAAGCAATGTACATGCTTACAGCACTCATACTTTAAATCAATCATATTTAGTCAAGTTGGCAAGTATAAAAAGTAAAAAGTATTCAAATGCTTTACATTAAAATGAGTGACAGGCTCTTTTTTTAAAAACAAAAACTTTGCCAGCAAATATAGTAACTTGAAACTTCTTTGGAAGATGACTGCAGTTATTTTTTTACTGTGTTTTTGCTTTTCTTGGTCTGCATTTGTCCAATTATAATTATATTAATCACAAGAAAAGCATTTAATTGCAATGATTCCCCAGATTAATGAAATTAAACTGGTCATAGAAAATTAATAACAATATTACTTGAACATATGTTAGATGATTGCCTATCAACATCACCCTATTTTCATAATATGGTCAACCATAGAGATAACAAAAATAATATGACAACCAGTTCCTTCCATTTGTGTTCTGAGACTCTCAAGACATGGCTCAAAATCATATTGCAGATGATTAGTTATATATTTTGCAAGTGGCCCGTTTCTTTTCTGTCTTTTTTTTTCAACTTCAGTAACTTCTATAAATAAAAAATGCACCACTTCTGCATGCTTAATACTTTCTTTGAACAATGCAAACTACTGTACACATTTTAGAATTTGTTTTAATTGATTCATTCAATCAATTCACTTCTTTTGGTGGAAGAAACAAAATATTATGACAGTTTGAAATAACTCCTCCTCCAACCCAATAGATATCACATTCCAGTCTTTGCCTTGTTAATATTAGTCATGAAAAGAAAGGTTGATTCTTTAGTTTGTTTGGCATCCTTACATGAAACATGAAGCTATCACTATCCTCTTGTCAATATAACATTTAAAATTTATATTTCTAACAACTCTTTTTCAGTTTTTATTGTATTTCTGATATTGTAATGATAGTGCATTTTACATCAGTACAAATGTACATAATGGTGAAACTTACTGAAAGTAAAGAGAAAGAATAAAAAACATTAAATTAGGTTTGGCTATAATAAGCCATATGCATAAAAATGCAGGCCAAAATAACATTCTTCAGGATAAACAGACTTGTAAAAGACTATATGAAGCAACTCGGTATGAATTAATAATCATCTAAAAATAAAAATAAATTCCTTTGTTAAATTTTTTTTTTAAATCCTCCACAAAACCGTGGTTACATGGAGGACATTTTTTTAAATGATAATGTTGTTTCCTGCATAATAAATCATTATGAACATCATTAACTGAATTTACACTGTAACAGAGTCATTATGATTTTTTTTAGCAAAGTTTTATTATAAAAGCTTTGAAAAGGTGAAGTTTCTTCTTTCTCTCTAAATAATGCACTCTTTTCAAGTTTTCTTCAAATAGAATCAGTTTCTAAGAAAGAATATTTGGTTCAGCACAATAAGAAACAAAGTGTCTGAATTCTTTATATAATGAATCATTAAGATTCTGAACAGTTCTTTGCATTCATTATCTTTGTTGTTTGATTTTTTTTATAAATCCCAAATTTTATTTTAAATATCTTATCTACTCCCACCCCTGAACAAATAATGTATTATGGATTTTCATGCCATTTTAAAATAGCTAGAATTTCCTTATTATTTGTGATTGTTCACCATAAAAATCCATAGCACTTTGTTCTAAGACTGTAGACAGCAAATCAAAATAATAGAACACAAAAGTGGATAAATCAAACATAACTTCTTCAGTCTGTATCAAAAGTTATTTTAACTAATAAAACAATTTAATATACACAGTTGTCTGCAAGATCTCTATGAAAAAATTCACTGATGTACCACATTTTTTTAAAATCAAATACATACAAGATTCTATTGTATAAGTAAACAGCATAAAATGCAGCATCTTTAAAGTTTTGTGTTTTCTTATACAAAAAGAACAAACATTTCTGATTAAAAATTTTAAAAAAATTAAGCAACAATATAATTCGGTTTTTCCATAATAGAAAATTTCTGAAACACCCTGTGAAGAACCTTAGATTCAGGTTTAGAAAAGTAAAAATATAGTTGACTATAAATATTAAGTTTAAAAAAAAACAGGGCAATTGAGTTGATATCATTGCATACATAGAAATTGGAAACATTCTTTGCAATAACATACATTGATAAAAAAAATATATCAAGTTTCAGAAATGTACAAAATGGAATTGTATATGAATTTTTTTTTCAAATGTAAAAATAAAAATCTGATCATGAACTTCTGAATTTTTTAACAAATATTCTTGCACCTTAGCTTCCAGAAAAGATGCACAGAAGCAGATTACAAAGATCATTCACAGTTGGAGTAAAATAAAAATCAAGTGTAGAATAAGTGCAGAAGAAATTCATAATTTTTGAAGAAGTTAGCATTAATGTTGTATTTTTGAGAAATTAAAACCAACACCACAAGAAAAGTCAGTTCTTATAAAAAAAATAAGGACAATCTTAGTTACTTGATTTTAAAAAAGGCATTATGACGACTTTATGTATTCTCTTTAAGTTTGGTTTGGTTTGGTTTGTTTTGTTTCACAGCATAACAACCTCAATGAGTTATTTAATGCTGACAAGATTTTTATTGCTGGTAATATTTTTTTTTAAATGTATAGCTGGTAATAATTTTTCTTCAAAAAATTATACTGGTAATGATTTTTACAAAACCTATTTTTACACTTTCATAGTGCTTTGAACACAGTTTGGGTGGTTAACTATTTACCCATAACTGGAACTCTAACAAGTGCTACCACCCTCGGTTAGAGTTGACCTGAGAACACCAGCAATTAAGAGCTGGTTCCATGCTCCTCAAAACTTCCTGATCAAAGGCCTTGCTGCCAGACGTATTTTATCATCTTACCCAGAACGCGGATGTAGTTTATCATCATACTCAGGATGGTCTTTAGTTTAGAATACATGTCAGTTAAAAAAAGTTTACAAAGAGATTAACATTTGAATTCAGACTATTCTTGGTAGTTTAGACCAGTGGTTCACAAACTCTGGGCTTTATTTTTGAATGAAAAATTACCTGCACCTCACTAAATTTCATGTGATAAACAGTACATTTAAAAATAAATAAAAACGGAGAGAGTTAAAAGGAGATAATCACGGATTTGAAATCAGAACATTATCATTGATAACTTTCTCCTCAAATTTGCCTGCTCTAGTTACTATATTCTTAATACTTGATATAATGCAAAAATATCACAATGATAAAATCAGTCAATAATTATTTATAACTATTTATACTACATGAGATCCATAATAATATTTTAAATTTTAAAATCATATTTATTTTTGGCATATGAATTTCTTAAAGTTGTTTCTAAATCTTTGTCTTTCAATCATTCCACCTCACCTGCTATCCTCTTCTGCCTCACCTATGAGGCACACAGCACCACTGTATTAGACTAATAAGTGAACTCAACAGACATTTAATTCTTCAGATGTATACAAACATTTAAAATGAATTGGTTATTTTTGAAAAAATTGAAAATTCCAATAGGTTTTAAAAACTAACATCAGGTATAATCTAAAAAGACTTAGACAGTATATGTCTTATTTTATATGACATATCACTTCAGAATCAACTTCCTATCCTTTGTACCTATAAGCAATGTTTGACCCCTTACTATTCCTCCCACTTCCTGCTCTTCCATTTATTTACACAAGCTCATTAGGTAGGTTACTCACTATTTCCCTCTTACCATCAAATGTCTTGTGAGTGTCAAATTCTGCAAACACTCTTTTCTCATGAGATATTTTTTTTAGAAATTTCAGCTGTAGCTTTCTGATTCTAAGCATGTGTTAGTGTGTTTCCATTTTTCTTAAAATTTCCTTGTTTCTCACATGTTCCATCCATAAAGGCATATCTCTGTTGCCTTAAGTCTCCTTTTCATCTGTGAGGAAACTGTTCAGTATTCACTGCCATATAGGAAGAGTTATATTACATAGCACTTCAGAACTCTTTTCTTCGTTTCTAATAAAATGTTCTTGTTCTTTCATTTATAAATATTATTTCTTGATAAATAGCTGAAGATAAGCAATATTATTTTGAGCCAAATATTAATGAGTGATCATTTAAAAAATTTTAATACAGCCAACATCTTTCAGATTTGATCTATAATGCAACAGCTTTCTAGAAATACTGAGTCTAATGAAAGCCTTTAAGTAGATTTCCATATTTGCTTCTATCAAATAGAAAATGTTTAACACATTTATAATAGATTTGTTTAGGCAGTAAGACTACTTGTGGCATAAAATCCTTGAATATGGCCTTGATATACTCAGTCACCTTTTATCATGAACTAAATTATTGTCAAACATTTTCTTTGTTTTTTTATAAATAAGTATTCTCAGTAATTACATAATTTGCCAATGTTAAAGTTCTCATCTTTTACACAATGTTAGAAAAATCTCAGAAGTGTATTTAAAGTTTATTTCTTTGCTGCTTTTTTCAAACAGTCAACTGTTATCTATTCTTCACTATTCTGCACAGAAACTTATGGGAAAGACTATAAGTCAGCATTTATTTGTTTATATTGTTTATATTTTATCTTTCTCATTTCCCTTAAATCAAAAGACCACTTGATAGAAAATATGTTGATTTCAAGAATCCAAAATAAAGAAAATCATGTTGAAATCCAGCACAACTGTCAACATGTCAAGCTAACAGAATCTACTGGAGAATACATTATTGTGTTTGGTGACATTCAAAGATAATTACTTAGATATTGCAGGATCAATACTACAGGGAGCAATTGGCTGATTTGAATGGTACATTGAAATAGCAAAAGCCTTTTCTAGAAAACTTGTTAATTTGCTGCATCCACATTTTGAAGATACAATGCAGCAAATGTTCTTTCATATGCAATACATTCTCCTGCCAGGTCACTTTTAGATTATTACTAATTTTGCTGCATACAACAAAGTTTGATCAGCAGCTCCAACAAGTTAAATATTGCAGGAAAATTCCTTAAAGAATATATTACATCAAAACTGAAATTTATCTATTATGATGAAATATACAATTTAGAGTGAAAAGGCCAGAGAAAACATATTGATGGCTGAATAACGTGATGAAATTATATGAAAGGTTTCTAATAAACAAAAAATGCAAAAAACTTTCACATCAATATTCACAAGAGAATGATTTCCACAGGTTTTCTAAAAGTAAACTTTAAGTCATTTTAGATTTTAAAATTATCCACATTTCAAATCAAGCTTCTGAACTCACACAATGTCTCAGCATCAAAACGATAAATATATGAAACAACTCTAAGTTTTTCTTGAAAAGATAGTAAAACACTTTAAACAGAAAATGAACAGCATGCTGGTTACCCAAGCCATAAAAATACTAAAATTAAATTGTCATTAAAATGATTAATGAATCCAATTCTTGCAAAGAAGTTCTTTCAAAAAATTTAAATAGCAGTAAGAAAAATAAAAACACTAAGCAAGTACTGGCACACAAAATAATCCTTCTTGCAAGTACTAATTGAAATTAGTATACAGAATTACTGTATCAAGTATCAAGCTAATTAAGACTGATCTCACTGAAGTGATTGAATGGTGTGAACATCAGAAAATTTGCAACTATCAAATTGATTCATGCTAACAACTTATGAATCTCAATAAACAAGAGTTAAATACCAAGTCTATATTTCAGTCTTAACCAAGAAATGTTACCAAGCACTTTTTACTGCTTTCACTAGCTGTTGAATGAATTCTTCTAATTTTGTATTTGTTTGCTCATTAGGAGACACCCCATGAATATTAAATGCCAAAAATTGTGGGACAACTGATCGAAAGCTGCCATCAAGTGGTACCAGCATTCATTTAGAAAATAACTAGTCTCTTAGAAATCAACAGACATAATTATTCCTATACTGATGGCTACTTGTCTTTTTAATATATATATATATATATATATATATATATATATATATATATAAAACAATCTTTGGTAATTGTGGAATAATATCTGGACATTGTCTGCAGTCAGAGACTGTCAAAGGAACTAAAATTAATCACTGGCATAGAAAAGCTGTCATGCCAAGCATTGTATTGTATTTGATGTAAGGTCTTCAAAGCTTACTACTTTTCACCCAGTTATATAGAGAACTTTATTTTTTTCGGGATTTTTTCTACTCTTCCACTCTTAAAATATTTCTAAAGTACTTTCTCTTCAGAAGTAATTAAAAAACTGAAGATAATTGTCTTTTTATAACTATTTTTTTAATTTGACCTCAATATTTTACCATGAACACTTGCTAATATATGAGCTGTCAGTTATTCATCTAAATAGTATATTTTGATTAATAATTTCACTATTAATGTCATACTCAATAGATTTAAGTTTGACAAAACTTGTGACATTTATTAATTTAATTTTTTCACTTCAAAGATGCTACATTGAGAGTGAAAATATGAACTAAGCAAGCTTGGACTAATACAGGAACTACTAAAATTAACATATCATATATGAAACTATAGTTTCTAACTGATATAAGGAAGTTTAAAACCATACAAAAGTGAGAGTAATTATGTCAAAGTTAGCATTGACTAGAAGTGAGAGGATTAGTCTGAATGGTTTATCCTCTCTTAAAACTTTCAATTCTTTTCATACATTTCATAATAAATATGAGTTTAAGAGGACCAAGATATTCCATGAAAGAAGACATTATAGTTTTATTTCAATATTCCATGAGCAGGGAATGAAAAGCTTCCTTCCTGACTATACAGTCTTATAATTGGTAGCAAAATACTACACTAAAATATCTGCCTCAACTATAGATACTATATACATACCTATCTATAGTATGTCAGAACTTGCCTAGAGATCCTACATATCAAATATGGTACCAACAAATCCTTTTTAGTTAGACCAATGTTTTTCTTTGAGGGGACAGTATCATGTTTCTGAAGGAAAGATTCAAAATCTAAAACATTCAAACAACATATGCCAATTTACAGACAATAGAATCTATCAATTACATTTCATTTTTTTTCAAATGCAGTTGTAGTAAATTATTGAACCCTCTGATATCATTTGATCATCTATATCCTTAAAACAGACGTTTGTGTCTGTGTGTGTCTCTCTGTGTGTATGCTATTTATGCACATCCACATTTCTCAACTGATTTTGATGAAATTGTACAGAAATGTTGCAAATTTACGATATTAGTTTAAGACAAACATTTCAATCTCCAGGCCATATGGATTTGGTAGAGAAATTGATAAATCTGAAGGTGAGTACAACTTTTTGCAAAAACCAAGGCAAAGTTACACACAAACAAAATTTTTACTGGATGAGCTGATGTTTGCACTTAATGCAAAACATAGCTCATGTTACAAGGTTTAGGTAGAGTGCTTGATAGTTTTCTTGTGACATTGGCTTCACACAAAAAATTGCAAAAAGTGAAAAAGAAAATCAAGTTTTTTGCACTACTTAAAATAAAAACTTGAGTAACTTCTTCATTTTTTATCCAATTTTCTTCAAACATGTCACAAAAACTTGCCATCATGCAATAAATAAGTTAGTGTAATTTTAGTCCCGCTCACTTCCCTGTGTATAACAAAAAATTCACAAAAAACTGTTCAAAAGGTCCATCTTTCAGCAATAACTCTCTGGTTTTTCATTTGATGCTTTCCAACTTTGCCATGTAAATTATATATGGCACACAAATTATCTTGCAGAAATGTTTGGTTTAGATTATTTCAGTTAAGTAGACAAGATCTGCAACAAACTAGGTCCAAAATTGGCTTTTGCTATTTAGCCAATATTTTCTTCATATTATTCCATCCTAAATTGGCATTTGAACAACTTTTGATGAAAAGATTGTTTGAGAAGGATTCTTGAAGCATTAAAAGGGAAAAATTCCCAAAGAACCTCTTATTAACCCCAGCTTTATAATAGTCATGTGAAGAAGGATGGGAGGATGCATTCATGCATTTTCAATTGAATCAAGCTCTGACAATTCATCCCTACTCTTGTTAGATTAGATTTGGGAACAATGCCATATTATTTGAAAGTTATTAAGGCTGTAGGAAATTTACTGAATATCTAAAACATTGAAACATTTTAACTTCAAGTAATGACCACACAAATAGTTTTTATTGATGGAATTCCTTTATTAAGAACAATCAAACACTTGTGAAGGACATACTGTAAAAAAGATGATGGGGTGGGAATAGCTTAGTATACCAACAGATGATGGATGCAAGCAGGCATCTCTAGACAGGTAGTATGGGTAGACAGTTGCAGCCATGTACACCTGGGCAACACTGGATACCTTGGCTAGTTTATTTGATATACAATTGTTCTCATTACAAACTCTGAAAATATGCCAATGCAATTCAATAGAATATACAGTGTGACCCGGATATAAGAGAAACCCGAATATAAGAGAGATTTTCTCTGGTACCAAATTAGAGCCATACTTACCTAAGCAAACCCGGATATAAGAGACTTCTTCTCCAGTCCCGACAACTCTCTTATATCCGGGTTATACTGTAGAAACATTAATTAATACACAATCTTTGATGAATAATCTTGAAACTCCACAAATAATCAAAATACATTTTCTATTTCTTTCTACATGCCATGTCTCTTTATGATGTGGTGATCATAACTCTCCACAAATTCCTATCCTTTGTAACTCATAGTAATTTTTGTCTTGTTACTATCACTCACAGTGCTTATGCTGCCATCCTTTTACACAAACTTATTAGATAACGGAATGTTTTCCTCTGTTCGTCTTGCTTTCATTATGTCTTGTGAGTGTCAAATTGTCCAAGCATTCTTTCCTTATTATGTACCCTAGAAATATCAACTCTATCTTTCTGGTTCTAAGTAGGTGTCCTTTTTCTATTCTTTATAAAACATCTTCATTGTTTACATCCCTCATCCATCACAAAACTATTACAAGCTTTATCTAATAATAGCTTTTATATTTGCATATACATTTCAGGCAACACAAACATTGTTATCTGTTACAAAACTAAGAACTATCTAGAAAGACAACAACATCTCCATGTAAAAAAGAAAAAAAACTAATTTTGAAGTAATGTCATAAGAAGTGAATAGAAGTAGACATTTATACAATAAATAAACATTTCATATTAATGACTTACAAGGCCCACAGAGCAAATTATCCCACCAAGAACATACTTGGAAATGGAATATATATGTTTGTCTCAAAGGTTTTCAACAGGTGTTCATGTATACCAAATATGGTATGTGGTCAGATCAGAGGGTTTACATTCAGCCCCTACCATTTCAACAACTTCCAGTCATAGTCTTAAATAGCCTTCACAGATTTAGACTCATATGAATGTTGTACATGGCCTCCTACTCATTCAGAAATGTCCAAACTACCATCTACATAGAACTGTTTTCTCAGATCAAAGATTAAAAATAGCTTAATGTGATTAAATCGTCTAGGTTTTAAGATAACACTTCATCAGATCTTATAGATTGGTATTAAAGAATCACAAACAAAAACTGCATGACTTGAAAACTTCCAACAGCAGCAAAAGCTAAAATGGATAGCACATGTAACTTGAAGAGTAAATAATGATATAATCAAGATGCTGGATTTTCACAATAACTTAAACTAAAGTTTAGAAAGGAAACACCTTTCAATAACAGAAAGAGTAGACTTGAGACACCTGTCTTCCAGAAAAACTGTTTTTAAGAAGAAGATTTGATAAATTTCACCCAACTGTAACTGTGTGTAATAAATACCAAATGTTTCTTGTAAAGAAATGGCTAATCTCACCATTACCATTTTCCATACATACATACACACACACATATATATATATATATATATATATATATATGGTTGGATAGATGTGAGCTTGTGACCACACACTTTTCACACACACACATAGAGAGAGAGAGAGTGAGAGAGAGAGAGAGAGAGAGTCATTTCCTACCTTGTCCCATCCTGGGTATGACGATAAATTACATCCACGTACTGGGTAAGATGATAAACTATGTCGAACAGCAAGACCTCTGATCAGGAGGTTTTGAGGAGCGTGGAACCACCTCTTAATTGCTGGTGTTCCCAGGTCCCCCTGACCTGCAGTGGTAGCATCTGTTAGGGTCCCAGCTATGGGCAAATAGTTAACCTCAAAACTGGGTTCAAAGTACTATAAAAGTGTAAAAATAGGTCTTAATACCAGAAATACTTCGTAAAAATGTTATTACCAGCAATAATTTTTTTGAAAATACTTTAGTACCACCAACACATTTTAGGCAAAAAAAAAAAAAAAAAAAAAAAATCGCTAGCAATATTTTTGAAAAAAAAAAAAAAAAAAAATGCCAGATGTAGATTTTTTAAATAAAAAATATTACTAGCAATACATGTTTGGAAAAAAATATTATCAACAATAAAAAAATTTCGGAATTAAATAACCCATTGAGGTTGATATGCTGTAAAAGAAACCAAACTAAACCAAACCTACCTTGTTCTTTATTTCATTTTATCATCTTGCCAGATTCCTATCCATATCTGATCTACATTTCATCTTCAATTCATATTACATGCTGAATGTATATGTAAAGTCTCACTAAATGTAAAAAAATACAGACCGCAGATTTCCTGATAGTGAATACAAATATCATATGCATGCATATGATGTTATTTATCTCTTATACAAACACTTTCTTTTAAAGATCTATATTGAAAAAATTACCTAGTCTAACCCAAGTGAAAATAGCATCCGAAATTATTATTATTATTAGCTAATTTCATTATCACTAATTCATGATTAACACAGCAGGTGCAAACCAAAAAGTAAAGAAAAAAAGCTTTAAAAAGATGCAAATCTAATAAGGAGATGGAGCTTGTTATCTTGATATTCCACTGTGAAATCTTTCTTCTAGGCTCTTCACCTGGAACAACCTAAAATAAAAAGGTCTGTCCTTTTATTTTTATATTTGAAAGACAAGCTATGTTTGGTTGATTATCATGTTGACAGTGCTATTTTATAAGAGAACCTTGTAAACTTAGCTTTAAGACTTAAAATACGTTTCTGAAAAGATTTTTAAAAGCCAGGATTTGTCTGAAAATGTTTATAACAATGTTCTCAAAGATATGCACATCAATTTAATGAACTATGGTTTACTGAAAATATATGACTAAAGTTTATTGTTCTCAAAGTAATAAAAAGCACCCAAATGCTATTTATTTTTCCTTCAGGATTTTCAAGCTCCACCAAAACACACTTTGCAGGTAAATTCTGATGATATGTAATAAAGCCAATTTATAAAAACATTGAAATGTTTTCAGTAAACTAGATAAAGAAACATGATTTTTGTTTTATTGATCTGTATGAATTTTTTTTTATTTTTCAAAATACTGTGAAAAAAATTAATGGTTTCAAATTACTTTACAATATTTGTCTTATTTGATAAATATCAAAATTATAGACAAGAAAGCAACATTTATATTTTTTAATAAAATATTATATTACTATGAACAAGGAAAGATCTAAAAAAAAAAAAAAAAAAAAAAAAAAAAATTCATTAGTAATTTCTAGAGAAACAAGATATTCTTCAAGAGTATTTTTAATTCTATCTATATGTTAGTCGTGGGAGATATATTTATCACAAACATTTTTGTAGTTTCCTTTTCATTTTAATTTATATCATTCTATGAAGAAAAATTTAATATTTACATTTGCTGCATACATAATATTTACTAACAAGGAAATGGATAATTTACAACTGATGTTGAGTTTTTTTCACAGCTGTTTCCATCAAACTAATCTTTTTATTTACATAAAACATTAGTAATACTAATTTTTGCATCAACCTAAAAAGTTAAAGCATAGAAGTTGTGAATAATGACAACTAAATATCCCTGCATTTTCAACAACAAAATAAAACTTAATAAGGAGTGATATATCTATGCAAAATCTTGATATGTGCTAAAATATAAAATTTGAACCTGACTTCTCTTGTTAGAGGTATGGTGTAAATATCAAAGGTACAATCTGACATGGTCTTATATTTTGCCAGGCTACAATAATCCAATGACCTCCTGCTAGCTCCCCGCCCCATGTCTATCTTAGGGTCCAGTATGGCATTCCAGTCCTCCACTAATTGTTTGTTTTGTTTAACAGCATTCCAAGCTTAGTGGTCACTTTATGCCGAAAATGATTTTGGTATAGCTTGCAACATTATTTCTTTCAAAAACGTATAGCTGGCAACATTATTCTTTTTTTTTTCAAAAAACATATAGCTGGCAACATTTTTTTTCAAAAACCCACAGCTGGCAACATCATTCTTTCAAAAACATATAGCTGGCAACATTATTTTTTTTCAAAAACGTATAACTGGCAACATTATTTTTATTTTTTTTTTTTTTTTAAAAACATCATCATTTCACAGTGTTTTGACCCCAGTTACAATTCCATTGAATAAGATTTTGTTAAAAGACATATAGCTGGTAATATTTTTCTTTTTTTAAACGTATAGCTGGGAATATTATTTTTCCAAAAATGCATAGGTGGTAACATTATTTTTCCAAAAACGTTTGGCTGGTAACAATTTTTTCAAAAACACACAGCTGGCAATATTATTCCTTTGAAAATGTATAGCTAGTAATACTACTTTTCCAAAACCGTATAGCCGACAACCTTAATTTTTCAAAAACGGTCTTTCTGTTGGACGTAGTTTGTCGCCATACCTAATATGTGGATGTAGTTTATCGCCATATCCATGGACGCAGATGCAGTTTACCGTCATACCCATGGATGCAGATGCCGTTTACCATCATATCCATGGATGCGGATGCAGTTTACCATCATATCCATGGATGCGGATGCAGTTTACCGTCATCCCCATGAATGTGGATGCAGTTTATCGTCATACCCATGGACTCGGATGTAGTTTATCATCATACCCAGGACGCGGGCTAGACTGGGAGTTCACTATTTGCCCATAGCTAGGACTATAACAGGTGCTACCACCCCGGGTCAGGGTGGACCTGGGAACATCAGCAATTAAGAGGTGATACCACGCTCCTCAAGACCTCCTGATCAGAGGCCTTGCTGTTGGATGCAGTTTAACGTCATACCCAGGACATCCTCCACTAAGACTAAGAGTGAACAATCAACCAGTAACAGCCCCAATGGCCAAAAAAAAAAAAAAACGAGACACGCTCCCCCAATCATTGGGCACATAAACTGCAACTATCCAAAATGAACTACTGTTCACGGCAATATCAGCCACGATCAACCGGCCCCCTACATTGACATGGACATGGTCCACCCTCACATCCAGGATACATTTAGCCAGCAAGGAAACACCTCTGGCCGGCTGGTCCATGTATGATGAAGCAGGCAAGCGACCATACACTGATCCCTCAAGCACCTAGCATTCAAACTAGCTATCTTGAGAGACATTTTTCAAGTTGATTCCCCTACTCACAGACTGGATGGAAATCTGCAGATGAAAGGACCCCGATGAATTGTCACAGGCTCCCTGTTCCCATCTCCGTCATCATACGATCATCTCAGACAATACCGCCAACGTCCAAGGGGTACGTTAGTTTTAATGTCCTGTATAATGAAGGATGGCGGATTACTGGGACCCTCCCTGCACAATATTTCTGTAGCTTTCTCAGTTCCGGGGTTCCTATTTCTGCCATATGGATCTCCAGAAAGGCATCCTTTGCCTCGTGAAGGTGATCCCATGCTATCAGATTTTAGCCTGTGCTCTTTATCCATCAGCCTTGGGGAAATTTTGGGGATCATCTGTAGCAAGTCCATCTAGTGATGCCATTTTTAACAAGGGCTTCAACAAAGCTCTTTTTTGCTTCAACATGCCCACTTCTATTGACGGCTGGTTCACACAGCAAGACATTAACCCCAAACGGGAATTTCTTCTTACAAGAAGAAAAATCCCACTGGGAGGAGCTGGACTTTGGGGATTTGGAAAGTGGGGTGTTGGAAGGAGTAAAAATATCATCAGCTGCAGTGGTATTGGGAGGGGGTGTTTGATGAGGAGGTGTATTGCGAATGGAGGACAATGGTGCTTTCATAAGGGAAGGAGGAATGCTTCTTGTGGTATTTTCTTCAGGCTTCTTGACTGGCGAAGCCGGGGCTGATTGAGCCTTGGTTTTGGCAGTGCCTTTGTTGGCTTCAGCTCGCTTGTCTTTTTTCTTTATTTTTTCCCCCTTTTCTTCTTCCATTTCATCTCTCCCTCTTTTCAGTGAAGACAAGTGAGGTGGGGGCATCGCCTGCATTTCTACTTCCCTTACTTACTGGTCCTCTGGCTCTGGTTGAGGACACTCATTCTGCTGCTGAAGGAAAGTGGTGGTACTTTTGGGTCCCTTTTTGACGACTTCCGTCCACTCTCCAGTTTTCTTGATTGTCTGTGCTGTTGCCTGTGAAGTTTCCTGTGATGTTGCTGCTTCATTTTTCTTTTTGGATTGTGGGGCAGGATTTAGAAAAGAAAAAACCAATATGGTCTTCAGATATGTAGAGTGACATCCTATGTAGAGTCACCCTTGCCTTTCTTGTCCCTATATATTCAGTCTGAAGCCTGACTGTCGAAGTAGTTAGAATACAACCTGCCAGTGATTTGAATAAGATGCCCCACATTGACTTACTTCTTCTTGCTAGAATTTGGGCTGCAATTTGAAGACTTTTCAGGGTTCTTCTTCATCACTTCACTAGTCATATTTAGCTTCCAGGTCTTGGAGTCCATTGTTACTAACAAGATTGTCCTTGTATTCACAGTGTCCAATACAGACAGCACTGGTAATAACTCATTTCCATTAACATATGGATCAAACTTCTCTTTTAAATTTTTTAAATATTCTGACCCTTTTTGTTGGGGCCTATCCTTTGCCCATGCTGAAGGAGTTACTTCTGTAGGGGAAGCAGGAAGAGATTTGGGCTCTGACATGATGTTGGCCTACCCTTGTCACCCCAACACAATTCAAAACAATACACACAATTCAGATGAATCAAAGAAAGACAGCAATGGATACACAAGATGATGGTGGGAGGCAAACAAAAATTACACTTACTCTGAAGAATATCCAATGAAAATGTCTTGTACAGCTTGTGGTAAACTTCGTAAGACAAAAAGTCTCGAGATGTATGTCCAATAAAGATAACCAAATCTTGAAATGCACTAGCATACAACTTTAAAAATAAATTGATACTCATTCCAGGATGATCCCACTAATTAATAAGGTACAGCCCATCCTGCAGACCTAAAATGCAGAGGCTCTTCAAGAAAAGTCACCACCAGTACAGTAAAGAGTGGAAAAAGTGTGTAACTCTGACTAAAAGTTATGTGGAAAAAAATTGTAATGATGTGTAAATTTCAGTATCCTTCCACTGAGTCAGGACAAATCTTTAACAAATGTTTCCTTATATATTAGTATGAAACAAATTCAGTTATATGTCATATGTGAGTTGAAACACTAATCCTCCAAGTGGTGAGGCCATGCCTAGATGAAAAAGTCACCAGGCTCAAAATGAGGCAGGCAGGAGCAAACAGGGTAAAAATGAGGCCAGTAGGGTCAAACACAGGCTCAAAATGAGTCTGGTGTAACAGAGATGCTAACAAGCAGAGAATTGAAAATAGAGAAAGAGAAGTAAATAAATGGAGACTGAAACAGATATGAACAGACAGAGGTATGAACAAAAATTTAGTAAGGAACAGAGTTCAGGGCAAATATGAATAAACTGAGACAGGTGCAAACAGAGGCAGATTTGAAAAGGTGAGACAGAGATAAATGTGAACAAACCAAGAAAGATATAACCAGATAATGAAATAAAGATAGGCGTGAACAGAGTTTGTGACAAAGATGAAGATAAAGAGACAGCTTTGAAAAAAAAGGAGACAGATACAAACTGTAGATGCTTAAGGATATGTACTTGTCCTTTTACCAGGGACAGTTTAATAGCAGCATTGCTTTGATTCCATCAGAACTTTCTTAGCAAATGCACCAAAGTGCCATCTATCAACCTTTCTAGATAAAGAATAGTGCAACCTTTACAATATATATTTATTTGGCACAAAAAAAAACTTGATTTTTTTCCTTTATTCCCAATGATTCATCAGAAGCAATCAGGAAGTTCTCAAGAGAAAACCAAATAAGGAAATCCTTAAAGTGGAGATAACTTTTTAGCGCGCAAGTGAATTTTTTGTCAGGTAAACTTTTTTTAAATTTTTTGTTTAAGTGCTACTGGGTGAATCTTTCCACTCTCTGAATCTTTAATCCTATCCTTTCCTACAAGCAACATCCTGAGAAAACCACACAAATGCTATTATCACAGATTAAATGATTTACATTGTTTAAATTTTTATATTTCAGGACACATTTAAGTTTATAAGCACAAACACAAGCATTGAACAAAAAATTGGAGAGTTGAGTTAAAGGGAGATAACTGAGACATCCGGAAGATGCATTGCATGTGAAACTCAAACAATCTACCCTAGTGGATGAAATAAAGGGTTCAGTTCAAAATTACAATCACCTGATTAAGGCTAGAGTGTACAACAGCCAAAAGATCATGAATATGACAAAGATGAGGACAACAATCTGAATGTAAATAAGAAAGTCTGTGTGTGTGTGTACATATATATATATATATATATATATATATATATATACTAACAATGTTTTTTAAAGTAATAAGGTGTAATTTGCAATTTTGGAAGAATCCATGATCATAACTTTTGACACAAGTAAATGAAGACAGAGGATTATGATAAATAAGCTATCAAGATAAACAAATAACAAAATTCATTTTGGCTGGCATAAAAAATTTTATCATCTCTCTGCCAGTAGAGTACTGTTAATATGCATGCTAGAGTGAGAGATTTTGCTTTATGTGTGAACCATAAGAAGAATAATGATAAAAAAATACAACTTATGGAATAGGCACATGTTCATCTTTGAACTGGAATCAGTGAATCACTTAAATATTTTTCAGGAAGTATATGACATCAGTCTAAAGAAAGGTTAATGTTTAACTGTCTCCTCTATTTACCTAGAATACAGTGTAATGCCAAAAAAAAAAAAAAAAAAAAAAAAAAAAAGACATTTTATGAACCATTTTCTTTTATTTATTGCAAAGATGCGAGCTGAGGAAATTGTCAGATTTTTCAATATTTTGTAAAAAGCTACATGCAGTCATTACTATAATCCTCAAAATCAATGTCAGTTAATGATTCTTCAAATCCTCTCATCTTTAGCAGGCAAAAGCTTATACACTCTCTTAAAAAGCTGATTCTTTAGCTACTTACATTTGTTTATATATAGTGAGCAGTTCTGTGCTTGTAGCAGTAAAGGGACTATTAGCTATTTCTTCTAGGCTTTTAAGAAAAAGCTGTACATATGGTATAGCTTTTTCCATCTGTATTAACTTAAGTGAATGCATTAATATTCTTGAAAAAATAGGTATTATATAGAAAATATTTAGCCATTTCCTATATGGGAATAGACAAGAAATAGGAAACATATATTCTTATATTATGTTGAATTTTTCAAAAGCCTGAATGCAGAATATAAATAAGCAATAAGTATAATAAGGCAGTATTAATTATTCAATGATGCTAAAGAGAAACTGTTCTTCATACTATTGTTTACCCAATACATGGCCCAAAAGGCACTCAATGTAGAGTGTTACTCAATGAGGCTATTTTATAGACCTAATAGGAGGGGTATGTAAGATGTGCAAATTATGAGGATATGTAAGAAAGATAGGGGTTGGCCCTAGACGAAGCAGTTAAGATCATACTTAACTGGTGGAACTAAGGAATGTAGCTTGTCTGAATATTTGCTATTACAATAGAATAACAAAAGGCTAGTAAGGTTTCATCTGTAGAAAAGGAGTTGTAGAGTGGAAAATAATTGATCATGTACAAGTCTATCAAGTATGGAAAGTGAAGATTGGGCAGTTCCAGCCCAGATATAGAAGTATTGGTTGGTTGGTTGGTTGTTTTTATTTAGAAGCATATAAACCTCAATGGGTTATTTAATGCCATGATCTAAATACATTGTACAGAATTTTATTTTTTATTTTTTTGGTGATAATAATGGTTTTAGTGGTACAAGTCTTACTAAATAATTCATATCTGGAGGAGAAAAGGTAGATTCATACTTTTCCCCAAAGGGTATTTGCATGCAAGTGAATATAATGAACCCAACTGGAATTGGAACTCAGCTCTCTGATTAACAATTCAGAGCCATTATCAATTACACCATCCACACATCCAATCTTACAGCACCTGGTATTCCCAAGCAATGATACGGCTTGACATTACTTAAATCTGGTGATCATACAGGAACCGGCGTTTCAACATGATGTGGCTGTTAGCCTGCAATGCTGATAGAGCAACCAAAGGCTAGTAATGTTTCATCTGTGGAAAGGGGGTTGTAGGGTGCAAAAGAATTGAACGTCTACAAGGCCTTGTAAATGCTTTTTAACTCTGTCAAAAATGGAAAGAGCAGAATGTGAATATATATGCATACACTTTCTCATTAGCATCATAGTATAAATGCTGCCTTACAATTCTTATTATTGCTTATAACAAATTGTAATGCATTGTATTACAAGAACACAAAATTCATGTCATTACACCAGATCTTGACAAATATCTGTATATTAGACATACAGAGGAAATAAAATTTCAACACCCTGAATATACATTTCAATTCAATTTCGTCAAGATTATACATGAAGGTAATAGAGTTTGATTACAAGAAAATGAACACCTACACAAATAAATATGCGAACAGGGACCAAATTAAAGGATCTGTCAACAGTATTAAGATTGCATATTAACACACCCCCTGTGCCTGTACTCAAGCATGCATAGGATCATACAGATGGCATTATTCTATACCTTTTCCAGTTGTAAGTAATGTGTGACAACTAAACCAGTCAAACATTGTCCAATCACATTTAAACCTAATGTCTGGTAATTGCACCAGCCAGGGAAGTTGTCTAACATCTTGCAGTGCATGTTGAGTAGCATAGGCATCATGCAGGTAGGCATTATCCTGCTGAAACAGCATATCACCTACCTGTTGCAGGAATAGAAACAGAGCAGGTAGAACAATATTCTTGACATATATGTCACAGTTCAACATCCACTTCATAAACAACAAAGGCAAGTGACAATTACAACATATGGCCTACCCTACCAAGATGCAAGGGCTGGGATCTGTGTGTCATTGGTGAATATAACTTGGAAAATGTTACTACTCAGATTTATGTTGCACATGCAAATGATTATCACTTTCAAGAAGGCATAACCTGCTCTCTTCACTGAAAAGGAGCGCTATATGATCCCTCAGGTGACTCTCTCACTATACCACTGCAATGTGACAAATCTGGCTAGATGTACTCATGATTTATATAAACTATTCCCAATAGTCCATGTTGACAATACTTGAGATATAACTGCACTGATATTTTAACCCTTTGAGATCAAAAATGTTCAAACATTTCACACACTTATACTCTGAGAGCATTTTTATATGCCTGCAATCACGTAACACGACATTTCAATACATGCTATTAACACCCATTACATGATCAGCTAGAAACACCAGAAATTTACAAATTTTTTTCAAAATCTTTCAGTAATAATCTTTAATGCCAAGGAGATTAAATCTTTTGAAAGAGAAATTAATTTACCTACATATAAAATGAAAATGCTTTTAAAGGGTTTTTGAGAATATAAATAGCATCACAAATTTTTCACCAACTTGAATAGTACTCAATTGTAATCTCTTAAGGGATGGGAGGGATAATACAAATGTGGTCTGACACTACTGCTCTTGAAAGGTATAAATCTCAGTGAGTGTCTGCAATACAGTACACAGTGGGTACATTGTCACCATTTTATATTTTTAATTCCATGTATGCAGATTGTTTTTGATTTTGTTGACAATACAGTATAGTAGGGCCAGTTGGGAGGTAGTGCCACCTGGGTCAAAAGTGTGGCTACGGAAGACCCTGTATCTGGCAACAGGACTCTGCACCATACCACATAAGCAGGAGAACACATTCATGAGTGTCAGACAATTTCTACAACCACATCACTCCTTACATCTGGCCCTCTAATTTCCCAGACTGCACCACCCTTGATTATTATGTGTGGGGTACAATTGAGCAAGAGATCAACAAAATTCCTTGTAACACCAAAGATGAACTAAAGGCAAGGATTATGACAGCATTCATCAATAAACAAGGAGACCATCAAGAAGAGATGCAGGAGATTCTGAAGTCATATGGAAACTGTTGTTGAAGCCAGTGGTGATTTTATAAAATAAAATCCTCACCTTTGTTGCCATATTTATTACAACATTTTGGCCATTGTATGCTCCAACATTCTTCAGGTGGTTGGAATGTTGAACTGAACCCTTTATTTCGCTCACTGGGGTAGACTGTTCTAGTTCCACATGCCATGTTTAATGGATGTTAGTTATCAGTTATCTCCTGTTAATTTCTGAAAGTTCTCCACTGCCTTAACCAGGTATTGAACTCATACTCTTTGGGTCCTGTCACTGGATCTAACTAACACCTTTATCCACTGTGCTTTGAGGACATCTGTGTATGAATTTCTGGGTATTATTAGGTTGGTGCAAAAATAATGACGTAATAATGTCGTTTTTTGATGTTAAAAATACGTCAAAAAACGACATTATTACGTCATTATTTTTGCACCAACCTAATATAAACCTAATGTTTTCAGAAACCATTTTTTACCAGTGCTCATATTGCAATTTTTGCTGTTATCTTTTCATGTTTTACCAGAGCTCATATTGCAATTTTTGTTGTTATTATCGCTTTTCTCTGGCACTCCTTATTACTGGTTCCCATATTGTATTCATTTCTATGCTTGGTCAGATCAGAAGATTTTTGTGGCCTAGCATATGTGCTGATTCCTTAAGTTTACAAATTTTCCAATGGTGTTCTTTGTCTATGATTTCAACCTGATACCACAGAGGGTGGTGATCTCCATTCTCTCTCCATATGTGGTCAGCCACGTCTGATTTTTCCACTTCCCTTCATGTTACAGCTTTCTGGTGTTCTTGAAGCCTTACCTTAAGGGGGCGGCCTGTCTCCCTTTTATATTTCTTTCCACAGCCGCACAGGATAGCGTACACACAGTCTTTAGTCATGTTCTCTTCTATGGGGTGTCTTACTTGGATATCTGCAAAGTGTCATCAAGATTTTGAAGGTTGTCCTGGTGTTATATGGACCACAGGTCCTTTGTATTTTCTCTGATAACCCCTTCACATAAGGCAAGCAGATTGTTTACTAAGTGTTGTTGTCATCCTCTTGTACCCACCTATCACAGTTTTTTGGGGCTGCTGCCATGTACCCAGGGTAGTTATTACATTGTAGGGTACTACTTATACTGACCAATTCTTTATCTAATGTCTCTGGGTCACCACTTATGACTTTTGCTCAGTGTTGTAAGCAACAGAAGATCCCTTTCTTTATGCTCTATGGATGGTGGCAGTTGAAAGTGAGGTACTGTCCAGTGAATGTTGGTTTACGGTATACGGATGTCTTGAACCCATGCTCTGTTTGAGATATTAGAACATCCAAGAATGGGAGTGTGTTGTAACTCTCTTTCTCCATTGTGAACTGTATCAATGGTCTTATTGAGTTAACATGGTCCAGTAGAACCTGAACATGTTCCCCAATATGGCCAGAGTATGAAGGTTTCATCTATGTACCTTAACCATATAGTTGGCTTTAGATATATATATTCTAATGCCATTTCCTCAAAGTATTCCATATATATATTTGCCATTGCTGGTGATAATGGCAAGCCCATTGCTAAGCCTGTCGATATATGTATGATCCCATTCTGAAGTGTGTTGTTTGTGTACAGAAATGAATCTTTGTTATTTTTGAGACAACACACTGAGATTGTCCCACCTCAAAAGCTATTTTATATTTTTTAGTTTTGCCAGCTTATCACAATGCATGAATGCTAGGTTTCCAATATATCATAACACTTGTCATTCATGATACTGGGCAACAATATCCTGAATAATGAGGATTTCACTCTTTTTATACCAATACTTTAACCCTGAGAATACTCATGAAACAACTTCATATGTAAATGATTAAATAAATTTCAATTGCTAGGGTGGGAATTCCAGATTATTCACATATATCAAATTAATATACTATTAAGAGTAAACTATCCAGTTTTAAACATATTCAAGTGAGGAATATAAAATCTATTCACAAAATACAGAATATTCTATTTTCTAGATTGTAGACTTGTATGTAATAGTTAAGTTAATATTCATTATTACATAAAACTGTATTTTAAGCATTCAACATCTGCAGAACAGAATATTTTGCTCATATAGATTTTTCAAAGGGTGATAATTGTGCACATTTATAGGAAATGTATTTATAGATGCTTATTTTATCATTTATGCTTTGTTGCGCTTTTAAACATCAAATAATAATCATAGCCGTTATTAAGTTTGTATACATTTTTTTGGATACCTTACATCTTTCTCTTTCATTATCCTCTCATTTCAAAATGTAGCTAATCATGATTCTCCACAGCTTTCTTTCTTCTATCATATTTTGTACTTTCTACTTTATTACCTATCTTTGTCTTTATGGTATTCATTTTTCACCCATTTTCTCAATCTTCACAAAAAGATTATTTACTACTTTCCTCTCCTTCACATGTCCATGATATACCCTGTGTGTTTTACATTCTCCAAGCTTTCTTTCCTCATTATCTGTTTGAAAGACGTCACCTTCCAATTTTATTGTTATCAACAATGACTTTGTAGTTTTTACTTTTTTCAAATTTCTTGATTTGAGCTTATGACCAGGATATTCTCAACACTTCAAGTTGAAGCATGTGTCTGTCACTTCTGTTCTTTATTTATGACAAAATGTTCTAGCATTCACTGCCATATAGATGGTTAACCATATTATATATAAAACTGAATGTTTCAAATACACAAAAATATTCTTTCCCTTCTATTTTTAATTGTCCACACTTTTCTATTTCTGTACTCAATAATAAATTTGGTTTGTGCATATTACATTTCTGAAGTTTATGCACACAAAGTAACAATGATTAGCTTCTCTATAATTTCATATTAGATACTTTGATGCAATGAATTCAATTTAAACCAGCATTAAGCCTGCTACTTCTTCAGTGAGCTCAAGATCAATACTTTGGAGTATTTTCAGTGTATTCATATTTCTTCAAGTTAATGTAATTCCAAAAATAAGAAATAACCCAGAGGTTGTACAGAGAAAAAAATAAAATAAAATGAAATTCTATAGCCAATTGTCAAACTTGGATTTTTCCTGCCTAAAAGCTAAAACACAACATTTTTGGACCATTTTTTCTTGTTTTGCTTTCAGTGTTCCACTCATACATTCACAATATTTCCCTTTGCACAAAGAGCCTGTCAGTTGAAAATACAGCTTTGTGCTGAAGCTAATTATACAGCTTTTGTTTTTTGCACTTTTTAACAAGTAAAGAATCATGTTAAAAATGTAAGCTTTACATCACCTTTATGCTCGTCAGTGATAAAAGGTCATAAATTACACTTCATCTGCCTCTTGCACCACCACAAAATTTGAGATCATGAAATTAAACATGGATATAATTAGAGTTAAATACAGTAAAAAAAAGCCTTTCACTGCAAGGTCAGTATCCAAATTGAAAACAATCTGAGAACTGCAATGGTTCAAGTGTAAATAACATTATCTTCATATTTTACAGTGAATAGAAACCAGTGACTTTCTTGAGTGTAAAGGATCTGATTTGTCTTATTATAAATTATATTATATAAAATTTGACTTTGAGAGTAACAGCTTTTTGTGGCTACTCTGTATGCAAGTAAGATAGCTATGGAAGAGTGATTAAACCAAGTGCTCATTCACCCACTTCTCTGTATCAACAATCATGCCACAACAATGAGAACACATTTTATCAAAATATTTGATGCTGGTACAATGCAAGGAAAAGAAAATGCCTTTTTCAAGAATATCAGTGCAAATTCAACATAGACAGTCACAGGCCAAATTTCAACTCCGTTATTTTCCAATACATCAGCTTTCACCACCAAAGGATAAAGAAATAGTTTTGTTTTTAACCTCTTACAAATCTTCAGAAATCAAAAATGACAATATAGAGCTCTTTTATTTTTTTAGAAGTTCTTGTAGATTTTGTCCAGTCTACAAGTGCCTGTCTACTTTTTGAGCCTTCAATATTGTTGATGCCATATTTGTATACAAAGAATTTTTATGTAATTATAGTTAAAATACTGAAGTGAACAATAGATTTTATTTATTAAACAGTGATAACTTGGCTTCCCAAAATATCTTGATGATTGAATTTCACAGTTATTTAATAGAAAAGCTAGGCTTCATAGATACTTTCACAAATCATCCAAAAAAAATATTTCATAGAGTTATGTATTTAAATTTTATTTTGGTTCCAACCATTTTCTTTTCTTACAAGAGCATATTTTGTGCATTAAAAATCTTTCCTCTCAGCAATAATTCCTTATGGTTGTCAACTGTAATATTGGTATATACAACAATTGAGGAAAATCTTCATTTTAATTTTAATCAAATAATTCTTTCATTGACCAGCTATATTTGATATGTTAAAAATATGAAGCATTAGAAATTGTAGGTTAACTGTTGCACTGACCAGCAAGCTACTCCAAGGCATAGATTATTTGATACTGGCAAATTTGTCTATTTTGAATGCAGTGGGGCAGTTATTTTCTCATAAAAAGTTTGTTCTGTTCTATAATCATCCTAACTTGAACTAATCTAGAAGTGAGACAGTGTGGCAAACACTTTCACATCATTGATATGCATCTTAATTATTACCTTCTATTATTTTCTTCCTTCAGCAAGGAAACATGCCAGGAATATTTCAGGTAAAATTTAGAGTTGTCTGAAATTCTGATCAATACTTTTGCAACCATTGTTTTTCCAATAACAACACACATTTCTTTAGGCATCAGTGTATTTATTATCAATATCTGATTGAACCCTTATCAATATTGACCTTTTTGCTGTTACTATCAATGTATGTCCCTTTTGCTGCCACTTTAAGTAATAAGCTTTTCAATTCCACTTTAAGTAATGACCCTTTTGATGCTACTATCAGTGTATAACCCTTTCGATGCCATTGTCAGTGTATATTCATTTCACTGCAACTATAAATGTATGACCCTTTCATTGCCATTATCAATTTTAACCTTTTGCTGTTACTCCTGGGCAAATGAAGTCTTCAAAAGCAAGTAGTTTATACAAGTTCTCAAATTCCCTTACCTCTCATCTCTCAACCAAAATGGTGTGCAATATTGTAGCAGGTTGTCACCATTATGTAAGGGTTTGTACTACAATGGTATATCAGTGACATTTTCTCAAGCTGACAATGTAGAGACTAGTGGACTAATACTTTTCACGAAGGCATTAGGATATAGTAAATGTAAACAGGCACAGTTGAAGTCCAAACATTTATACCATTTCTGTTCTCCCTGTTGGTAACTATTATGACATCCCCATACTTCTGGTACTCAATATTAATCCATCATAAACACCAACTTTATTTCTCTCTCTAAATTAAATTATCACTTCCAGATGAAGCAGCACATTTTCATGAAGTGATTGAACAATGACTGGCTTTGACAGTTACAAAACCATATCTGTCTCTCTGTCTCTCTCTCTCTCTTGTTCTGTTCCTGTTGGCTTCTCTCCCATCTTTTTATTATTTCCAACAAGACCCAGTTTTTCTTCCTCTTCCTATTCTGCCAACTCCTAAGTTTGAAATACTGATGATATGTTTTAGCTTTCCCCAAAAGAACCTTTTTTTCTTTTGTGTTGTTTTTTCATTAACTCAGGAAAATGGCTTTTCTTTTGAGTAAGTGTCACAGTATGATTATATTTGGAAATGTTATTTTTCTTTCATGACATTTTGAGGCATTATGAAAGACACTTTTCAGTACTTTATGGTTATGAAAGAGTTGTCCATAAACTAACCTCTGGTGGTTTCAAACTGTAATGCAAATATAGAGAAATTGCTCAGTTATGTCTTTTTTAATAGCCATTGTACTTCCAATTCCACAGCATATAAGTTACCAAAAAATTTTGTTATCCAAAATAATGTATCAACTCTGAAATAATTCTATTGCATAAACAGAATACATCTGCTAATTTCACTCGGCGTGTTTATAGTCACTATAAAGTGAATATAGTCAAGACTAACTGATATTTGCAAAAAAAATTTTTTTAGTATAAATAAGTAACTATCTGCAAAAATGAATAAAACAGAATTAAATTAAATTTGAGGCTTTATTCTATGAATTAAAAAAAAATCCAGATTGATTTTATTACTAATCTTAAAAGGCATCAATATCTACTTTTTCTTTGTTTCCTTTTGATCTGCATCAAAATTATGAAAATCTTTTTTTTGGGGGGGGGGGTAATTAAAATTGGTAATAGGAATTGAGACTTGTCTATCATTATCTTTTTCAGACCAAATAATACAAGCATGGCCTTATGATATAAGCTCCTGCAATATACAATGTGAGTTCAAGTTTCATCCAAATCTACAAGTCTGTTTTAAATTCCTTAAATCTGAAAGCTGAAGAATCTATCATTTAATTATTTTGTGACAGAAACAGCAAAAATTTAAAGATACAAATAATATAAAAATTGACAATCAACAATTAATGTAATCCAATGAAAACATTGCAACAATTTAGAATGTACATTTAATATTTTCATTTCACTGAAAAAGTGAATTGTGAGATATAGGCTCAGATGATTGTGAAATCATTTGACTTTTTCTAAAAAAAGCAAAAATTCAAACTAGAAATCTTTTCTAAAACCTCACTAATTATACTTCACTGATTATCATTTGTCACAACCTTACTTCATTTTTGCAAGCAAAATTATAGGCATACAATTCAATTTAAACAGGATGTATTCTCATGAAATGAGACAAAGAAAAGCCAAGTGGATCAAACAAATAAGAAACACTGCCAGCTTCACTGGAATGAAGAGTGAAAATAGAAAAGATAAAGTCTTTTCAAGAAAAGTAAAACTCTGTATATTATGCAAATATTTTTGAAGTTTTTTTTTGTTTTATTGTTTTTTTTCACATGGCTGCATCAATTGCGAACATATACTAAAGCTTGGCTGACAAGCCAGACCCAAGGGAACCTGATCTTTATTATTATGAATGGCCAGCAGGGAGATATTGTTATAAAAAAAAAACAGAAAGATTCTTGCACTTCATTTTTTTTCTTAATGTGTGTATGCATCAGGGAGTGAGAAAGAATGATAGGAACATAGAGAAGACATACAAGCATACAGTAAAGGAAATGAAGGCAAAAAATAATAATTGAAAAAAATATGTTCCATTTTATTACTGCATAATAAATCTTTAAAAAAGATTTTTTTTAATTTCTTGTCTTTCTTTTACTTCCGTTTCTAAAGATTGGTGTAGCCAATATAAATACTTACATAAATCATTACTTATTTGCAGAGAGTCTACTGCCTGCAATTAACTGTTGGCAGATTCTTCCTTTTTCTTTTTTTGTTTTTGTTAATCAAAAAATTAAAAAAGAAAAAATATTGCAAAGTTTCAAATTATCTGCAAGTGAAGTATCAGGTCACAGCTGATATCTTTCCTCAGAATGTGTTTCAAATGCTTTTACAGTCAGAGTTATTAATATTGCTTTTTAATGGCTCTCTAGTAACAACAACACAAAAGTATCCCACATCCTTTTGCCTTTTAAATAACACAGTATACAGTAGAAATTGCTTTTTTATGAGAGTTTTGTGATTGTTATACAAAAAAAAAAAAAAAAAACACAAAGTAGATGCAATTTAATTATACTTAAGGAATCTTGAAGTATAAGAAAGCTTAATGGATAAAATATACCAAAAATATTAAGAACTAACAAAGTAAAAGCAAATATTATACTCTTTATACTTACTAAGAAAAAACAAGCAAAAGTATATATTTTTTTATAATACAGCCTCATATTTATAAGGTCTATAATATATTTCAAACACTCAAGATATTTAATAAGCTGACCTGACTATATAGCACAAGGGAAAATGTAAGAATACCGTGTTGTAGCAACCTTTTGAAAGCAGAAGTTTTCCCTGCCTTGCCAATCAATATTTGAAATCTTATTCATACCTGAATTTGAACACCAATGACTGGTGTTGAATACACATAGCCAACTATCCCACAAAGTAGACTGTTGCAGAATCTATGCTGAGTAAGATGTATCAGAAAGTGATTTTTTGTGAAGGCCAAGAATGTGCATGATCGTAATGCATTTATCCACAACAAATAAATCAAAAAAAAAATAAATAGACAATTCAACTTCAAGAAATTACTGAAAACATCATCATTACAGATTTCAACAATAACGTGAATTTATATATATATTTGACATACACAAAGTGATAATAAGTTGCTTGATAAATGTGGCAAACAAGATAAGGTTACAAAGATTGTCCTTGCAGAAATTTAGTGAGTAAAGGTTGATAGTTTAAGTTTGTGGAATTAAAATAGTTTGATATCTGCAAGGAAAATTGTCAATTGTATAAGTTCATGTGATAGTGTGTATGTGTGTGACAACTGCTAATGTTGAATTAAGTTATGAAGAGTTGTTCACCTTTAACTGATAGGCTAAAGTTGATTGCATGTACAATTACTGTTTTGTAGTGATAATGTCACTTTTTAGTAATTTCTAAGTTTCTTCATGCAACAATAGTTGTGCGAGTTGTGTTGAGTTGTTGAGAGGTTTGTAGTGGTTATTGAGTCAGTGTGTTGGCACACATGGGTTCTGCTGCTATCTCTCGAAACTCAGTGTCTGATTAACTTGAATTATGTCAAGTGATTCTTTTTATAGATTTTCAAGGTTCCAAACAGGTTCCAGGGACCTGCACGGGAAAAAGGTTTGTGTCAACTTTGCTACATTTTAGTGTCCTTTTAACCAATGGGGGATTGAGTTTGGAAAAGTAAAGTGATGATTGGTTAAAGGTTTATTTGGGGAAGAGTGCATCTTCCCATAGGGGGTGACAGGCAAATGTGGAGGATTCCATGAGACCATATATAAAATCTTTGGCCTCAAAACTTTACTATACAGGTCACTAGATGGCATTAGAAGTATTTAACTATCTTCATTCAAAAATATCATTTTGATTGTATTGTAATGCCTGTCATAACAACATGCACATTTTTTAAATTATTCCTTAACTGACATTTTTGTTTATTGATTCTGACATTGAAGATGGAATAAAATTAACCACTTTTTCAACATTTTTGGCATTTTTTTACTTTAAGTAAAAATGAAAAAGTGGTTTCCAAAGTTGCAAGATTGAAATTCCTTAACACTAAGGTCAAGGCAGTGCAGGCAAAACATTATTTGAGAAAAAGCAATATTATTTTTTTTACACAATACAAGGCCCAAGAGCCACTCAAGGCAGAGAGTAACCGAGTGAGGTTGATGCATGAATATAAGAGGTATAAGTAAGTAAGAGCAAATTATAAGGATATATAGGATCAGTTGACTCAAAGTTTGAAGAGGTTAAGATTGAAGTGATCAGAAAATCATCCCCTCTTGTGCTTCATTCACTATTTAAACATAAAAATATTCCATTTCCAATCAAATTGGGGTGAATGACAAAAATGGATACTAATGTCTAATGCAAGAAAAATTAAATCATTTGCAACGGCACTGACAGAGAATCCTTTCTATGAGATTCTTCTGGAGAATCAAACAATCCAAATAAGTACTGCTTCCAGTCAGACCAACCGAAAACAGCAATTGACAGATGAAAATTGTCCAGAATTAGCTAACACAAAGAGTGTAATATTCCATCAAAGTAATACTCAAGGACATATTTCTTTAGGGGCCAAGCAGTAACTGTTAATTTTTCACTCCCCAACATTATTAGCCAGATATTGAATCTTCAAATTATCATTAATTCTAGTCTTTACAGAATTGTCTTAAAAAATTCCCCTCAGAAGCTGAAAAAGGCGCCAAGTGCAGTTGTAGAAAAATACAGAATATTTTTAAAGAATAAAGTTCTGGAATGAGCTTGCTTCAAAGGTAGCAGAAGACAGAAGAAAATAGTAAGTTTGTTGATTAATAAAGTTAATATTGAAAATATTACTTAATAAACTGAAAAAAAAATTTAACCTCCTCCCTAATAGTTATGTTACAAGTGAATTTACTCAAAAGAGCTGAGCTTCAAATCAGTACATTATTTCTCTAATGGTTTAATAAGCTTTACCAGACTAATGCTTCATATGGAGCTTTAATGCACATCATTATCTGGAGTTTTTAACAATGTGCCCTGCATGCAAATAACATTATCATACATACAAATTCTAGGCAATTGGTGTTCTTAATTAACTCTTTGTTATTAGATTAACAACTAAGATGAAATCATCAGCTCAGGTTTAAATTCAAGAATACTTCATCTTGAATTTTTAACACACCAAGAAGAATTGCAAAGAAATTATACATATTAATGCTGTACAGTATGCAAAATTGGGTAAATTACTGACCATAAATAAATTTACTCTTACAATGTTTTTTTTAGAAAATGTTAATTTTCATCCAAACCAAACAAACCAGGATTTTATCTTTACTGTAACATTATACAATCAAACTGATTATTAGGTATTATTACCAAACACAACATGGAAACTCTTTAATCAGAAATATGAATATGTAACAGTCCAAAAATAAGTACACTCCTGAGAAAGATGTTTAATTTATTTTATATGGGAATTATATATTCCAGCTAAACTTGATTTTTTCCTTATAGGCTACTTACATAAATTTGAATATAAATAGCAGATTCAATATTACAATAGATTTTATAAAGTTTTACAGTTTTCAGTGTATAGATATCTCTTTTAGAAGTGGCTCCATGCAGAAAGGAACTAACTATTGATTTTAAGGAACCTATTATTTATTTGTACAAGCAGAATAAAAATAATAAGAAAATAATTAGTAAACAGATAAGAAAAAAAATTTTGCTAAAATTTGAAGGTATGTGGAAAGTCCAAGTTGTAAATAAGTGGCAAGGTTGATCATACAAATCTATTCATTATATCAGGAGAAAGGGTGATGACGATACAAGAGAATTAACTTCAGATATTAGAAAAATGTGTTGGTGATGAATGTTTTCATTAAAAAAAATACTCTCTGAAAAGGATATGTTTACATGGCTGGAGACCACATCAGAAACTGCTACTAAATTTGAAATACAGTGTCATATAAAACTTAGACAAATACACAAATTTAAAGTATTGAACAATCTGTAATTGAAACAAAAATCATTTGTGTTTGGTGGCTTCCTTGGGAGATGTACAATAAGTGTTTAGTCTCAACTGTTAAATAAGGCAGTGAAAATAGTGTGGTCTGGAGTTGGATGAGCTCTTATAGTACTAATAAATAAAATCTGGAATGCTCAAGATTATGCCAAAGTATTGAAAAAGAAACAAAAACATTCCTCATTCAAAACCTTGGAAAGAATCTTATATTTGCAGATGATGATGATCAAAAACATTTAACTAAAATTATAACAGAGTTTCTAGATTTTGAAAGCAACCACACCCTAAAATATTGATTTTTAATGACTACTATGACAAGGTTGTACTTATTTCTGAACTAATATGCATTTTTAACTAAAGAGGTTCAATGCTGAAGTAGAGTACATGTAACTAAAACAGAAAATGATGACAGAATTAAGATGTTGACATTCCACACTATTTCCAACAAAATTTTAGGAAGGAAGTCTCTATTTGGCATTTCAACCCCAGTCACTTTCTTACTGATGGTGTGGCTTCCCTCTGTCTTTTCTGGAAATATTTTCATAGCAACTTCTCTGATGAGTTTTTTTTTCCCCCTGGCGCCCTGACTACATGGATTTAAGCATGATACAAGATTGGCACCATGTCCCCCCATTTACTTTTGAAATAGCTATATGCAACTGACACTTTTCTCACACTTTCCACCTCTGGAGCTCCATTCTGTTTACTTGCTTCCCCGATAAATACAATCTTCAAAAATGTAAAAGCAATCTCAATCACCATCTATTTTCTTGAATCCCGTTGATCTTTTATCCTTTCCTCAATCCTTCCTATATTCAGTCTTTTCTCTCATTTTCACTCCCTGTACCCAACTGTGTACTAGTGGCATTACCACCTTTCTTAGGGCTTAAGGTTATTAATTAACATGCACACACATATATATATATATTTTCAGTTGTATGGTTATTAGTTTGTAACACTGGGTTTCACGCTTTTGCAATTATCAGACAAACTGGTTTATTTTTTTAAAAATGAATCTATTTATGCTTGAAGTGTGAAACCCAGGGTTACAAACTAATATCCATACAACTGAATATGTTAGCTCTATCACAGATATTGAGCACTTTCTACTAAATACCATGCACACACATATATATATATATATATATATATATATATATCACACACACATACATACATACATACATATATATATATATATATATACCAGGAAGAGTAATAGCATCCAGTGGACTTGAGAAACCTATTTTCTTGAAAAATTATTTTAAGACAAATACTTTATAAATATCAGCTAAAAGCAGCACTAGCTGTTTGGTCAATTAATATCAAATATTTCCTTATAAGGAAATAGCTACTATTACTATTATCCCCATCCATTTTGATTGTATAATGTTCCAAAAGAAATAAGGTCCTGATACGTATAATTTTAAAAAAATTAACTTGTCCTAAAAAATTTATACAAGTGTGCTTATGTATGGGTGATACTGTATATATTTTATAAAACATTCCCGATACTAAATTGTTCTTTAAGTTGTGTCAGTATCCAGTCATAATGGTAAGAAAATAGGGCAAATTATATTTATATTATATCCACTATCAATATGCTTAAGAAATAAATTGAAATGTTATAAACAAAACACTGGAGTAAATATCACTTATCTTTTGATGGGACATAGTTCAAGCTTATTCACATCCTTTGTAGTCAAGCCCAGAAAGAAATATCTCCTAAAGATCTCAGTTAAATTCTACTTTGAAAAAAAAAAAAACAATGTTTTAATTTAATTACCTGAAAATCCAATCCATTCTCATTAGTAACAAGTAACCAAGATGGAATCACTAACATAACACCAGTCTTCATCTTCATTATTCAAATTATAGTGCCACTACTTTGTTAGTGTCACTTTCTCAAAGGACTTCTTTTGGGAAAAGTTCTTTGTTCTCTTTTGCTTTGTTTTGGAGTGTTTTTTTCTTTCTCTTAGCTGAAAATTTATTGCTGAAATAGCAACAGCCATGTCAAAAATGATAATTCCTTTGATGAACTGATAATTACTTCATTTCAAGCAACTTTTAAATTCACTCTTAAGTTACTGATTTGGCCAATTTTGGTTTCCACTGATGGTAAAACAAGCATCCATCAACTGATGGAAATACTCCTGAAGTTAGGGAGGAAGGTGTTTCTAAAATTATTTGTGCAACAAACAATGGAAAAAAGAATAAAATTGCAAATGTATATTAATTCTGACTGAAAAAAGAGTAACAGAATACCTGGATGGCTGGAGGTAAACATGAAATTTTTTTTAGCAATAAAAGGTTCACTAACAAAATTAACAAAATTGGTTGGAGGATAGATGTTTTGATTGAGGTGAGATTGGGTGCATAAATATTAATATGCCTACTTCAAAAAAAATTACAAAGATCACCTCTTATGCATATAATACAGGGGGTGATGAGTAAATTGCTGCCATTTTATAATTTTCATTTTGCACATGCACATTGATTTTTTTCTGTCAACTGCATAGTATAGTAGGGTGACTAAGGCACCATCTGTGAGAAAAAGGGCACCAGAACACATTTCACTAAACCAGAATTTTGGAAAGGGCATGGTGTACTGCTTGGAATTTGTGCAGGAGGCTCCAATAAGAACATATCACTGTGTTTGGGTGTCAATCTGGGGACAGTGCAGATGATTCGGAAAGAGTTGGATAAGTCTGATGGTGATTACGAAGGTGTTTAGAGCGATGACTAGTGACGGTAATATTATGCCACCATTCATCTTTCCACAGGGCCTCAAACTAACACAGAGGCCTACATCAAGGGCCTTGAGGAGGTAGTGCTAACCTGGGTCAAGAATGTGGCTGCTGGAAGACCCTATGTCTTGCAACAAGACTCTGCACCATGCCACACAAGCAAGAGAACCCATTCATGCCTATCAGACAATTTCTGCAACCACATCACCCCTTACATCAGGCTACCTAACTCCCCAGACTGTAACACCCTTGATTATTATGTGTGAGACACAGTTGAGTGAGAGCCCAACAAAACTCCTTGTAACATCAAAGATGAACTGAAGACAAAGATTATGGCAGTATTCACTAACTTAAACAAGGAAACCATCCAGAAGAAGTGCATAGATTTTGAAATCATCTTGAGGCCATGGTTGAAGCTAATGGCAATTTTATTGAATAAATTTACTCTTTAATATCTTTAAGATATTTTAGTGTAATTTTGGTAAATACATCAGTTAAAATGAGATGTCAGTGTTATTCTCATTTTTGTGTAATTCAGATGACAATTTATCCAACATACCCTGTATAAGCAAAAAAAAAATGAAGCAACAATAATAATGTCACTATCAAGAAATTTGAAAGAGTTCTTAGGGGATATTTGAATTGAGACCAAGATTATAGATAACTACCAGCTTTTATTCTATAAGGATTCTCCAAAAAAGATTTGTGTGTTGTGAGGGGTTTTGTTAAAACCATACCCAAAGAACAGAATTTTCACAATATAGTAATGCATGACATCATCTATAATAATAACTATATATCTAGTATAAAAGCCAGACATAAAAAACAAAACATCACTTAATAAATTTCCACAGATGTATTTAGATATATTAACTGCATAGTGTACAAGTTCTTAATTAACCAATTTAATTGCTAAGGAGATTAGTCACTTTTTCTAAATATTGATATTCCATGTAATATTTCAAACATTCTTATAATTGTCAAATTATAATAATTAAAGTGGGGAAAAGTTTAAAGGAGTCAAAGAGTTCTATTTAAAAGCTCCCTGATGGATTATTACAAAATACCCCTAATGAAGGTTGAAGGATACTTTGCTGAAATTAAACAATAAAATGGAAAAATTGGTTCAAATAATTCCTGAGTTAATAACAATACTTCATCACAGAATTTAATGTTTCAAAAGTGAAATAAATCAAAAATAAGATGGCATCCAGTTTGAGTAAATTACTAACATCAACCATTAAGTAGAATAAACATTCAAAACCGGTTTTACACTATAGGTTAGATTCATCATTAATGTAAACATTAACTGGGTTCAGTAACTTTAAAATGAGTATTTGTAATTAATAAATGAATGGTAAAAAGAACATTAAGTTTGATTAATCCTGTATGATAAGGAGTAGTGTGTTTTCTGTTTAGTATGTCTTTAACAAGAGATCCCTATTGCCAGGTAAATGTAAACAATCTGTTCTCACTATTTCCATACTTATGTTATCACAAGGCAACTTCCGCTGAACGTGAAGTAAATATCATACTAAATTAAATTTTCCCTTAACTTTCCTGCCTACTATTAACAGTAATAAAATTACTATTAATGCTATATATCTTGATATCAAACACTATAATTATAATGACAACTTGTCTTAAAAACATTATTTTTCAGAAATTTACTGATCAGATATTTATTTTTTCTAGCAAAACAATCATTGTTATTGCAATGTGTGTATGTAAGAAAAATAATTAGCAACCTGAACAGACTTTACAAAACCAAAATCAACACTTGCACTTTTATTTTATCAGCAGATATCCATAGGTTTTCAAGAACAATGATTTTGTATTTAGTTTGGAAATCTACTTTATAAGCAATTCTCAAAACCATAAACTAAATGAAGCAACAAATTTATTGGAAAACTTTATGAAATAAAATATTTTTCTCATATACATACATATTTTATCAAGTATATACATCTATTAACTATCCCCACTGATGTATATGGGACATACCAACATAAAGTCCTCTTTAAGGGCAGACATGTGAATCACTAAAATATGTCTATGAATTTTCTGAGTCTTCTCATCAAAACAAAATAAGTATTTTTCCCTACACACAAAAAAAATCACAATCAAAAGTAATCAATCTTCTACAGGCAAAGAAACACAGATTTCATGAGAGATAATAAAAAAAAAACATCACTCTTTAGGACAGAGAGCAAAATTATCAGTAGGTCATCGGGTACCAAAACCCTAATCAAATACCTGTCCAATTTCTTTCTCACTTGTCCGTCATCAATTTTCTAATATCTCAGGATATTACTTCATCTCATGGTTCAATTTTCCAATTTATAATATATGTTAACTACATCACACAGTTTGCCACTGTAATCAGTTGAGACTGCTTGTGACATTTTCACAATAGATATATAGCACCAGAGAAACTAACACATTGGATTATGAGAATAACAATAAAAGTCATTCTTTCCACTGTTTATTACTGCTCACTGGCAAAGAAAGACAGCAACCACCTAGCAAACCTCAAAAATTACCTAATAAAATGTTTAAGAAAACTACAAAGCAAGATATCTAAAAGAACATCTTTGAATGATAATGGAACAAATATTGTAAAACACTGGAATGCACATTGCAATTCTCAACTAAATTCAAAATGGTCTACCAAGTCTGACCTATCAAATATCAATATTTGGCCAAATGTGGTAATTTTAACTGATGTGCTAAAAAGTAATTGTTCGATGGTAATTTTAGAATAATGCCTACCATAAAATTCTGTATTAATTATAAAGACGTAAAATGAAAATTCAGTATTAATTATAGGTTTCTACTAATATTCTATTAATGCCCAGCATCCCAAAAAAGGGACAGTGGACATTAATGGGTTAAATTGGCACAACCATGAGAATTTAAGATTTGTACTTCTTTATTATATTTTTCCTTTATATTTTTTCTTAGAGAACATACAGCAGAAATATTACAAAACATTCTATGAATTATCATTGGTACTTAGTTTTATTTTGTCTGACAAATTCTCAACAATGAAAAAAAAGCAAAGTTTGAAGTGGGCTCTAGTGCTAATAGATCTACTTTTATCTTCTTTGCTATAATGTTTCCTTGAAGCTCAGTAATATTTGAACACAGTAACTGACATGATAGTGAGATTCTATAGAAAATGATATCTTTTAATGAATCTAAAATGAAAATATATTCTGCTGAGGCAGAAAAGATATTTTCAAATATACTGATAAAGGGCAAATTATTCTGATGCTTGTTCCTCATAATCTAGTATTTTGATGATTAAAGTTCACAATTTGACTTAATAATCTCTGCTGCAAAAAAAGGAATTTTCTTATCAACTCATAGCAAGAAAACACTGATCAAATGATTAATATCAAATTATTTGAGAAAATAATGTTGGCTTTCTAGAGAAAGAATAAAATCTTATTCAGATGTCACGAAAGATAAAATTGTCAAAAACATAATCATTATTATTATTATGCAATTACACTCATTATTTATACTTTGCTGAAAAGATCTGGCATTCTGGAAAAAAACAAAAAAACAACCTTTGTCGGTAATTTAAGACAAAACTATCCTTCCCTAAGATTTTGATGAATCATAATGGAATATGGTAGGTTTCTTCTAATAGGAGTTCTTAGAATAAAATAAGCAATCACATAGAATATTTATTTTAGGAACAAGGGAAAGTAAATATTTACATAGTTACCCTGATTTAATAAAGAGAATGACACTGCAAGTCTGTACTCAGTAAAGTCAAGAAAAGATGAATTAGGTTGGAAAGATTTACTTCAGCATCTCAGTTCACTGGATTTAATTCTCTTGAATATTCATTTTTTTTCTTATTACAGTAAGAGTTTTTTCAGTGATAAATCCTTTCCAAGTAGAGAAGACAGATTAATCCAACATAATCAGAATTCTTTACATTCCGAATTCTGTATACTTTCAACATGTAAAAATTAGTTTCAATTTCAGCTTCCCTTTTTCTGTTAATGATGTTTTTCTTCTTGGAATACAAAGTTAATCTTTCAAACATTTGAGCAGGTTTTTATGACTTCTACAAAATTGTGGCATTTTTTATTGAATAGCCAAACATATTGAATCAGACCCCAAAATGTGGAGACTTGTGCATTTTCATTGTGTTAAGCAAAAAAGTTGTTATTTTCACAAATGTGTTCTCAAAACACCAACTCTGATTCAAAGCCTGCCATTCTTCAATCACTTAGTAATTCAGCTGACTTTGTTGCTGCTTACAATACTGCCCAGTGCACTTATAGACAAAGGAAACCAGAATGGATGAAATTGCCCTGGCAAGGCTTCCACTGCATTATTTCAAACCAATAAAAGCTACTCTCAGCAGCAAATAATTCTTCAAGGCTTCTTGCCAATTTAGGCAAAATTCCCTTTCATCTTCCATCCAAATTTTTGAGCCAAATATCCTCTTCTCCCAAAGCAATACTACTTCATTCAATACAGTAAGCAGAAGACGAAAAGCTTAGCAAAAACAAACAACTACAAAATGAGTTACTTTCTCCTTGCAGTGGTTAAAGAAGAAACGTAAAAAAAAAATGAGCCAGTATTAACAAAGCAGAAGGGATAATAGCAGTAAGTGTCTGAGTGAAAAGAATATTTAAAATGGCATCTACTCATTGAAATATAAGAAACAAGATAAATCTAAAGAATTATGGAGAAATAAGAAATGTGAATGGAATGAACAATTAAAACCATCAGAGTGGAAAAGTTTAGGGAGAAAGTTTCAAGAATATTTTCAAAACTCTCTATCTCTAAACAAAAAACTGGGCAAGAAAAAAAAACAGGGAATATAATAGCCTTATACATTCGTAGAAGAGAGGAAAGTCACCAGCATTTTTATTTCTTTATGTTTTACCTTATGAATTATGTTGTTAGCTTTTATCATATTGTTAATATTACTTATTTAATAGTCTAAGGTCATTATTCTTTCAATAATCTATAACAATATTTAACATTAAATACATTGTATTTTTCATGTATTATTTTCATTCCACTGCACTCTTTTCAAGTTTCTACACTGCAACAAATCTGCTGTTGATTTCAGTGAATGTAATTTTCTGTTACTCTAGCACCATGATTCTTAACTGTGTGTTCCAGCAGCATTAACAGATGCAATATTCTTGGAGAGTGCAAAGAAGTGGGTCAAGGTGAGACAAAAGTGGTAAGAGAAAGCAGAATTTGAGAAATGAACATCAAAGATGAAAGGATACCCCAACACACACACACACACACACTCAAAAAGATTGCCAATGGAGAAATACAATCAGATCCAAATTAATAATAAAAATTAATTTAAAATTAAGCATCCATTTGATTCAAATGACCCATGTGAACAGTCGACTACTATGTCTATGCAAAAGTTGAGAAATTCAATTATTTCAACTGTTTTCTCACCATCTGACTCGTGGCATAGTAAAATGAATACATTTTTTTTTTTTTTTTTTTGCAGAGAATACTCAAAATGTCCAAGAAAAGGAAATGTAGTGATGATGATTACTCTCATTTTAGAGTCACTTGCCTGCCCTAAAAAGATAGAACAGAAAGGCCTCAATTCATTTTATGCTCAGTGGTATTTTCAAATATAAACTTGAAACCTTCTAAACTTGACAAACACTTTAAAAGAGTATACAGTAGTACAGAACCTGGGAATGACAAAGAAACATTCAAACCAAGGAAAGTACATTTTGATTGTCAAGAAAATCTACCAAAAATAAGATTTACTTTAATTTGAAAGCCTCTCATTGAAGCATTCTATAAAGTTACCTATCAAGTGACTAAAAAAGAAAAAAAAAAACAAAACAAAACTTTTCAATGCTCTGGAAGTTGTCAAGATCATTCTGGGATAAAATGTGAAAAGGAGAGTGGAATAATTCCAATGACTAACAATGTCATCAAGAACAGTATTGTTGATATGAGCAATGATATTTTGGAACAAGTGATCAATGATATCAAAGTGAGTCCCATGAAAATATTGTTCCAACTGGATGAAACCCACATAACCAACTAATTAATGCCATCTGATATGTGATGTTAGTAATTAGTAATCAATTAGTAATAAAGTTTTTATTTTGTGAACCACTGAAGACTACCACAAAAGCACTGGATGTATTTGACATTGTAAAAGATTATCTTGAAACATGGATTGAATATGAATGTCATTGGCTCCATTTGAATGGATGGTGCTCAGAAATCAGTCTGGATTCACAGACATCCTGAAAAAGGAATTCCTTGAGGTTCATGTCACATGTTACTTGTTTCATTGGTAGCAAAAACTTTATCAAAAAATTTGAAAGACGTTTCGTCAGCTTGTGTGAAGATTATTAGTTCATTAAGAGGATGTTCCCTCAACCATTTGTTATTTCAAGCATTTTGAACTTAGAGAGATAAGATGGCTGTGCCATTGACAGGTCTTGCAATACATATTGATCTTCATGTTGAGTTAAAGTCTCTTTTTGAAGAGCAAAAATTTTATCTTATTTCTGTGTTTAAATCTTCTGAATTACTATAAATGTTGCCTTACTTAACAGGCAATTTTTATTGGTTAAATTAACTTCAGTGTTTGTATTGCATAATACAAATTGTGGTAAAATAGAAAGTCACTTACTGAGAAAAAGAGCACATGTGTTCTGTGCAATATACCAATAACAAAATAAGCAAAATAGGAACAAGACAGAAACAGCTGTTGCTATAAATGCATCTCAGATATGCTAATATTGTGCATCCTCTCTCACCTGTTGACCAATGAAAAAAATTATTCCATCAATAAAAGCAAGTGGTGTTCTTGAATTGTGATAAGTCCTTTTTATTTTTTCTGCCTCATCTGTCAGCTTGCATGGTGATTTCTGGCCATTTAAATGTATTGAAATTTATGACACCAAACCTGTAATTCATGATTTTGACTTTTCTTTCTACTCCTGGATCTTTGAGTTTGGACTTGCAATTTGTTTAGTTTGTTGTAGAATTGGGCTGCCATATCAATTATTTGAACACATTGTTTGCAAGGAAACAAAAAGTTTAAAGCTTTTTTGCACATGAAAAGTTGGCCACTTTCAAATAAAAAAAATATTGAGAAAGGAAATCTGTCCCAGTTTCCATCCTTGGAGGAAGTTGTTTGAACTTCTCAGACATTGTTACCACAATACAGGTGAATCTTAAGAAGCTATTGAATACTTTTGATGGGTATTTCTCTGCAGGACATTTGAACCCAGAAACCACTGGATAAGAGATCCCTATCTATCTCAACTGTGTCATGCCTCATAATGATACTTTGAAATAGGAGATTATTGACATCCAGGATAATGATGCCACAAATATGGCTTTCAAAGCCATGACATTGGAGAATTTGAGGGCATCACAAATAGCAGCATTCCCATGCAGTGCTAAGAAAGCACTAAGTGTACTTGCTCCATCTACAATAACATATCATTGGGAAACAGGTCTTTCAATTTTTTTCATATAAAAAACAAATTTTGAAACTGTCTCCAAGCTCAGCATAACATGCATCTCTCTCTCTCTCTCTCTCTCTCAACAAAAAAAAACCTGCATTTCAAACATAAATGAGAAGAAACCAAGAAAAAATGAATTTACAAATAAAATCATTTGATTTGATATTTTTTATATTACTCATACAAGTTCATTAAATAGATTATAATTTAACCTGAAAATTCCAGTATTCTTTGTCTTATCCACTAAAGTTGCAAAATGGAATATCAATATCTCATGGTGTGTCCAATAAGGAAAAGTTAAGATTGACTGCCCTAGCAGGACATGACAACACAACTGTGAAATCCAAACACATAATCAGAATCATTTGGAGTGGCAGGATAAACTTTTTGCTCAGCAATCAAAATCACATGCAGAGTCATAAAACAAAACACCATTTAAGGAAAGTTTCCAACAAATTATTTACTAATTTTATGCATCAAAATATTTTATTTTAGATACTGATCAGGTTTCTCATTAAAGGTCTACTTTAATCAATATCATTCATATAAGCTCATTAGGTCTACTTGCAAAATTTACTGTTTACTTAAGTTAAAACGTATGATACATCACACTTAGATATTTTAGGAAAATTTTAATCTCATATTTTTTCTTAACAATCATTGCCAAAATGTTTCTATTTTCATAAAAACATTTTATATTAAAAAACAAATTTAAAGAAAAAAAAGATTAAAATTCTCATCTTATTTTTTAAAAAATACAATTTTCTTCTCCAATCATTCATAATTGACTTCCTGCCCTGACAAATTATAGCTTAAGATTTTTAGAGAAGTGTAGAGGTAAATTTTATTAAATCCCCAGCTTTTTCTAAGAAAGTTGTAAGTTTATTATAATTGATAATGATCTTGATCCACATAATATATGCTCATTCATCTAGTATCCATTTGCATAAGTAAGAGATAATTTACAAAATGTCCTTCATTAACTTAATAAACAAATTGCAAACTTGCCAAAGGAAACAGATTCAATTAAATCAAATACACAAAATTTAGACAAGATATAATTTCAGATGAAACTTATTATATCCAAGTCAATCAGTATATTACATCTTTGTAAGATATTTCTTCCATTTCTAAATCTATTCCATTGCACTTATCCCTTTCCATTTTAAAAACAAATGTTCATTTCTTTTAATAATATCTTCAAAAGTTAGAAGAAAATGAAAAATATTCAAAAATAATTTAAGGAGAGAAGTCTTCTTAGCAAACAAAATCTTTCAACTGATATGAAAAGTGAAATTTTCCATGTTTTATTGAGTACAACAAACTTTCAAAGTAGTATTTTCAGAGATTTTGAAGGGATGTGATAAAACAATTGCAGACACCAACCATACTCCTGAAGGATATCATACTAAGTACAAATTTATTTATGACTTTATTGCTAACAGTAATGTTTATCAATATCATTTTTGTGTATTGTAGCCCTTAAAGATATGAGATCAAGGCTCTCCACAACTCACTATCCTTTGTAGCACTAAGTAATTTTTATTCATTTATTATACCTCCAGTCCCTGTTCTGTCATCCATTTATACAAACTCATCAAGTTGATTACTAAGGTTTCCCTCTTCCCTTGTGTCCCATGAGTGTTAAATCTGCCAAACCCTTTCTTCATTATGTATCCTAGAAATCTCAACAACCCTTACTGATTTTATCTACAAGTGTCTTTTTTTTTTCATTTTCCTCATAACGTCCCAGCTGTTCACATGTTCCATTCATAGTATTATCAGTATTCTTCTGTAGAACCACATATCTATTACCTTAAGCTTCCTCTTCATATCTTGTTTATATTGAATCCAATAATAATAAATCCCAATAGGACAATTCTCTTAGGATCACCTCACTGTATAGGTTGAATAAATCAGGTGAGAAGATGCATCCTTGTTTTCTGCCAGTTTCTATTTTTGGATACCTGCTCAATTCATTTTCTATCTTTTGGCAGGCAGATTATTCTGATATCTTTCCCAAATAAATGAAGCTCTCTAAGCTTGATTTAGTTAGATAGAATTATTTTATATAGATCAGTATATCAGTCTAAGATCAGTATATAATGTGTGCCCTATGAAAAGGGGTCACACCCCAAAATATATAAATCATCCCATCATGTTTTACAAGTAATATGTTGAATAGTTTACCTGTACTACCAAGAAATGAGTGCTATATCAAAGTTTTTCTTTCTTTTTACTAAAGGAAGTGTTTTTTAACAGAGGACAGAAAATATGACACTTAAATCCAAATGTGCACTGCAATAGCAAAAGGTGACTACCAAAAGCTATGCACATTAAGGAATAGGAAAATTTCATTAGAAAAAAATAAAAGAGTACTGAATAGTTGCATAATATCAGTCCTTCTATATAGAAGCGAATGCTGGATCATATATAGAGAAGAAACTTGAAGCAACAGAAATGTGGTTCTACAGAAATGATACCGAGAATTGAACATGTGAGCAACAACAAAGATTTAGAAAAAATGCAAAAAGTCAACAGAGGGAGAATTTTTTGAAATATCAAGGGTACATAATGAGGAAAGAGAGCATGGAAAAATTGACTCACACAATATATTGAAGTTAAAAGGGACAGCAGAAAGCAGCATATAACCTACTAAAAAGTTTGTGTAAATGGTTGGAAGAACAGGAATTAGGAGATATAGCAAAAATATAAACTTTCAAAGAACAGGAAGTTGTAGAGTGCCAGGATCACCCATATCAAGAATGGACATAGCACATAGAAAAAGAAAGATTTTCACTCCATACAAAGCCTAAGGGCCACTCAATGTAAACACTCACTGCATGAAGTATGTGGTGTGGATATATGACGAGGAAGTAGGAAGTGAAGATTATGAGGATAAGGAAGATAGATAATGATTGATCCTGGACTTGAAAAGATTAAGCATCCACATGGGAGTTTGTTCCATAAAGAAGTGGGTTTTGGAAAGAAGCCAAGTGGAATATGAAAGGAATGAGAATGGGTTGACCCTGTGGTCTTAGCTGTAAAGTTAATATTAGGTTGGTGCAAAAATAATGTTTTCTCACATAGTAACATATGCGAGAAAACGACATTATTTTTGCACCAACCTAATATATGGTGGAACTAAGGAATGACACTCCTCAGAACATTTGCTATGAACATAAAGACAGTATCAATAGGTTTGCAACATTTAACTGTAGGAAAGGGGATGCAGAGTAGAATATAATTCCTCCCCCACAAGGCCACATAAACACAAAATTAGAAAGTGAGGATTGGGCAACCCATGTCTAGATTTGGTTGCAATACTCTATTTTTTAGTCTGAATAAACTCTTGTAAAGATGAAGTATGGAAGGAGGAGTCGGGTTTCTTCTGGAGTGGTAAAAGAAACTGAATGTTGTTCCAGCATATTTTGTGTAATTTTGTATTTGCACTGTATTTAAAAACTATTAAAAAAAATGTTCCTCTGCCTATTCTTGCTAATGTTCAATATTTCCTGAATATTAAACTAAACAAAATAATATTCTGTTCCCCATTGAATAAATATGTAGTTTAACACAAGTAACAGCAAACTGCTTGTCTGGATTTGAAGGTGGTGGCATCAGTTGTGCTGTTGAGTTACATACAACAACAAAGAAATAAAAATTCAATGATTGAAAAGCAAAGAGGAAAGCAACAAAAGGAAGGATGGATAGAAATGTGGAAAGACCTGCAGATAAAAAAAATCACAGATGTATATAGATTTCTAGGAGATATTTTTTTTTAAAGAAAAGAAACTACATAATATATTTACATGCATTATTTATTTAGTGGAAGATTTTTATAAATTAGTAATAAGCAAATATTCTCTTTACCTAAAATATTTGGCTGTATAGAATTTTTGTCTCTTTTTGAGCATGTCTTTTTCTGCTTTTTAAAATCACTAAATACTAAAATATTCAGGAGAAACAAACACAAAAGGGAATGTATCAACAACCTTTTGTCATTGTTTTGGTAGCATGATACATACAAGTGGCTGATATCTCTGTTACCATAACAACAGAATATCTAATCATCTCAAGGAGGCGAGATCAGAGTAGATAACAGATAAATATATAGTCATTTTGTGTCATATATAGAACAAATGATACAGATTTCCTAAATCAACACAAAAATATCTTGCAATAAATCTTAATCATTTGAATCGGTTGATTTTATTTCCTTGTTGTTATCAGTATTTTATAACAGACAAAACGAAATAAAAGTGGACAACTCAGCACATCATTAAAAAGAATCAATATTTACTCTGTCAATCAATTAAAGAGATAGACTATAATTTTACAAGTATATATTGCTTTTTGGAAACAGTAAAGTTCAGTTGGGATCAGAATTACTTTGAAGTGAGAAGCAATGCTGACCAACTTAATCACAAACCAATTGCAACAAGTTAAGAAATACCATTATCTAATTCATCCCATATTCTTTTCAACATGAAAGTCTTCAGAAAACAATAATTCAAAGCTCTGCAAAATATATTTAGTATTCAACAATAAATCTTTCTCTTAATCAAACAAGCAGAAATGTTGAACATTTATTATCTGATGACATAATTATTTTCAAGCTAGTTTCACAACTATATACAACATGCACAGAAAAATGCATCTGTATCATCACTTGTCAATACACATACCTAAGAATACATTCTGCCCTTACCTACCTCTCACTTAACACTCATATTTTAGAGTCAACAACAAACCATTTAAATCTTTAACCCTAAAATTACACCAAAGTATCTTTAACTTTCATCTCCCTTAATTTATATAGATGTGTTCATTACAGTCATAGCCTTCTAGTATATTTCATCTATGTACAACTGATCAGTTAGATTTTACAAGATGACAAAAAATATACTAAAAAGTTGCTATTGAGTTTGGAGTGAGGAAGGTGGTTACAACAGATTTTAAATCTCTGCTGTAAATATAATGGAAGAATAATGCTATCAATATGTGTTCAATCATCATAAAAATTATCATTTCTTTGATAAATAGCTATTCTTGAGTAATTATTTTTATTTCTGCCTAAACAAACCCACCTTAGAACTTTTGAAAGTGTAAAATATCACTTACCTAAACTTATAACACTAGCTGATAAGTCACATACTCTTTCTAATTAGGTCATCTGAAAGGCAAATTTTGAATGGATAAGGCCATATATATTGTTTTTTTTAATTGTTTCACCCCAAGCAAGATAATAAAGCCACTGAGATGAAATGGAGTTACAGATTGTTAGAGAATATGAGAAAAAATCACTAAGGTGAGAGAACAATAAAAGAACAGAAATTAAGAAGATGGAAGATAACAATTGACATTGCATTTAAATTTTTGAAGATTAAAGTTGACTGGGGAGCAAGAAGCTGGAAGAGAGTCCCATGATCAAGAAGTGTGAGAAAAGAAACTGTTAGCATAGAACTTATGGCTACATATAGCCATTTCAACTGTAAAGTGATATGACCTTACTGTCAATGTAGTACTGTGCTTAAATTCATAAAGTTTAGGTACCATAGAGGAAAGTTCATCAGCACAATTACTGTGAAAGTATTTATAAAACAGGCACAGAGAAACTACATTATGGCAGTGGAAAAATGACTGAATCTGAGATACCAGGTCAGGAACAATAACACTGTAGATTCTTTGGATTTTATCAAGAATCCATAAATATCTAGGATAGAGTATATGCTTATATATATCATTTTCAGTCATTAGAACTGGTAATCCCAAATCTATTTTAAAATAAATAATATGAACACAAAGATCTAAAACAAAGTGTTGATGTTCTATTGGTTTATTTTGACTAGAAAATTTTTGGACCTTTGTGGTAATAAAATAAAAACATCCTCACTTGTAACTATCCACTATAATAAAATAAACGCTTTCAGCACCAAATAAAGCTTCATAAGCTTCTACTTAGAGCTGTTACTATATTACAACCTTCTATAGGTTTAAGTGCAAAATCTTTGGACCATGTATTGGTCAATTTTCAGGAGAAAATCCTTGGACCTTCTAGTGGTCAATTTTCATTGGACCTTCTATGAAATCAACTTTCTATTGATCACTCAAATCTCATCTACAACCAAATTCACTGAGGTTATTATTTCATTGCCATATTATCCATGCCAACAAAAAAAAAAATTTTTTTATAAAATTAATGACAGTGGCATGGATTTTGTAAAGGTGCATTTGGCCTATTGGTTAAAACATGTAGAATCGAATCTATACACCAGGTTCAAACTCTGTTAGGAGAATTTGTGTTCACTTTGCACTAGTGCTATTAGCATGAATCCACTCCTTCATCTGCTTATGGATAAATAGTAGAGTAGTTGGATATTTTTGGGCTTTGTAAAGCAGCCAATTATACATCAAGTTGAGGTAGAGATCACTCCTCTCTACTGGCACTATGTAACCTAATACAAATTGTCAAATGTTACAGATGAAATGGATACTACTAAATAACCTAATTCTGAGAGATACTATGAAGGCATCCAGATTCCAGAGCTACAATTAGGATTAAAATGAATTATAATGTTCAGCTCCAATGAGCTTTCCCTCCAGGCAGGATTTAACATTACTGGGAGAGTAGAGTTAATTCTTGGCACCTGAAAAAGAGAAAATGTCCCACTTTTTGACTGGGTTTGTTCCATTTTCAATTCAAGTTGGCATACAGTTAAATACTACCATTAAAGACATGCTGACAATCTACTAAGTCACGGGAAATCAATGAACACATATTTTACAACTCCAATAAAGATTTTCCCTTTTCATTTTCATGAAAATTTTGTGAACTGATTGCCTAATGACATTCTTTTCTTTTTATGCATCATGTCCTTTCAGGACATAGGTGATCATGGCTTTCCACCTTCCTCTATCCCTTGCAGCTCTCAACAAGTTTCTTCCCTGTACTTCCTCCCTCAGACCACATTCTGTCATCCACTTCCTTAAAAGTCTGCCAGATATGTCATTCACTGCTTTACCTTGTCTCTCTTTCCCTCTATTCAACCCATGAGTATCAGATTCTCCAGGCTCTCCTTCCTCATTATGATATCCTTAGCATCTTTCTGTAGAATCACATCTCTGTCACCTAGAGTCTCTTCTTCGTCTTTCAGAAAATTGTCCAACATTCACTGCCATAAAGAAGGACAGATGTCACGTAATAGTTCAGTATTCTTTTCTTTGTTACCAAAGATAACCTCCTGTCTCACAGTACTCTGCTCAGCTTTTGGAATATGCCCTTGACCATCCCAATATGCCTATGGATCTCAATGTCACACTTACTGTCCTCTGTCAAGATGACTCCCAGGTATTTATACTTCTGTGTCTGCTTGATTCTAGCATTCCTACTCTTCAGATCACATTTCAGGCTCATCCTCTGATGATCATACACTCCATCTTTAAAAGATTTGTAGTCACATTCTAAAATAAGTATAACAAATTTATTAAATATATCCAAATATGGTTCCATAACGAACAAAAACCAGTTCAAAATATTAGGTTGATGCAAAAATAATGTTGTTTTCTCATATATGTTATTATGTGAGAAAACGACATTATTTTTGCACCAACCTAATAGTTTGTCTTACTTTTCTATCATTAAAGAATCTTTCTTCTTCACAGAGACAAATATAAATCACATTCTGAAAAATTTAATGTTTAGATTTCAATCAATGATAAACATTCAAGTACAGGATAAAAAAAAGAGTCTATAAATCTACAATGTAATGAAGATTTAATTCAGTGTTTCATAATGTAAAACACAAAAGAACTTTAAAACTATTCAATATTCTTTTGTCTGTAATCATCAATTCTGTAAAGCTTAATGAATGAAGCAAAGGTGAAGTCCCTTTCATTTGAGTCCTGTTTCATAGTGCAGTATACTTTCAAAGTCTTTTATTTAGTACTTTCTCATCTTAGTCCAATCAAGTATCACTTAACCCACTAATGACTACCATTCCTAAGATAGGATAGAAGGTATTAATTAGTCATAGGTAGAAACCTATAATTAACATTGGATTTTTAGAAATTTCTATTTTTAATAACCTATAAATAATACTGGAAAGACAGAATGCATAGTTGTTAACAAAAGGAACAGCCTAACATGCAAATTACAAACTGGAGATACCAAAATCAAACAAGTACAACAATTTAAACATCTAAGAGGGGACAGAAACTGTGACACCAAAATAGAAAAGGTTGCCTTCCAAAAATTAAGCAAACTATTACGAAAAAGAAAAATTTCATTAGAAACAAAGACAACAGTACAGCACTGTCATATAATATTAGTCCTCCTCTATGGAACAGAATGCTAGACAAACTCTTCATAGATGAAGCAACAGAAATGTGATTCTACAGAAGAATACCATGGGCTGAACATGTGAGAAACAGCAAATTTTTAGAGAAAATAGAAATGACACCTATACTTAGTGTCAGGAAGAGATGACTTGAAAAATTAGACACTCACAGGACAGATTGAAGGCAAGAGGGACAGAGGAAAACAATTCATAACCTACCTAGTGAGCTGGAGTAAATCAATGGTGGAACAAAGTTTAGGAAATATAACAAAAAGACAACATTTATTAAGAGTTGTAAAGGAAAGGAAATTGTGGAAGGTCATAATCACCAAATTTATAAACGAACATGACACACAGAAGATAATAAATACTGGACTTATTTTAGAAACTGATAACACAGAATGTTATATCAGATTTTATGGTAGGCATTAATGGGTTAAAATATCAAAGGAAAATGTGAAATCCATTTGTTTATTTAAATTGTTTCACCCCAAGAAAGACAATAATGCAACTAGAACTCAAGGGATTACAGGGAATGAAAGAGAATGAGAATATTTTAGTGAGGAGGAGGAGCATGAAAAAGGACAATAAAGGAACAGGTTTCAGAAAGACAGAAGATAGAAATTAACACTGAAGATTGTAGGTGACAGGAAAGCAAAATATCAGAAGGGAGTTTCACAGGTGGGAAGTGTGAGAAAAGAAACTGTTAGAATAGAAGTGAGAACTACTTGCCAAACAAATAGCATGGTTATATTCATATAGTTGAGGGACTAGGGAAAAAAAGGTCATCTGAACAGTTGCCATGAAAATATTTGTAGAAAAGTCAGTGAAGTCATATCAGTGAGAAAGTAACTGAAGTTTAGTTGCCAGATCAGGATCATTACATTACAGACCTTCTTTGAATTTTGTCAAGAATCTTCAGATATACAGTAGGAGCACCAGACCAGATATGGCAGTTGTATTCAATAAAATATGTCTAACCATGGAAAACCCAACAATGAGTTTGGGTTATTAATTTTAAAGTCATGTAGATAAAATTGTTATTAAAAGTTAATGATATACATTAATACAGGTATTTCTCTGATAGCTGTATAGAAGGAATTTTAATTTATTGCATGAATTTGTCTCTTCAAAAACTACTTGAGTTAACAAGCAGAAAGAAATCAAGCAATTCCAATGGACAAAGAGAAAAGTATACTTCATATTAAAACTAAATCATTTTATTATAAATTCAGTTTATATATTTAAAAATGTTATTGCACACATGCAAATTATTCTGCTATTCCAGAATTTACCAATTCTAACAATATAACCTTCTCTCTATTCCCATATTTTCAGAAATTTTATTCATTTTCAAATTCTAAAATTAAGCAAATTTTCACTCAAAGAAATACTCTTAAATATTCTTTCAGGCTCTGTTCTGCCCACTTCCAAGAATACATATCAACTCATTTCTTTTCAAAAAGTAACTGAAATTATTTAAATTTTGATAAAATTTTAAAATTCAAAGAATTGTCAAATCAAATGATAATGCAGATTTCTTACTTTGTTACATAAGTATTGCTTTTCATTTTGTGCATGCTACAATTGAGAAGGGTGCATTAAGTGAACAGCTTCATTATATCACATTCAGAATAGACAAAAGTGGGCAAATTAGAAAAGTTGCTTTCACATGAAATTTAACTATTTGGTCATTTTGACAACTGAATTGAATTTGGGCTGTAATAACAGACTTGATATAATTAGAGAGAATTTGGCACTAAATTTGGTATAAAGAGTGGAACTGAAGAGTTTGGATCTGTCATTATTTCTTCAATCAAGTGAAAACCTTTGTCATTCCAATGAAACTAATCATTTCTGTTATCAAAGAGATTTCTTTTGAGGATTAAAGTTAGTATTCAGTTTTACTTGCAACTCTGGAGAGTGCTAAAAATATTAAATGAGCACTAGAAATATCTGCCAACTTTCACATAATGTAACTGAAATGTGCAGTAGTTAGGAGACACTTCAAATGATAAAGAAATCAATTTCACTTATACTGTTTTAAATACTGTTTCAGATATTTTTGTTTACTAACCTAAATTAGATGAGACAACAAAATAATTTAGATTATCACATAATTAGTAATTTTCCTTAATGTAAGAATATAAACTTTCTCCCATAAATTTGAATAGACAAAACTGGAATCAATCACAGCAGAAGTCAGGGTTATGAAAACGTTTTTAAAATAAGGTCATGATTATTAAGGAAATAGAAAATAATGAATTTTATCAGGTTTTAATCAATCACAGATTGACAAATATTTCCAAAAATTTGAAATATATATATATAAAATGAGCTAAATATTTGAAATGATACGGAAAACATACAGTAGTTAAGGAAATATGTACCTTAGAGATTTAAGCTTTTATCTAAAGCATTGAATTGATAAAGTTGATGATATTACATTCAACAATAAGGAAAAATGCATTTCACATGCAAGTCCTTTTCACTAAAAGTAGTTCATATGTATTTGAAATAAAAAGAAAAGAAATAAAATAAAAACACCACAAATATGTAAAAATTACAAAAATATTTACAGAAATGATTCAACCATATGGCAATGGTTAGAAGGTTAGTAATTCATTATCTCTTAATATAAATTGATTAAAAACAAAGGCAAAATGCCTCTTTTTCACTTTTTTTTTTCAAAAGCCTACATTGTGATTAATATCAAATTAACTTTCTTTTTTGCAATCAATGAAATAAGGACTTTCCTCTTTAAATATTTTAATACAAGAAATATTTTTTTGATAGGCAATCCATGGATTTGCTCATTTAAGCAAATAAAACTATTATTTGTGCACAATAATTTTACTAAAAAAATCAGTGTCAATATTTTATATTATAACTATACCCTTGTCATGTCTTTTAGAGCTTTTTTAGCAAAAAGTTTTAATTCATTTTCCTATGATTTTAATTTCTAGATTCTCATATAATCTCAAGGATATTTATCCAGTGTATGTTCAAATTTGAGATTAAAGAATTTATTTTTCATGTAATTTAAATTAAGCATAATAGGAGAGGCAGTAAGTCATAGTAAACCATTTTTTCACAAATGAAAACAACTTTCACAAGTTAATCACTTTACTGGTAGATTTTTTTCCCTCTGGTCATTTGAGTAAGCATTCACTTTCAGCTGGAAGAGATTTTCCTCTCAATAAGTTTTCACATTATTCTTCCACTGCCATGGCTTCACTTTGAGTCCAAGTTAAGAAAACGAAATCACAACAACAATGTTCCAAACCAATTGTATTTAGGCTATTTCATCTATAAGAAAGCAGCAGCCATTTTTCAAACTGTTGGCAGCTTAAACTTTTGGGATCAAGTGATAAACAACAAAAACATCAAATGTGCACTGTTGACTCACTAGAGCTGAGCCAAGCCAAGTAGTTAACATCGCAGAACACAATGTTGATTTTAATGCTAAAAGCAAAATCTTTTCTATAGAATTCACATTCTTCCATGCATGGAATAAACTAGAATTCCTTATTCATTTCCAGTTAGTATATCCTTTGATTTTTAACTTGAAATTCTTTGATCTAGTTTTTCTTTTTCTTTAGATTGAAATTTTGTTTTTGAAATTTTTACTTAACTTTTTTTAGCTCAACGTGTTCATTGATAGTTAAGCAACAAAATTAAAAACTCTCCATTAAAAATAGAGATTATAATAATTAATTCATAATTACAAATAATACATACATAGATACAGCTATAGTTCTTTTGGATACATAATGAAGGAGAATTCAATAATCAAAGGGCACATTGAAGGCAAGAGAAACAAGGGAAAACATCAAGTAACCTTGTGACAAATTTGGATAAATGGATGGCTAAATAAGTACCACAAAGACAAAAAGCACTTGTAAGGGAGAGACAAAAGAGCACTTGTAAAAGCAACAAAAGTTGTGGGGAGCCATGATATAGAGGTCCTGATAAGACATTACATATATAGTAAAAAAAATTTTAAGCAAATTTTATTTTTAGATATCACCTCAAATAAAAACTCTTCATTGCAATGTAAGTATCATACAATCAGTGGACTTTATTAAAAGATTTGTATAACTCCTTTTTAGAAATAGACATTAAAAAATACATATGTAGAATGCCAAAATTCATTAATACTGACATTTTGATTGATCATAGTAAGACATTTTGCATCAAAGCAACTTTGAATTCAACCATATTATCAGAAATTATTGTATGGCATTTTTATAATCACTATGATACATTACTGCTGCAATTAATATAGTGCAAAAAGGACTATAAAACTTCAAAGTCCTAAATATTACCAATTTACAATATTATTATTCTTAGGGATGGACTATAGAGACCAAATTTTTCAAAAACAGTGAGAAAGTGTTTTATTCCACTTATTTGTGTCCAAATAGAAGGAAATGAGTCAACATTTTGAAAACTTTTGAAAATTGATATGGAGCTGGACCAAAACATGCACAGAACTGCTGCCCCCACCCCACCCCACAAAAAAAATCACTAAAATTGACAAAGTATTCCACAAAACTTTAAAAATGAACCACAAGCCTTGCAATTTTGATTTAAATGATTAAATATATGGTTATATGTTGTTTCTACAAAGCTTACACAGAAATATTTTTCATGTTGTAATAAAAAATAGACCAATTTTGGATAAAATAACAGCCCTCATAACAGATTCGGGTTCCAAGAATTTGGAGATTGAAAACTTGGTAGCTGCAACCCTCCTGTCACAGCACATACCTCTACATCTTTGCATGAGTCATACTTATGAGGTATTTGACACAGCAACCTATCTGTTCTGAAGCATGTAGAGAGTAAATTTGAACTAAAGGGAAAAATAATCAAAACAATGCCGTCTTTGAAATCTTTCTTGACTAAGGTTTTAAACCCTGCTGTAATTGATGCATTTTGTAAATTTGTATCAAATGATGGTCATAAAACATCAGTCTATAAGAAATTTGATGATGTATTGAATAAAGCCATAATTTAGCTTTATTAAATACATCATTAAATTAAACTGAAAAAAGACAGAATGCATGGTCATTAGCAAGAGGAAGAGCCCAAAATGCGATTTGCAGATCAGGAACACTAGAATCAAGCAGACACAGAAGTATAAATACCTGAGAAACATCTTGACAGAGGATGGTAAGTGTGACACTGAGATCCATAGATGTATTGGGATGGCCAAGGACACATTCCAAAAGCTGAGCAGAGTATTGTGAGACAGGAGGATTTCTTTGGTAACAAAGAAAAGAATAATGAACTGTTACGTGATATCTGTCCTTCTTTACGGCAGAGAATGTTGGACATTTTCCTCAAAGATGAAGAAACTCGAGGTGATAGAGATGTGTTTCTACAGAAATATGCTAAGGATATCATGGACCTAGCATATAAGCAATGATGAGGTCTTAGAGAAGTTACAAACAAGGAGAAGGCTTATACTTAACATCAGAAAGAGAAAGCTGAAGTTTCTAGTACACATAATGAGGAAGGAGAGCCTGGAGAATCCGATACCCACGGGTTGAATAGAGGGAAAGAGACAAGGTAAAGCTGGTTAAAAGAAAAAGTTTGTATTATATAAAGAAAAACGTTTTGGTCTCCTTGGATAGTGCTGCTGCTTTGCTTCACCATTTTGATGATCTAAGATAAAATGTTTCAGATACACCATCAAATAATCAACTGGTACAGGCATGGGAATTGTACCTTGAAGTGGAATATATTGAATGTGCTTTAAGATGTGTGGCATGGTTTATTTCCAAAGTCACAATGATATTTTTAAACATGTATGAGTTGGAGTCACCAAAAACCCTCTTGATCATTCTTCTTTATAATGGCCTGAGATGTTCAAATATGGACACTTTTGCCCAATAGCATGTTTTGGTAGAATGTAATGTTGAAGTATTTGGTGATTTCACTTCAAAATAGTCAATTTTGTCCACTTTTTTCTGAAATTTGGTCTATTTCTGCTCCAAAAGGCCCTACTGTTTTGAAAATTAATGTGTAGACTCAATAATGAATACATAGAACCATGAATTTCATCATTTGAATAATTTTGGTGAAGATTTGTTGATGAATATTGATGTTATTTGGAATACATTGTCATTTTTAGTGATTTTTTGGGCCCCTGGCAAGTCTGGGCACATTCCAGTCCAGCGCCATCCCAATTTTCAAAAAATTTCATTTCTTTCTATTTGGTCACAAATAAATGGAATAAAACACTTCTCCACTTTTTTTTTTTTTTTTTTTTTAAATTTGGTCTATCACCCACCCCTATTATTATTATAAAACTATTAGGTTGGTGCAAAAATAATGACGTAATAATGTTGTTTTTTGACGTTACATCAAAAAAACGACATTATTACGTCATTATTTTTGCACCAACCTAATAGAAGCAACATGCAATGTCTTAATTTGAATGATTTCACCATACAATAAAAAGAAATGCAATTGACTCCAGGTTTATCATTTGAACTTTACTCTCTGATAACAGTAAGTTTTTTCACACATGCAACTGAAATTTAAATTTTATTATCCTTTAAGAGTTAGTATTTTAATATTAGAAATCAGTCATCAACTTTAAAACCAACTAATTCTAAATGCAAATTTACAGTAACATAAATAGAACAAAATTTTATAAATTGATAATCTATGAAAAAGATTTCATTGAAGCTTTAATTTTAAAACAGGAAGGCATAAAATGTGAAATGTACTTAAAATGAATATACAATATTTGTATAATGTGCATTTTAAAGTGTGTGACATATAAGGAATTCATAATCAATGGCTTCCAAACAGTTTTGTTTACTCAATTTCACTCACAAATCTTGAGCGACTTTGTCTTATGGCTTTCAGGTATTTTCCAATGGTACCACACACTGGGATCATCTCCCCAGGGACATATTATCAGGAAGTCAATTCCTTCACAAACTGGCCATCAGTCATATATATATATTAGAAAACAATGTAAATGACTTGAAAATTATAATGATAATAAAATATATTTTTTATTAAAAACATTAAGTTTTCTCTTCATGAAAACAATAGATTTTTTCTTTGTAGCACTGATCAGGTAACTTGTATTTTCACTTGGTCCAAATTCCAAAAATATGAATTAGATACAATTTTTAAATTTATTCTTAGGAGCAGCACATCTTTGAAATGTGAATAAAAATTTACATGTCAATATCATTCTATCAATAATTTCAATAATGAAAATAACAGATAAAATACATTACTTTTTCTAAAGAAAAACAATATTAAGATTATAAAAGTCTATGCTTTTAGTCTTTAAACTAAAAGCATTTTCATATCATTTCAAAATCATGACACACCTTTTATTCAATAATAGTTAAATTGGTCAAAACTAAAAACAAACAAGTTACATATGACTAGATTTTGCTCTCATCAAAAGAGGATATATTTCTTTGTAATGATATTAAAAGATTGAATAAAAACAAATAAATCATTGCATTTAGATTTTTCAAATGCTTGTAGCTTTAAAGCTTTCGGGCATTGTTTATCTTATTTCTCCAAAACAAAAAGAAAGAAATGTATCCAATTTGTCTAAGTAAATATAAATGTTTAATGTATTTAAAAAAATGCTTAATGTCTTGAAAGGTGTTTTGTTTTTTCTAATGCCATCATTATCTTCACATACATTTTAATAGTTGTCATCTTCATACAAAGTCAATAATGAATAAAAATCATCTTAGAAAATGAGTTCTTTTTTCCCCCACTCCTTTCTTGACTCAGCAAGCGATATCTGCACAGAGTAAAAACATAAAAAGAAATTATTGTTCTAACTGCACCAGCCTTAAAGTTAAAAGAAAACAAAAAAAAACAACCATAACAGAATTATCATCAAACATCTTCTAGGCATTTCTTTCATGTCAGTGAAATATATCAAATGCTTCTGTAAGAAATGCACTCATTTCCTCTTTAGAAGTCATGAGAATTCTTTGCAATGAAGTTAGTTATATATTTAATTTCTCATTCATAAAAGCTGTTGATATTAAAGTCAAAGTCTACAAAAATAAATTTGAAATATTTGAAATATTTGAAAGTAAGCCAGTACTTCTATTTTTTACCTAAAGTATGTGCTGTTATCAAAATTTGATTAGTTGGTTATTCTGTGCTCTGTGTCAACTAGATTATCATTATGGCTTCCTTTCTTACCATTTCATCATGATATGGCTTCACTTTTTTTTTCAGAAAGCTATTTGTTATTATGCAATTACAGAAGGCTGACAAGTTCTGTGTCCCATATTCTTAAATGTATCCTAATTCAACTTTGGAGATTTTTTTTAATGAGAACAAAATATAAAAGTAAGACCAAATGAAATTTTTCTAACTTTTCAAAGTTTTTTTAGCCAAACCAAATCACTTTCACAGCAAAATTTATTTAAAAAATTCTACCAAAGAAATTCCTTAAATACTTTTTCAAACATTTGAGATTAGGCTTACAAGTTAAATAAATAGGAAATATGTAAGTTACCAAAACAAAGTGTGTATCTGTACTTATATAAGCAAACAAATCTGACATCAAACTTTTGATTGTCCAAGGTTGGTTGGTGTATTTTCATTGTGAAAAAAAACCCAAAAAAAACACAGAATGTCTACTTAAAAGATATGTCTTGTGAAATATAACATTTATAGTAATAAGAAATAATGTTGGATTAAAAATACTTAATTTGTTTAAAATTTTCTTTGGGTACAAAAATATAGTTAACAGATATGTTGGAAATAAATAAAAAAAATCAAAATTTCATGATCTCTAAAAATAGACAGATAATAAAAATTGCCAGACAAACAAAATCATAATTCAACCAACCAAAGTTTTCACAAGGATGCAAGAAAAGAAATAAATAAATAATAATAAGACAATAAGAATAAATATAATTCTTCAGATGAGACCTAAAGATAAATTGAAAGAGACTTAAAATTTCTATTACTGAAATGTATGTTTATACATAATACAGCTTCATTGTTACTTAAATCATCTAAAAAAATCAAGGAAAATATTCCTCAAGTGATACTCAACTGCAGACTTTAAATGTTCTTATTACTGAGTGAAAAAGATAAATTGTAAATTTTTCAAATTCTATTTTTCCTACTAAATATTATTCATATATTGCATATTTAGCCATTAATGTTATTTAAAATATTCCACTGGTTTTTATTTTTCTTCCTTGACAGTTATACTTAATTTTCTTTCTTTAAAGTCTGAATGACAAGAACTGCTTAAAACACTTTCAATCAATGCCTACTCCTATTATTCTGACCTCATTCAAAGAAAGCAAATCTGCTTACACTGAAGTTGTCTCCTCCATACAGCCAAAATAATACATTTCAAGCAAACATTATAGTTCATAAAATCTGAAATTTCAGAAGAGATAAGATTATCATTAAATGTTAAAAGAAAGACAAAAGCAGAAACTAAAATGAAAATGCCAGGTTATCCTGATGCTATACAAATGGCCTTTTTTCTCTTCACAGTATTTTTTAATCAAAGACTGTTATTGCTAAGTTTATTAGGCGATGAGAAATCTATCATCTCTTGGTTCTAGAAAGAGATAAGAGAAGCTGATTGAGCCAACGAAAATCTAAATAGAGGAAAATTAGGAATCAAGTTAATACTTATAACTAATAGGAATTATATCCTTATTACAGATAACTAACTGCAGGCTTTTGTCTTTGATGTTCGTAGAAGGAAGTCATGAATTATGAGCATATTAACATACTTGCTTTCATTCTCTTTCATCATGGCTATCTCAACAAGATGCTTTGGAATCAAAGCTTGGCTGTGATGTCTTGCAGCAATAACTATAACTACAGACAAGGGGAAACAAAAAGAAATGAGAGAAAACAAAGGAAAAAGAAAGGGATCTTGTAAGAATGTGTAATTTCTCAAGTAATCAATTTATAATGATACATGAGAACACAAGAAAAACTGTCCTTCATAAATACAGAGTGCTTAGTGTAAAGAATCAACTATAAAATAATGAAAAGGATTAGAATTACCACTTATTTGTTTTTGATAGACAGTTGTAGACAAAATTCTAACTTTGAAAATGTTATTTTCAATGAGCAATAGGAATTCATTCTCAGAAAAAAATTACTATGAATTTTGTAAAACTATCTTGAATTTTTCTCTCCATATTTTAATCTTCAAGTTAATTGCCAAGAGATACTTGCAGATGAAAATTCCTCAACAAAACAAATTTCATTCTTCAGCCAAGATCCATTTTTTTAGACTGAATTTAACTTCAGTGTACTTATTATTTGCTGCAATAACAGGTTCCAAGTTCCTATTTCTTTAAAGATTTGCACAGAATTTCTTTCTACAATTTCTTTTTACAATTGTAAAACATTAAACAATTTGCAAAAAATATAAAATAAAAATCTTTAATATTCCTAGTTGTATTTTTTATCATTTAATGTTATAGAAAATAAACAGAGTAAAATTAAATTGGCAATAAAAATTAAGTCTGTTAACATTTATGCACCTTAAACAAGTAATTTTTTTTTAATAACAGTAGACATCAATAAATGAGAAAACCTGAAAGCAACCAACTATTTTTCCAGTTTACTTAAAAACTAAATACTTATTTTTTTGTTAGTTTATTTATTTCAAAACTGCCATAATTCCATAAACTATGATTCTTGACAAAAATTTTCCCAAGAGTCTTTTGGAAACAAAGCTTTGTCTAAGTCAAAATTAATTTGGATTTTTTCAAACTTATATCCCCATAGATCATCTTGGCTAAGAAACACAATCTAAATATATGAATAAAGGGAGAGAGGGTGAGTGAGTGATAAAATCTAACATTAACTTAAACTATATTTCCTAACTGTATTAAAATCCATCTGCAAAGAACTTGCTTTTTGACTAGGGTGATATATGGCATTTGCACAGTGGCTTATCACTAAGATCTACTATGTAAGTTTTTTTAATATGTATACCAAACTAAATAGATCTTTTTATTTTACCAGGGGGAATAATTTATTTTTAAAATGGTACTTTTTATTGTACAAACATCAACCAACCATGACATGATACACAAGGCAGAGAAAGTTTTATACATAATTAGAATTAGTCTCTTCTGTTCAAAAACTCAACTCTCCTGAAATAACCTTATACAACAAAACTAGACAGGATTTCAGAACTAATTATTATCCAATATGCAATCCAATGTAAATGATAGCTTTCATGAAAGAGTTATAAAATGTAATCCATAAATAAGTAAATATGGTGTTATCTTGCAAGAAATGGAATTTGCAACAAAGTGTGTGTGTGTATATATATATATATATATATATATATATATATATATATATATATATATATTTCATGCTTTTCACTTTTCAAAAGAAATGTGATCCATGGGAAATCATCTGGCCAAGCAGAAAGTAACTAAATGGGGAAAAAAGTTATGCTATATCTCTGATATATTTTGAAATAACTCTTCTTCAGCTTACAGAATACACAAAAGAAATAACTTTCAAAAAATACCTAATAAATGTAGAAACAAAGACATCAGAGCCTTAAACTAAACCTCCTTCCATGGAGACAGAAATAGGACACTTAAACACTATAGGATTTAAGAGCGGTGTTTATTTTCATGATAAATTAGGAAATTGGCATGTTTTGCTTTTCAATAATCCCTAACTAAATACTTTTATTTTCAAATTTTTGCTCCCAAAAACTCATACTTTCTTTCATCAACATCAAATAATAGGAAACACCTGGTTCCATAATGTGTTTGATCATGTGACAGGAAATAATATAAATATTCAAATTAACCACAAATAGTATTAGCAATATTATCCATTATTATAATTTGTATTTATGGTGGAACAAACATTAGTATGTGAACATTTCATATATATATATATATATATACATACATACATACACAGAGGTAATAATCCATTGGTAAATAATCCAAGTCAATCCTAAAAATATAAAATATTAAAACTTATCCACAAAAAAGCTCAATGTATTTATTATAACAGAGCATATAATTAATAGAACTGTAGATGCTAAACTAGTAGGCCTATATAGAGATGATGGACTCATTTTTGTTCTCTATAGCCACTTACTGTAAAATAACAGAAGAAAATTGTTAGAGCCTTTAAGTTAATGGGATTTAAGATTGAGATTACTTCTAACCTCAAAACTGTAGACTATCTGGATATCATACTTAACCTGAAAAGTAATACTTTTAAACCTTACCATAAAGAATATGAAACTCCCAGCTACATTAATATTGATTCTAACCATCCTGTGAAGCAGATACCCATTACTGTCAGCTCCAAAATTAATAAGCTTTCATCTAATAGTAATATTTTTAATAAAAATAAATAATTGTATGATAACACTCTCCCAAAAAGTGGCTTTAAAAATAACTATTCTACTTAAACCCCATGAATAAAAATAGTGAGAATAAGATAAATTGTAAGCACAAAAATAAAAAATAAAAGTAATATGGTTCACCCCACCTCGTAAGTTATCCAACACTAATATCGGACAAGTTTTTCTGAAATTAATAAATATTTTCAAAAAACCTACACTCTAAGATCTTCAATAGGAAACTATCAAAATAAGCTATTCCTGCACAAACAACATGTACAAAATCATCGACCATCTAAGCAAAATCTATGTCATCAAGAACAAACCCTGGTATGGATCCCCCTGTAATTGTAGAAATAGTTGTCCAGTCAAATGAAAATGTAGAGCTTCAAATGTTATATTTATCAGGAACAATTTTCCTCCAAGAAAAACCATAATATTTACATTGGAATTTCTGCGGGGGAATGGAAACAAAGACTTTACACCCATAGGCACTCTTTTTCAAACCCAAAATTAAAATACCAAACTGCTCTTCACAAAAATTTTGGGAATTGAGGGAGAAGATCTGAAGCCTCAGATTGACAGGAAATTCATAGGTTTTGCTCACACTCCTAATAATTTTAAGGTTAGATGTAAACTGTGTTTAGAAGAGAAGATTAGAATAATTAAATTTGATAATCAAAGCATACTACTGAACCAAAGGAATGAGTTAGTTTCCATATGTCAACACAGGTGTAGGTTTAAACTGATTTAGAATATTATTGATCTTGCTTAATCTGTTATCACCTAACATATATCATTATTTCTACTATTTCAATCCTGTCAAATAACCTTCCTCTAAAGTTTTATTATCAATACTTTTATTTTTCAATAATTATTTTATTCTATAATTATTTTATTTATTATATTAAATGTATTATTATTTGTATATTATATATTGTTTTAATGTAATTCTTGATTTTAGATGTTACCTTTTTACCTTTTAAAAAATGTTCTCAAATATTTAAATACTTTTAAGTAATTTTCCTCTATAAACTAGATGTTACTATTTTAAATATATGTCAAAGTTACTTTAACTGTCTTCTTGACTTAGACCAGACACACTCACCTACATAATGAGCTTAAATATATTGCTTTACCAGAAAAACATTTACTTCATTTTCTGTACATTGAAAATGGCCTTTTCAATGAAAATGGAAAATTTGTTATATCTGCACAAGTAATACTTACCCAATTGAATAAAATGATATATATTTTACATTTCTGGATGTATTTTAAATATTTAGATGCAATTGCCATATCTGTATAGAGCAAAAAACCTTCAAGCCAAAGCCTGGCTGCTTCCATTGTCTAACTAGACTGTTTCCCCAACAACTTTCTCCCAATGATTGGTTGGTTGATTAGAAGTATATCATCCTCTATGAGTTATTTAATGCCAAAATCTAAATATTCTGTATATTATCTTATGCTTTCAACTACAGATATTTATACTTTCAGGGTAAAGATATGTTTTTTTAAATATATATTTTATTGATAAAATCTGTTGTTCCTGATTTTATAAAAAATGTACTGTTGATTTTTGTTTAGGGGTTCAGTATTTACCCATAGCTGGGACCCTAACAAGTCTACTATCCTGGATCTGAGCAGACCTGAAAACAACAGCAATTAAGAGGTGGTTCCATGCTTCTCAAAACCTCCAATCTTCCAATCAGAGGCCTCGCTGCTGGATGTAGTTTATTGTCATAACAGGAAACTAACAATTGGTATGGTTCTAATATAAAGCATAAATAGGTGACATCAGTTTCTGTCCAAATTTCTGGGCTAAGGATTACTTACATTTTTTTAAATCTTGACTAACATCCTCATCTTGGCTGTTATTATAACAATGTCTTAGCCAGTGTACACTCCAGCTTTCTTCAGGTGTCTGTTGATCTGAGTAATTTCAAACTGGATCCTTCATTTAAACTATGGGATTAAATCATTCTCATTCCACTGTCCATGCCTACAGGCATCTTATCTTATTTTTATGTAGTACTCTTCAGTTATTGCTCATCCTGTTCCCAATAAGTCTGTACCATCAGGCCTAGGAATGGAACACACAATTACTATGGCATCAAATTCACAAACCAATAACTGAAACCAATTGGTTATTGAAACAGTGCAGCAATAATAATGACAAAAATGAGGATATTAGTAAATTATGTAAATACGTAACATTACTTCCTTTGCATTAACAATGCTCCATCTACCGGTTTTACTTTAATTTAGAGGGTGTCAGTACACATAAATACCTGAAAAGGTGTGCTGGAGAAGGAAAGATTAAGAACTACTGATCTTAATGATGTCAATTCTTTGGATTTGTGACACATTTAACTGCTTTCCAAGATTCTTCAGGGCTGTTTCAAGTATGCCACTGTTAATGGGGACAAGTGTCATCTTTATATAATACTATCAAATACTGCATTTTTATGTACATTTAGATAATTTTTAAAATATGATATTAAAATGACCTTCAAAATTACTTTCCTAGGAGCTTAAATACATGCATAAAAGATGTTCTTTTTTATCAAAAGAAAAAAAGAATCATTTGTGGAATCTTGTTTATGAAACAAATCCATGTTACTCAGTACACTACTTCTTCTCTACAAAGATGATCATGTTTCAGTACAAATTTTACTCTTGATCTTTATATCATTTGAATTTTATAGAATTTACATGCACAAGAATTATTGAGAAGGTGCTTCTAGTTTGATTAAAAGTCAAAGGTTTTGTTATCTAAAAAGAAAAGATCACTGACTTTGCTATAATCACTCAAATTTAAATTTACAACTCAAAGTTCAAGTAAACTTACATAGTCCGAAGTTACTTAGAATTCATACACACAAATATTAACATTTTCTTAATTCTCAATAACTTTTAATCAGTACATAGTACTGTAACGAAATATACAGATGTTAATATTCATACAGGTTTGTTGGAGAGATTAATATGAAAAGTCTAATGCAAATGCATCATGGAAGAAAACATATTGCTTCAAGCTACAAAGGATGGTATTTACACATATTTTGATGAGTTTTACTGGGTTTTTTTTTGTTTGGTTTGGGGAGGGGAGTATTTAATCAATCCCCTCTAGAGAAATTGAAATTCTTTTTTTAATTCAGCTTCAGAAAAAACTTGTATTCTGTGCCTTTGGAGTTGAATGTAAAACAAAAAGGGAAAAAGTATGAGGCAGGGTTGGAAGGAATGGGCAGTGGCAAATTACAAATGAGAGCCTTCTCTAATCACCCATGAAAGATGAGCTTCCAAAATATTGAAAGTGCCTTAGAGTCTTCACCTAATGCTAATTCATGATTTCAATTGCTTCCATTTTAGTTTAACAACCAAATAGTTGATCCATTTCAAATATTTTGATAAAAAGCAATAAAAATTAAGCAAAGCAGACTAGTCAAAATATTTCTAACTGTGAAATTGCCCATTTCAAAACAACTTAAGTATTTTTTCTGCTGTTCATTTGAGCCAAATAAAACTTGATTTTATCATCTGAAGGGAATTTCAAAAGATTTTCTCTACTCACATGTTTTTAAATATGCAGTGTTTTTTTCAATCTTTAAGAAATTATTTTTTAAGGAAGAATTTTATGAATAGGCATTATGTTAGTGCCTATTCTATTTGAGAATCATGAGGAATCTTGTAATTTTTCAGTTTACATTACCAAAATGGCTTCTGAAAATCTTATTAAATGCAAAAAAAAAAAAAAAAAAAAAAAAAAAAAAAAAAAACACATTCAGGGTTTTATGTTATTTAACATATCACATCCAGACATTTAAATTATTATGACTAAAATGTTTTTCAACAATTTATGATTTCTGTTGTTTGCCAGATTTGTCATATTGAATTTATCAGTTATTAATATAAAAATCAGTTCGTAAAACAAAAATAAAATTACATTAGAACCAATTTATTTACATGTTGCTGCTATAGAGCCAGTTAATATTCTCAGATTCAAGAAATCAGTTTGCTTAATTACAGATGCAAGTTAAACTTATTCATTTCTTATGCCAAGAACAAACAACAAAAAGTATAGTAAAAGTAAAGGATAAAATCATATTCACATATTAGGATTTATATTTACAAATTTTTTTAAACTTGATTAATAAATAAATAGAAAAACTTCATTTCATATTTAGTAAATTTATAAAGTACTGTAATGTGCTGGAAAGTTATTACCAAACAGATGATAATAACTCAACAAATATAGAGAGTGTGTCAGATATACCTCCAATATAATAAGACATTAGCTAGATGACGATGGCATTGCCATTAATGTCTTACTATTATGAGGAAGATATTTCTGCCATATATTGTACAATACACTCTTACAATGACTCATTTAATTAAAAAATGCATTTTTATACACTACAGGTGCATCAGTAAGTTTGTAGCCTAGTGATGAAAAAAAGCATTTATTTTACATGACCAATATTTTTAAACATAATCTCCTTATTTGTGACTGAACTTAATTCCGTAGTAACTATTAACCAAAGATCAAACATTATATACTGAAAACTTCATTTCAAAATTCAGCAAATAACTATGTTTAAGAGTGTGAACAAATTGATCTATCCTCATATATGGTAAGTGAAGAAAATTGTATTCAATATTTTCTTTATTTTACTTTATGAAGAACAAAATGTAATAAATCAAACATTTTTCTTTACCCATGAAAAGTAAGTAATTTTCAAAGAAAATTGCTAATTACAGACATCTTCAGTGCTCATCTTTACTTTTCATGCTTTTACCAGAAAGAAAAAAGGTCACTAGCTCAAGTCAAGTAGTAGCTACCTGGTCAATATCTCTATTTGATCACTTACAGTTTTATTTTGTTGTTCACATGAACTCTGAACAGATCTTTCCAGACATTCATCCAAGCATTTAGCTCCATCTTAATTCTTCTTCTTCTTTGTCAGCCATGTTTTCTTTATCTTTTCTTTTTGTAATCTGTTTTATACTTTGTTTTGTCTGCTATCTTCCTACTTATGTTCTTAAGAATAGAAGGTTCACAAAAGAGTTACCAATACATTCATCACAGTTTCTATTGTTTGTCACATCAATCTTACTCTTATCAGTCTTGCTGATTCAATAGGTCAGACGCATTGCTTTTCTTTCTCCTGAAAAGAGTGTCCAGTTGAACCAAAATCATTATTTGATAATCATCATTTACACTGATACTGTTTCACTATCTACTTCTGATGACTATTTTTCACAATGAAGATCATAAGTTTTAAGCATCAAGACAGTTTATGCTCAGTAGAGAGAGGTCTACATTAATGCATTTACCCTACAGTAATAATTCCTAGTTTAACCTGAAATCAGTGCCACTGAATTTAAACCTCACTGAATTTTTTACACATGTGGCTTTGTCCAATAAGTCTGAAATTTTATATGGTCATGTGACAAGTAAACAATCAGAGGAAAAATAACAAAGTAGTTGAGTTATGTCTCAAAAATAGGACATAAGGTGAGAACCTGAAAGTTTAAAGTTTTCTTCACAGTATCAAGTTAGGAGCATTTGTTATCATAAATTCAGAGAAAGAAAAAAATTATTCTTAGCCAAAAATAAAAAATAAAACTTATTTCCCATAGCATTTAGTACACTAACTGAACATCTATTATAACTGCTGAGCATGAATACCAAAATAATTCTTTATTAGCTAAAAACAAACAAACATTTAATGATAAGTAAACTCTTACCTGAGAAAAGCTCTATATTGAGATAAAATATTTTATCTCATTAGGATCATTTAAAGCTTGAATCATAAATGCAAATTCTGGGAATTTTAATTAGTTCAAGTTTTATTCATAAATGCATCAGGACATATACTTCCTGTTAGCATGTATCCATATATCAGACATGTGTTCTGATTAGTTACTCAGAGTATGCAGTTAGTTGACATTTATAAATAAAATACTATCAAAATATTTTACAAAAATACTTGGCTAATCAGTGAGCAGAAAAAAAATTTTGAACTGAGTTTTTATATAAAAACAACAGAAATGAAAATAGAATTATTAAATGTGGCTTAAAGCTGTGTCAATAGCTCCTAAGTGAGACATTGTGACACATATTATATATACTGATTTTGAAAGGTACAAAAGATTTCTGTGTTTAAAATGAAAGTAACCATTTCAAAAATTATACATTGAATTTAATCCATTAACTTAAAAAACTGAATCAGATCCTTTTTTATATTTAATAAATAGCTGTTATAATTTTAGTCAGCATTTGTATTGCCAATTTGCTTACCCAGGAAGCATGTCTCTAATATACAACACAAATATACATCTAAAACAAATTAAAATTTTAATTCATATAAAATGTGATACTGAAGTTCAAATTATTTAATATATATATATATATATATGAAAGGTTTTTCATTATTTTCATACACAGTAAAAAGCAAATCTGATTAAGTTATTGTTATTTCATTTTGTTTTTTATTTTATTTCTAGAAATCTTTTCAACAGGCTATATTTTCAACCACACTAATTCATAGAGTAAATGCTTTTATTTGTAAATTAGCCATAAGTGAGATGAGGAGATAATGAAATGAAGAAAGATAAAGAACAAATTGGAAGCAAAGAAAAAAAGATGAAAGAAGCAAGATAAAATCTGCAGTAGAGGAAGCAACAAAAGTAATTGAAATGATCAAAAGCAACAAAAAGAACACAAAAAGATCAATAAAGAAGGGGGCAAAGAAAAAAACCGGAAGAAAAAAAAATTCAAAACAGTCTTTCTATGAGTCAAGAGACTGACTTCAAGCAACAAGTGGTAATGCATTTTTGTTTCTTGTGGAATATTGTGTTACCTAAATTTAGAGACATTATTTTAAGTCGACTATCTACATTTCCTTTTATATTTTGATCACTATATTTTACATAGCAATACCTTAAATGAGCAGATTTTAACAACATATATTCAGTTACTTGAAAAATCTTCTACATCAATAATTTGATTGTTACTCACTGTGACAAAATGTAGCAAGAGAGAGACATATATTGTCTGATAAAAGATTTTGATTGGCTGTTTGGTTAAAGGCAACCAGGATGTATGTCTAGTACTTTGACTAACTGGAAACAGGTTGTCTAAGAACTTTGATAGACATGAAAAAGAAATTACAATGACAAGTCATAGACCAGAAAAAGACTTTTCTCTAGGCAGCAAGCTCGGGTGGGGGGGATCAGTCAGCTAGAGGAATCTGTCCATAAAAACTTGTAGTCTATAATGGCTAAGCTTCTAAGGTAACCTGACTCAGCAGAAGAAACCAGTAACAAAGACATGGAACATAACCACCATACATCGCAGGCCTTCATTTTGTTATCCATATTTTTATACACTTCACCAAACATGCAATAATTCCACTAGAACAAAAGTAGCGAATGAAAAGACCTTAGTGAGCAGAAATGAGGAAAAAGACAAAGGAACAGGATTCAGAAAGACAGAAGATGACAATTGATGTTGCATTTCATTTTTGAAAATTCTAAGTGGCAGGAAAGAAAGAAATCAGAAGGGAGTTTCACAGGTAAGAAGTGTGAGAAAAAAGAATAGAACAGCCAGTAGCATCTAGCTAGTTCAACAGTATAATAGTGAGACCTAGTTGACAATCTAGTAACATGTTTAAATTCATGCAATCAAGGCACTAAGGAAAAAAGCTCATCCGAACAGTTTCCATTAAAATATTTGTAGAAAAGACACAGGGAAGTCATATAACATTGGTGAGAAATTGACTGAAGTTGAGGTTCCAGGTCAGGATCACAAACATTTCAAACCCTTCTTTAAATTTTGTCAAGTATCTCGAAATATATAGCTTGAGTATCAAACAAGATATGGCAACAGTATTCAATGCATGGATGAATGGTAGATTTATAAATGTGCAAGATGGATTCTAACAAGAAAATTTGTCTGGCACAACACAGTGAACCAATGTTCCTAGCAATTGATTCAATATAATAACTCTACATCAATAGAAAACATGAGCCCAAGAAGGTTCAAAGAGTTTTCCTCCTGCAGGCTAGCATCAGACATACTCATGGCAGGCAGAAAAAGTTCACTATGTTAATTAAATGAAAGCAGTCTTGTTTTGGAAAAGTTAAAATCTACAAACCATACCTTGCCACTGACTGGAGATCCTTTTCAAGAGCATTTGTTAGATTTAATGTCAGATCTGTCAGACTTTCTACTAAGTCAAGCATAAATAGTTTGTGACATCTACATAAATACCTAGTTGGGAACTTGTTCAGCACTTGTGAAATGCTATACAGTGTTTCATTCTATTAGCAAATAGTCATTTTGCATCTTTTGAGGACACACTTACACTCATTACAAGGCAATACATAACAAAAAGATATCTGCTACAATCAAAATTGTCACTCTGGTATAGCTGAAAATGTGATTCCTGTGGGCTATAGCAGCTGAGGAGGCAGGAAAGAACCAAACAGAAGATTGAGGTTTCACTTCATATTTTTGTGCAGGCACAAAAGCTTCAATGCCAGCTTCCACCATGGAAGAGACCTCAGTGCCACATTTCTTAACAGAATCTTTAAAAATATAATTCCAAGGGGAAAGAAAATCACAAAATGAGTCCAAATCAGTGCATTGATAACAGAAAGAGATTCTGTTCACAGGGGAGAGTGTAAGGATATATCTACAGACACTGCTACATGGTCAGAGTTATTATAATTTAATTACTAATATATCACAAATTACTAATTAAATATTATAATTTAATTAATAAATTAATTAATGGAAACTATATAAAAAAATATTCTAACTGGAAAAAATTTGAAGAAAAATTTGTAATTGGAAAAACTATGACATTTATGAATGAACACATAAACAAAAGTAAAAATTCATGAACATGTGCATGTATAAAACATAAAATGCATGAATGTGTATGTGGACACAATAGATTTAAAAAAGACATAAAAGAATTGAAAATAAATTTATTCAAATAACAGACCCTTTGAAAAATGGATATTTCAAAGAATCTTAAAAGTCTGGGAAATATTAGGTTGGTGCAAAAATAATGTCGTTTTCTCACATAGTAACATATGCGAGAAAACTACATTATTTTTGCACCAACCTAATAACAGCAAGAATTGATATGAACAATTACAGTTAAGTAATTTTTCTGTATATAAAAATAATGCTATCAATGCTCTATTTTTAATATTAATATTTTTGATATTGAGCACTATATGAAAATATCTGCTTTACTTTTGAACTATTCTTAAATCTCTCTCTCTCTCTCTCTCTCTATATATATATATATATATATATATATATATATATATATATATATATATGTGTGTGTGTGTGTGATTGCCCCCTCTTGTCAGAAGATTGCTATCTCTTCATTGATCATCACAGAACAATGTACACATTTATGACTCTTTCGTCCAGCCTCAATCTTGCATGATTGTCTGCAGATGTGACACTTGAACTGTCCATCTTTCATGTTCATTGGTTGAAATACAAATTAGCATATTTTGGAATAACTGATCAAACCACCAGCTGACTTGTAAATTTAAGATAGGTATGGTGCGGTGATCATGGTTGCAAAAACTTCACAAGCTGCTCAACTTCTTGACCTATGCAACTTTAGATGATTTACCAAACCTGCCCATGATAGAAGTAAATGTTCATACACATTACACTTCTATTTCTGTTGAACATCATGTTTGCTTTCAGAGTGAATAATTCACTGCAGTATACACCAGCTACTTCCATCAAAATCACTACATCCTTCCCAGATGAGCTCCCTCCAAGTTGCATGGTTTATGCTGGGGCCTTTTCCTTCTGGTTAGCTCCCCATAGAATATTTGTTTCAGAAGTCTGTGTATAATCATACACCTCAACATGAGTCTATACTCAAATTTTACTCAGTGTCTTGTTAAAAGAAATGAGCAACTCATTTCTTCTGAAACTTATAGCCTCAGGATTTTTAGAACATATTTGAGACTATTTTAGCTGTTAAACATTCATTTCTGAAGGTTACTTTCATCATTTCTATTTGTTCAGTAGAATATGAGGAAAAAATCTTGCTACTGAATCTTATCTAATGAAGTTACAACAAAAGACACTATTGACTAATGTTTCTTAATTTTACAATACAAAACAATGTGACAAGTTTTGAAGGCTGAATTTCCTGCTTCCTTGCAACAATGTCACAAGTAATAATGATAAACAACGTCACCATTCAGGAATCAGAAACAAAAATCACTTTCAGAGTATCAAATAATGTTTATACAAGAAATGATATTTTAAAAGCAAATAATGGAGAACGAGTAAAAAATAATTACAAAAGAACTTAAACACACAGCAAGAATGAATCATCTTTAGAAATCAATTATCCTTTTTTTTTATCTTTTTCTTTCTTGCTTCACATCAGCCATTAGCAATATGAACTATCAGTTAAACCAATACATTTCAAAATACATTCTGAACATTGTAACAAAATTGACACCTGCTGGAGTGCATTCTCTCTTCTTTCCTCAAGTACATAATAGATTTTAAAATCTTAAAAAAATGACAATGTAAAGTCATTGTTTAAGACAATTTCAAGATTTTCAATAATTCATCAAATATCAGAACAGACAAATCAGGGAAAAAATCCAATAGATCAATAACTATAGGAGCTCTTTAAGTAATTTTAAAGAGAAGAAATTACACAGCTGCTACTTCCGAAAGAATCAAGAATCCTATTATGAACCTAAAAGACTAGAAAGTAGCAAAAATATGTCCACATCAGAATTGTTTCTTAAACTTCATTGAATAATATAAATTATTACATCATGTAAAACAGATAAAAACGCTCAAAAGTGAGTACAATGAAAAAATAGCACAATTTTTTTCTAAAACAAATAGAAACTTAAAATAGTGTAGTTAGACAATGCAGAGGTTAGTATCTGTGAAGAACTATGAGGAGTGCTTTCTATATATGATGCCAATAAGAAATGGTTTTTAAGGTTTCAAAATATATTATTGTTATATAGGAATAAAATGTCACTGCTGACACTTGAGTTGAACAGAGATTGCCAATGAGCAAACACAGGTGATCCCATCATTGAATTAAGTAGACCACATGACCATAGATGAAACACATATAAGGAAGTTAGCATGACCTGTATTACTATTTGGATCTGCATTTCTAGTCTATCCTCTATTACTATATGGACTGCTATTCTCTATTCTATTCACTATACTGATCAATATATGGTGGTTACTTTCGAGGGAGTATTATTGAGTAAGTAATATTAGTGCGAAGGCATCTGAAACCAGTATTGTTCAATGGCATACTATAGTTGTATCTGCAATTACAAAGTCTCTACTACAATGAGCATTACAAAAGTGGCAACAAGTGTTTGTTGACATCACAAAAGTGGTAACAAGGAGTCACAAAGATTCATTCATCAAAATGAAAGAACTAAAATCTATCATGGTTCAAATGTTGGCACTACAGAAGCAATAACAAGAACAAAAGTTGCAGCAACAAAAATTACAAGAACGACATTTGCAGCCACAAAAACAACTAACTGAACAGCAATTACAGTTACAACATCAGAAGTTTTTGAGTCGTTTACTAAAACCATGGAAGGAAAAACTTCAGATTCGTTCATTCCAGATACTGTTGCTAATTCAATCAGCAAATTTGTGTACAAACCAGATGAAGGGATAACTTTTCCAGCTTATTACAGAAGATGTGAAGGGACCTTCAAAAGTGATTGTTTGCATTAGAATGATGAAAGAAAGCTCAGTTATTATTAAGGAAATTGTCCCCTGCAGAACACAAAAAAATATGTGAATTATATTTCTTCAAAAAAACCAGGTGAGATAAATTTTGATGAAACTGTTCTAATACTATCAAAAATGTTTGGTGATAGACCATTATTTAATACATGTTGGCAATGTCTTAACTCTGACGATGAAGATTTTGTCACTTATACAGGAGTTGATTGAAAAGGAAGCATTCATAATCACATTTACTATGAAAAAGTTTCACAAATTCAACATGGTAGAGAATTCATACTACAGAGAGACCATTATCCATTATTGTCCCTATATGGATCAAAGAAGGGTGTTCCCACACATACAGCAAATAGACTGCAGCACTGGGGAAATATTCTATTGAACTATAATTATAAAATGAAGTTTCTACTATCCAAAAAATTAAGTCATGCAGACGAATGCAGACTAATACCAAGATTCTGCAAATCCCTTGAAGATACATTAATTGCAGCGATAAGGGCTGAAAATGAAATTAATAATGTATTATATAATACTGTAAGAGAATTGCCCATATCATTGGAGGAAATAAGAATTAAGTCAGAAAAAGATGACTTTATAATGAAAATGAAGAAGCAATTAAGATTTAAAGAAAAACATATTACTGGAAATAATGTGTTTTCATTATGTAATGATGTACTTATATACACAGAAAGAATTGTCATAGCAGCATCATTGCAAAAACCTATGCTAAAGGAATTTCATATAGGGCATCCAGGAATTTGTAGAATGAAATCCTTGATGAGGTGTTATACTTATTGACCAAAAATGGATCAAAAATTGAAAATTTAGTGAAATCATGCAGAGGTCGTGCTCTGGCAGCGAAGTCACCACCTATCTGATATGCCATGGTCCAGAATACATATAGATTTTGCACAACCATTAAATGGAGCATATTATCTACTGGTAGTCGATAGTTACACTAAATGCACAGAAATATTAAAATTTAGAAGACCGACTACGACAGTAATGATAAATTTCCTGCACAAGATTTTTGCAAGGTTTGGTGTTCCATACTCTCTCGTTTCAGATAATGGGACTTGGGTCACATCTAGTGAATTTAAGATTTTTGCAAATCATTACGAATAGAGCATTTTACAACTCCTCCTTATCACCCAAGATCAAACAGACAAGCAGAATGGTTTGTTGATATTTTTAAAAGGGTACTAAAAAAGTCGGAGGGAGAGGAGTCAGATGAATGATGATTCTTGAGTGTTTACAGAATAACACCAAACCCAAACACCATGTCTGGTATGCCACCGGCAGAGTTGATGTTTGCCAGGAAGATTAAATCTGTATTTAACAAATTATTACCAGAACAGAAGATGTGAACATCAAAGAATCAAAATAATATAAATAAATATTTAAAAAAAAAAAACAAAAAAAAAAAAAAACAGGTCGGCAAAATGACATACATGGTACAGGAACAAAGGTGGTAACATAAGCAACACATTAAATTAGTTAAAATGTACATTCACTGATTTAGTAAATCCATGAAAAGAGCTACCAATGGAAATATTGTATGACATGTTTGACATACCCAATCCACCAGAAATTAGTGAACCAAGGAGGTACAGTAAAACAAAAAGAACAGCAACGGAACATTTGAATATTGAACCGAAGCTGAAGAAATATAGACTCCAGAGGAAGTCATCTCAGAGGGGAGGTGTTATATAGGAAAAAAGTGTCACTGCCAACACCCGAGTTTGAACATTGCAAGTGAGCAAATACAGGCAATCCCATTATTGAATTAAGTCAACTATGTGACCATAGAGGAAATGCAAATATTGAAGGTAGCATGACATCTATTACTATTTGGATCTGCATTTCTTGTCTATCCTCTATTACTATACGGACTGCAAGTGATATTCAAAGGCATCTGACACTTGCATTGTTCATCAGCATACTATAGTTGAATCTGTGATTACAAAGTCTTTACTACAACAAGCATTATGAAAGTGGCAATGTGTATTTATTGACATCACAAAACTTAACTAATTTCCTTTCCATGTTCACAAAATTTCAAAAAATATTGATTCTATCAAGTGATATAATGACATATAATTTTGTATAATTTTATATATCAGCAAACAGCATTTTGAAAACAGTGTGTCATATTTTTTTTTAAATACTATCATATAAAATCTTTGACAACTAGCTCTGAGTGGTAGAAAACTTCACAAATCAGATAAATTATAGACCTAGTGAAGACCAAAAAACTGATTTGCCAAAATGTAGCAATAAAACCAACATGACAGAAAATATTCCTCTCAACATTTGCACAGAATAGTAGAACAAATCTTTTGATAAATAATTCAAAAATATCAAACAATATTTATACTTTTAGCCTTTTTAAACAGATTTCTATGAATGCTTGCACCTCTCTACAGAAACTATATAATGCTAGCTTTATACCAATATCCTTTTTCCTCATATAACAAGCAACAATTAATAAGAGTAAATCATCTATACAACATTAAGTTACACTTCTCTTCAAAATCTAACAAAATTATATACATTTTCCAAATGATAATACAAATGATTTTACAACTGCTGTCAATTACAATTGTATATTCTAAAGAGATTAAATTTTTATAAAATATATATTATCTATAAATATGAATATTTTCAGCAAAATTCAACCTAGCAAAGTTTATGACAAAGTAAAATCAAAACCCATCACCCTAAGTTAAAAGCTTCTAAGAATTTCATAGCAAATCATTTTTAAAAGTGTTTACTACTAGAGAATATTAAAAGTAAACCGGAGTACATCAATATGATATGTAGGTTAATTTCATACAGAGAAGATAGAGGATAATCAATAAAGTTTATTTGATTAATAATCACTGAAAATTTTCATAGTTCATTTAAGAGAAAGAACAGAAGCCAAGACTGGAATCATGCCATCTGTAATTTGAGTTAATCAGAACTGTTTTTGTAAAGATCTAGAATTTTCAGAAGAATTTGAAAGTAGAACAGATACATCAATAATTAAAATTTAAAACAGTGAATAAAATAATGATTCAGGTGATGAATTTTAAAAACAGCTTAAAGCTAAAATTATTAATAATAAAATAAATACAAGTAAATAAATTACTTAACAAAATTTTTTAAATTCCAAATTTGGATACTTTGAGAAAATACCTGATCAAACTTGAATATTGCGTGTGTGTGTGTGTGTGTGTGTGCAAGGCTCTACCTATGTCACATGAATACATGCAACATTATAGAACCACCAACAACCTATGCAAGGCCTTGTTGATAAAAGAAAACTATTGCTTCACGAGGTCTGCTATCATTAGTCTGAAACAAAGGTAAAAAATCTTATCAGACCACACCACTCCACACATTGCCACATCTTGAGTGTTCAATGAACACCACAAACTCAGATAAAGTACTGTGTCCAGTGCTGAGGTGTTAACTAGGTAGCCAGAGTTGGTCTTGTGCTTCCGTATCCCATGAAAGCTGAAAAATGCTGAATTCACCTACTGGATATGCATCTAGTACCTCTTACACTGAATGTGGCTGTGAGATGTGTCACTTGTTACAACAGTCAATTCTAACCAGAAGACCTCTGGTTACAATCCATGTTTTGTTACTGTGCTGTCCAAAGTGGGTAGCAATGCCTTCGATCATGTATCCCAAATAAATATAAGACACTGTAAATTGAGTGATATCAAATATCCCCATAACTTCAGAAGTGAAGTTTTCTATTCATATGTCACCTACTACTATACCCCATTCAAAATTCAGTAATTCATACGACTTTGCCATAAGTAGTCTCACAACTGTGTTTATGCTAAATGTCATCAGAGCACAACTGATATAGGGTGATGCATATCTATGAAGCCTAGTTACAGTGACACCAATTAACATTATGTCTGTATCATGTTGTCCCACAATTTTGACACGGCAGTGTATTGCTCATGTGTGTGTGTGCATGTGTATTTATATATATATATATATATATATATATATATATATATATATATATATATACATACATACATAGTGCGCGATGGGTAAATTGTCGCATATTTTATATTTTTAATTCTGCACAAATGCTTTCCACTCTGACAGAAATTTGTTAACACCATGATGTGCTGCTTGACATTTGTACCAGAATGTCCAATATGAACATTGGAGAGTGTTTAGGGTGTCAATTTGAGGACAGTGGAGAGGATTCAGAAGAGTTGGATGAGTTTAATGGTGATTATAAAGGTACAGCAGCTCAGAAAACTCACTCTGATTGTTTTAATAAGAAAAGAACTTCCGAATTTGTGGATGATGGTTTCAGACTCAACACAGAGGCAGACATCAAGTGCCTTGAGGAGGTAGTGTTACCCTGGGTCAAGAGGGTGGCTGCTGGAAGACCTTATGTCTGGTAACAGAACTCTGTTCCATGCCACACAAGCAGGAGAACACAGTCTTGGCTATCAGACAATCACATCACCCCTTACATCTGGTCAGCTAACTCCCCAGACTGCAACCCCTTTGATTATTTATGAGGGGGCACAGCTGAGTGAGAGACCAACAAAACTCCTTTTAACTCCAAAGATGAACTGAAGGCACAGGATTATGGCAGCATTCACCAACAAGGAGACTGTCAGAAGAGTTGCAGGAGATTCTGATGTCACTTGGAGGCTGTGGGTGAAGCCAAGATGACCTAGAATGACCTATATATGTAAGAGAGATAAGATTTAGGATTTTTATATATAGTGCTCAATATTAAAAATAGTAAAATAATACTAAAAATAGAGCATTAATAATATTCTATAAAAAGATCACTTTTAATATTATTTTTTTTTATTGTTTTCTACAACTTTGAAGTTTCTTGGTAGATGTCCATTCTTCAGAAGGTTCTGGTTTTAAATGATATTTCCAGTTTGTTCTGCATCTTTTTCAATCCATTTTTTACACAGTTTTATACACATGCGCATTCATGAATTTGACATTCTTTTACACATACACGCACACATTCATGAATTTTAGCTTTTGTTCACGTCCTCATTTTTTCAGCTGTAAATTTTTCTTCAAAATTAAATTTTTTTATGATTCATATAGAAGTCATTGTGTTATATTAATTAAATTGTAATACTTGTTAATTTGTATTATTAATTAAATTATAATATATAATGTTGTATTTGTATTATTAATTAAATTATGATATTTTATTTGATTTATTATGTTATATTATTATTAAAGTAACAAGGTAAATTAATATGTCATTACCAACATATTAACAAATATTTACTATATTTAAATATTTAATGAAAAAAACAAGCTAACTTTCTTTTTAAAAAGAAAAAAATACAGGCCATGTGTTCTATTTGTCTAAATAACCATTAACAGATCTTCACCAGAGGGCCATCCCAGATTATGTTCATTCACAATGCCAACATACACATGACTACACATACTTGCTTAGAAAATATTACTATATAAACTAGTTAAAGTCTACTAATCAAAAATACATGTTTTATTAAATGAAGTTATGCATATCAATATACAATTATGATTAATTTTCTCTCTATATATTTTTATATAGTATTAATGTATATGCACACAGAATGTTTAAAACATTGATGAGTATATGACAATATTAAAATGTCATCTATGATCTATAAAATCTTTAAATGAATTATTAAACACTAAACATGATATCATAAAGCAATTTGCATAAGTTTGTAAGCAGATGATGAGTAAAAGAAAAAAGAAATTTGCAAAGATTTCTTTTGGTCCTTGACATAAAACATAGTTCTGAATTTTTGATAGGAGGCTTTTAAAATGTTTAGCCTATCTTATTAAATCATATTTTCAGAATCAAATAAAAAAAAAAAATAAAACAAGCAAGCAACATGTGAGAAACATTTTTACATGAGAATTTCCACTATCTCAAGAGGAAGGAAGGTTTGTAGCAAACATGTGTCTTTGCTCTCTTCACAATTAGTGAACACAATCAAGGGGGAATAAATTCAACAGCATTCAACCTTGAAGACACCTCATAATGCATCAACATGACCAACATTCAAATGGATATTCGTTCAGCTCCTGGGCACTCAATTAATCAATAATAATTTTAATGATAATAATGGTAATAAAAAGGAAAAATTATCCTTACTTTTTGCCTTCAACACAATACAGTTTTTTCAGTTCTGCCACCTGTGACCTTGCAGCTTCAAAATCAGCTGCTGTTCTGTCAACGGTGCGCTTTAAAGCCTCCAGCTAAAAAAAAAAAAAAATTATCATCATCTTTGTAATCAGCTTCAATATCAGCAAGATTCTTTTTAAAAAGTTATTATTTTGCATTATATCTCTTCTGCAAAACAATTCATTTGATTAAAACAGTCAGGATTGAATATTTTTTTTTAAATCTAATATATTTATTCTCAATCAACTCAAGTGTGTGTGCATATATATATATATATATATACATATATATGTGTGTGTGTGTGTGTGTGTATGTACATATATATTGAAGATAACAGATATTTTGGGTTAATTAAGTGCAATGATTAACTTTTCCAAATTACAAATAATCCTTCTAAAAAAAGGAAGAAATTCCATCAGAAACTGTCCAAGGTTCATTTTCAAAGAAAAGTACAAGAATTATAGTCCAAGCTTTCAACACTCTTAAGTCATCATCAAGGTAGTGTTATAAATATACATGTGGTTGTACAAACCAAACAACAGTACTGCCATTGATGTGAAAAGAAAAACACAATAATTGTAAATATAAAATTCTCTTGTATTTGCCAGTATTGAAGATGTGAGCAGAATGTCTATGTCTGTGAGGTGTGGTAACTTTGGATGTGCATAGAGTTGGTAAGGCCTAAACTTAATGTGTTTGGCAGGTCACTTGACCGAGGTCATGCTGGTGATGATGAGATGCCTGGAGTGGATTAATGATGCTTGATCAATCAGAAATATGTTATTTTCAGATTTTGGTTGGATGGGAAAACAAGTGAAAACAGCACTAACCAGTCTGTGAGGAAGCATGAAAAGATAACAAAATTGTTGATATGTGGTTCTTTAGTGGCCATCACAGAGGATGTGTAAGGAAGGCAATTTTGAAGGAAGGTGAGTCTTGGCAAGACCTGGAGTTGATAGATTAAGAGAGGCCAAGAGTGAATTAGTGAAGCCACAAATCTGACTTTGCTGACACAGAGGATGTAAGCAGAATGTCTGTATTTGAGCATGGTGTGGGTGTTTGGAGATGGGTGGGTCATGAATGGATGTGTGTACTGGGTCAGTTGACTGAAATCATAGTGGTAACATCTAGAGAGGACAGTTTTTGTCAGTTGGGCTGTTGGCTGCATTTTGCGTCAGCGGATTTTGAGCAACTTTTTTAAAAGCAAGTGGCTTCCAAGCTCATATTTTTTCTTTTTGCAACAGTGTTTGTGATTGGCTTCTTTTGTGTTGTATTTTAGATTTGGGGGCTACATATGATGCTTGGAGTTTGTGCAAAAGTCAACTTTTTTATTTTGGGTTTTGTTTCTTAGCACACATATCTAACTGACATGTAGAGTGAATCAGAAAGAATGCAGCAGAATGTAGGGAGGGACAATTGGTGAGCTTTGTAGAACAAGTGAGAGTTGTGATGTGGGTGTTTTTATTAATATATACATTTGAGGATGCATGCTGTGGATCATATTTCTCATATTTCTTTGGACCATATTGCTTGTACTTTTCTTCTGAAATGAACTTCAGTCAATTTCTGATAGAATTGCCTCCTTGTCTGAGAAGAATTATTCATAATTTGGAAAAGTCCTTCATTAAAATTAATTGACACAAAATATGTTGTTTTTTTAATAACATTTGCTACCAAAATACACAGTATATGATCCGTTTATTATAAGCCAAGCCACAAGCGAGTTTGATGTTCACTAGTTGCCCCATTACTGTGGCTTTGTGTCAGGACTAAGCTGGGCTTAATAAACAACTTTATTAGAGCAATAAAAGCAGACATACCAAAAAGTCATAAAAATGTACACAGTGACTAAAAAAATATACAACCCTAAAGTAATGTTACATGTACACAAAAAAAATAACATGGTTAATCAACTCAAGGACAAACAACCATTCCTTCTGTTGACAGATGGTTGATAGGACTTAATGTATACTGATTCGAAAACCTTCAAGTGCTACTCAGTATTAGCCTTACACTGCAATGAGAAAGCCTATAAGACTGGGCATACTGCTGGTTTTTAACAAATGTTCAGCTATAGCCAGGACATGTTCACAATGCAGAATAAGGTTAATACTGTTTTTCATTTGAAGCTTTTGGAATCAGTATTCATTAAGTTCTACCATCTCTCTGTCAGCAGAAGGAGTTGATAGTGGGCTTAGAGTTACTAGGCCTTTAACATCATATTATTGCTTTTATTGCTCTAATAATTAGTAAACATTAAGTTCTGCTGATGTACTGCTCAATATATATAATTAACTTAAGCTACATAACTGGGGTTTCTTCCCTCAAATATTACTTCCACATAACAGTAAGAAAAATAGGATCTGGTATCTACTACAAAGGCCAAGGGAACTGGGCAAGTACTAACATTGAATTATAAAATATTAGGTTGTTACACAGATACTTAGACCATGTATCACATTGTGACAGTAAGGACAAATAAATACTTACCTGATCATCTGGTTATATGTAAATAAAATGGTCTAACACAGATGCAGAGATTTTTTTCAATTACAAAAGCTCATTCAGAAATTTCATAAAACACTTCCTTTTTTTTAATTGCAGTGTATCAACCTTTGTTAAATGTTCACATTTGAAATAGATCTTACCTGTTTGAATACAATCAGAAAACCAGCAACAGTTGTGCTTTTCTATTTTTTTTATATATATATTGGTACAATCAACAACTAATTTGTACTTATCTCTCTCCTTCTCTATTTATAAATGCAAGATTTTATATGAATAAACTTTTGGAGTCAAAATTTATGCCCCACTCACAGATTTCAAAGTTTCTTCATTGCTTAAGAGTATCAAAACAAAAATTATAATTACCATTTCATTAGTTTTAATCATATGTTTCACTTTTTTATTTATTTTTTAAATAAGGTTCACTCCAAGCAAGGCAGTAAAGCTACTGAGACACAAGGGGTTACTGGGAGTGGAAGTGCTAGAAATAATAAAACATTGCTAAACAGTGAGAAGAAAAGAGTAATCAGGAAGACAGTAGATAGTGAATGACATTGCATTTAAATTTTTACAGATTAAAGTTGGCTGGAAATCATGGCGCCAAAAGGTAGTTCCAAAAGTGAGAAGTCCAAGAAAATAAACTGTTAGTACAGAATTACTAACTCAACTGTAAATTGAGGAAACCTCATTACCAGTCTAGTACTGTACTTAAATTCAAAGAGTTTAGGCACCATAGCAAAGAGCTCATCTGAACAGTTAGCATGAAAGTATTAAAGAAAAGGTACAGGGAGGCAACCTTATGGCATTGTGAAAATAACTGAAGCTGAGAAACCAGATCAGGGCCAATAATATTGCTGATCTTTCTTTGAATTTTATCAAAGAGTTCTAGATAAATAGCAAGAGCATAGGACCATATGTGGCAGCAAAATTCTAAGCCTGGATGAATGGTAGACATAGATATGCAAGATAGATTCTGGAGAGAAAAATACTGTAGTATGATACTGTGAACCAACCATTTTAGCAGCTGACCTAGCAAGAGATTCAATATAGTCGTTCCACTTCATGTCAGATGAGAACTTTATCCCAAGAAGGTGCAACGAGTCACTCTTCTGAAAGTCAACATCACCCTTACTGATGAAAGGCAGAGAGATGGTTAAAAGAGAGCAGTTTATGTGCTAAAAATATCAAGCCATCTTTTGCCACAGTTAACAACAGACTGAAGGTCATTTTGGATATTAGTTGCTATTTTGACCTTATCAAACTTATTAGACTTACTATTGAGACAGGAGTAAATGATTACGTCATCAGTGTAGATACCAAGTAGACAGCTGATGTCATTGGAAGGTCTACAATGAAAATCAAAGTAGGAACAAGGATGGAGCCCTGGGGGACACCTGCATTAGTACAAAAGGAACTGAAAGTGTGGCCATTCAGGATTACTTTCATTTCATGATTTGATAGGAACAATTGGATCAATTCAAAAATTTGTACAGAGACACCTTAACTTTTCCACATGTGGAGAGGACCTATATGCCAAACCTGGTCAAAAGTTTTTGAGATGCCCAAAGCTACAGCCCAAGCTTCACCATTTTTATATAGAACTTGATAGACTTTTTCCTCAATTATATGCAAGTAATTTAGATTTTTGTGAATCAGTTGCATAGTTTTTGCATGACAGTGTACACAATGGATTAGAGAAGAATGTTGTTCTCCTCTATGATAGTGAAAGGCTGTGTACAGAAAGAACACAGGAAAAAATTTGGAACTTAGTCTGTTCTACTCAACATTCTATATTCTCTTGACCATGAACCAATTACTGTTTCAATTACCACAAAAAAAAAAAAAAAAAAAAAAAAAAAACTTTTTGCAGCAAAATCATTTTCTGGGAACCAAATTCATGAATTCAAAACTTTTTCATGTCAAAACCTACAGAATTTTATTTAAAAGATATCAAAGAGCTACTGATAAGTACTAACACATTACTGCAAATAATAATGAATATATAACTGAATAAAATGGAATTGTACGTTATTTGTTTTTAAGAATAAAGTTGATAATCTAAAACTGAAATTATGATTCAACCTAATAGTCTTGGTCATCTGGAGCAATAATCCCCTCTCTTTTATGGGCAAGTGTCTTGTATTCAGTTAATAATTTTCAATTATGATCAACTGTTATTAGGTTGGTGCAAAAATAATGACGTAATAATGTTGTTTTTTGACATTAAAAATACGTCAAAAAACGACATTATTATGTCATTATTTTTACACCAACCTAATATTTATAGTCAGTTATGATAAATGTCCATTTTGAAAATTATTATTCACCTCCAGATAATGAACTAAAAACCATATAGCAAGCAACCATCTTGAAACCCATCATCAACTCTGCAATTTATCAGTCTATCATTAAAAAGCTACTTTTCATAAGTAATATTTTGAAAATCAAATAATTTATTCAGCAATTTTATTCTATATTACTTTTGCATTCAGTTGTCTCTGAACTGTAATCTCTGAAGCCTGATAAACCATTTCTACTACTTGAAACTTTTCAACCTTTCATCAGTGAAATCTCTAAAATCACATACTTAAAAAGTGTTAACATGATGTGTTTCAATTACATTACCAAATAAGAATGATTAGGGCTTAAATCTTACTGTTCATATTTTTACTTGATTTCTTACTAATTTAGTGAGGTCAACATAAAAAAATCATATTTGATATCTTAAAAAAAGAGCACTTAAAGAAGAATTTATCTTCATATTTTTGTTAACTCAAATCATCAAAAACATGACACAGATTGGCTTTGATCACAAAAGAATTGTTTCATATTTCCTTCAATGAATAAGCATAATGCAAGAAAGATTTCTTTCCAAACCAAAAGTTGACAAATAGACAAGTGGTCTACTGATTTAACAATCAACATTCTACAATCAACTATAAAGTGTCTACTTCTAAAAGCATTCATACATTAATAAAGATAATCTGTACAATTTTAATATATAAGAGATGTGTGCAAAAGTTCCCAGAGCTCTTTTTTTTAAACCGAGACTCAATACACAGTTGAAATCATATTTTCAATGGAAGATTTAAAATGCACATGCATTTATAATATATAGCCAAGTAACCATAAAATGTTTTTTAAGCAAAAAGACAGAAGATCATTTGCATAAGGGTGTCATTCCTAGTGCATGCTAATAACACCAATAACACTTCCTTCACAAGACCACATAATTTTTTAAAAAATCTATCAAGGTTAGAAGTAAGGATTGAGCAGCTATAGGCCAGATATTGCAGCAATACTCCATTTAAGGTTTATTCTGACTAGTAAAAATAAAAAGACAGGAGTCATATATTTCTTTGAACAATAGAATGAGCCCACCATTTTCCCAGCATCTTTAACAATGGATTCATGAAAGTTCTACTTGAGACCCAATAGAGATTGAAAGCATGGGATTTGGAGAGTGCAACTATTCAATTGATGGTGACTATACAAAATGTGAAATACTGAACATACTGAAGAAATCTGTTCATCAAAAGACAGATGAACATTTGCATAAGGGTGTCATTCCTACTGCATGGTAATAACACTAAACACCACCAACCTAACAAAAGACTGGCTCCATAAATATAACTGGGATGTTTTACCCCATCCACTGCATATTTCTGATTTTGATCAGTTTAGATTCTTCAAACAATATTTATGCAAGAACTGATTCCACACAGATGACACTGTAGCTGCAGAGATGCAATTTTTATCCCAGTTGCTTGGTGACATAATCTTTCAGTAGGCTACTTATGCATAAATCTACCAATAGAACAAGTGAATCAATCTCAATTATAATAACATGGAAAAATAACATATGCACAATATTTTTATTTTTGTAACAAACATGTTAGATAAGTAAAAATTTGTATCTTACTTCTCAGACATAGTAAATCTCAAAGGATTTCATAGTATATTCTATTTTTTGCTTTAAAAACATCTACTAAAGTCAATAAAGAGTAAACTATATGACTTCAATCCATACACATTTAATTTTATTATCCTTTTCAAAGTTTTCTTAAATAGCATTCTAACACATTGTTTTTGAGAAGTTTTACAGCCATGATAATAAGCAAATCTTCCCAAGATCTATTTTAAACTCTAAATAGTTTGTTAAATGACCTCAAATGGAAATTCAATTAGAATATTTCAGTTTTTAATTTGACAGCTACTTCTTTAACTTAAAAGAAATATAGAAAGTGATGCTGAATGATTTGCTGTTATAATTAATAACTTAGTGTTTCCTAAAACTCCATGGCATACATTTCACTCAAATTATGCAAGTGCTATTAATTCTATGATTTAGTTAAACTAGTAAGATTTTCTTTTTTTCTTTTAGTAAGATTTACTGTTAATTTGAATAAATCTTAAAAAGAGTTTTCAAAACTACTTTTGGAATGTTTAAAATGACAATAAAGCAGTTGATCATGAAATATTTATTTTGTGCTTCAAGTAAGTGGGAAATTTTAAAAAGTAAAACTAAAATTTTGTAAAAGCAAAATATCTGCTTTGCTTAATCTGGAGAATTTGAAAAAGAAGCTTTTTGGAATTATCATAATACTAGAAGACAAGACGTAAATAATAAAAAATTGAATAAATGGCCTCAGCAAATTTTGAAAATTGGGCTGTAAAATACATGTTCAAAATATTTTTATCAAATATTTTTAATAATCATGAGTTGAATATATCCTGAGGTATTGGGAAACAAATGGAAATATCAAGGTATAATATTTTTCCTTGAATAGTTTAATAAGTTTAAGACTGTTTATCAAAATGTTCAGAATGTGCATTGCAAATAAAAACAACATTTCCAATGACAACTTGAATCAGTTAAATAAATGTCTCTCAATAGCAACCCATAATTATACTGACCCAAAAGATGATCAGATTCTGAATACTGATATCAGAAATTTTCTTTTTATAGCAAAAGGTGCCTTCCAAAAGCTAAGCAAAGTATTAAGAATCAGGAAAATTTCATTAGAAACAAAGAAAAGAATACTGAACTGTTATGTTATATCAGTCCTCCTATTTTTAGAAACCTACAGGTAATAGTGGAAAGCCAGAATACATGGTTGTTAATAGAAGGAACACAACATACAAATTAAAAATTGAAGATACCAAAATCAAACAAGTACAACAATTTAAACATTTGGAAAGTGTTTTAACTGAGAACAGACAGAGTGACACTGAAATAGTCAAAGAAGCCTTTCAAAAGCTAAGCAAACTATTAAGAAATAGAAAAATTTCATTAGAAACAAAGAAAATTGTACAAAACTATTAGTCTTCCTCTATGGGAGTGAATGCTGGACAAAATTATGTTTTACAGAATGATGCTGGTAATACCATGAACCAAATATGTGAACACAACACAGTTTTAATGAAAATAGAAACAAAAAGGACACTTAAAATCAGAAGAAACAATATTTCTATGGCACATCAAGAGGAAAGAGGGATTGGAAAATGTTATACTCACAGGACTGATTGAAAGCAAGAGGGAAACAATGTATAATGTATCTAGCAAGCTTCAGTAAATAGATAGTAGCACAGAACTTTAGGAGTGATAATAATAAGACAAAATTTATTAAGAGCTACAAAGGACAGGTAATTGTGGTGAGCCATAATTGCCAACATCCTGAATGAACACAAGAGGATATTGCAAGTTTTACAAGTCTTAAGTCTAAAATGTATTAAAAAGGCAAGGTTGTCAATTTGCCTAAATGTTGATATTATCATTTTTCATTTCAGTTATGATTATTCATTTGTCCAGCTTTATTTTTTTTTCTTCTATGTGGCATGTCTCTTCAGAATGTTGGTGATCATAGCTCTCAATAGTTTTCTGTTTTTGTTAGCTCCTAGTAATCTTTTTCTGTTTGCTATCTCTCCTAATCCATGTTCTGCCAACTATTTACACAAGTTTATTTGGTAGGTTATTTGCTGCTTTCCTCAGACCTTCTTGCCTTCAATATGTCCTGTGAGAGTCAACATTTTTAAACCCACTTTTCTAATTCTGTGCCCTTGAAATTTCAACTATCTCTTTCTGATGTTAAATATAAGTGTCCTTTTTGTTATAATTTTCTCTAAAACTTTGTTGCTCACATGTTCAGTCTATGGTATTCTCAGCTATATAAGTTTTATAAAAGTGTATAATGAAAAGATTCAGGGAGTAGGGTTCACTGGTCTCATCCTATTTCAGACAACTGCCCAGATATGATGAATATTATTAAAATATTTCTTCAGGAGTGTGATGATTTTTGCATCATGGCACTTGGGGTCAAATGCATTATCTTTTGCCTTTTTCTAGTATTCAATACAGCTCATTATGCAAATGTCTACATTGGCCAAGAGATGAAAACAGCTGGGAACTTTGAAGACTGACAATAGAGTGAACAAGCAAAGGTCAATGAACAATCCATTAAATATAACAACACACCAAAGCCAAGAAAGAGTCAAATGCTGCACTTGCCAACTAGGATCTATCTTAGAGTAAAAGAAAGAGGCAGAGAGATAGAGAGAGAAAGGGAAAATGGAGAGACGAAAGTCCTTTGAGAGAGAAATTCAACTGTCTTGAAATGACAAAGGATAAAAATAAGTGCAATACCAATGTTAAATGAGAATGGAATAATTGAATCAAATAGGGCAGGTGTTCCATTTTAAAATGGATGATAAGAGTGGCAGAGTGGAGTAAAGCAAGGAATAAAATATCATATCTTCAAGTAACAGGCTCTGTATTTAATCAATTACAACCTAAACAGATTTATGGAAAAGACAAAACTACATGTATAACAAGTCCAGAACATTATAAAAAAAAGTCATTTGAGATCAGATGCAGCACCACAACAAAACAACTATGATAATGTTCTCTAAAATAAAAGCAAATTTTCATCAATTGATTTCAGATAATGTTCTTTGATCAATGGCAATATCAAATCAATACAGCATTGAAAATTAGCAAAAAGACTGCAGGACAATTTGGTATAGACCAGATTATATGAAAATTATTTAAAATTTACCAATATTAGATTCTTCTATAGATATTATATCTAAAGCAAACTTTATAACTGGCCAACAAAAATGTTTTCTCTACACATTAGATGTCCCAAAAATTTCAACTACCACTTTCTGATGTTAAATATAGTTTCCTTTTTGTTTCTATTTTCTCCAAAACATCATCGTTGCTCATATTTTTGGTGATTTGTAAAATTAATTTTTTTTTATCATTTCACCCCAAAAAGGCAGGAATGCTATTAGTACAAAGGAGATTACAGAGAGTGAAGGTGAGAGAAAAGACTGGGTATAGGTTGGGGGTGAGGAAAGGATAAAAGCTGAATGGGGTTCAAAAAGATAAAAGATAGTGACTAACAGGAGTCGTAAGAAAAAAAACTGTTGGAGTAGAAGTAGTGGTTACATTTACCTAATTCAACAGTAAAAGGGTGGGAGCTAGATGCCAATATAGTAGCAAGCTTAAACTCACATAGTCCAGGCACCTGGAAAAACGCTCATCAGAGCAATAGCCATGAAAATATTTGTAGAAAAGACAGGGGGAAGCCACAACATGTTAATGAGAAAGTGGCTGAAGTTGAGATGACAAGGCAGGATCTATTACATTGCTGATCCTTCTTTGGATTTTCTCAAGAATCTCAAAATGAATAACAGGAGTGCCAGACCAGATATGGCAACAGTATTCAATGCACAGATGAATATAAATGTGCAAGATGGACCCTGACAAGAAAATCCTTCTGGCATGACTCAGTGACCTAACTTTCCTTGCAGTAGATGCAGCTATTGATTTAATGTAGTCATTCCACTTCAAGTCTGTAAAAAAATGTGAGGCCAAGAAAGCACAGTGTGTTGCTCTCCATGAGTCTAGCATCAGCAACACTGATGGTGGACAGGAAAGTTTCTCTATGATGGTTAAATGAGAGCAGTTAAATTTGGGAGACATTAAAATTTACACGCCATTTAACCACTGATTGGAGGTCCTTTTCAAGAGCAGTGGCTAGGTTAACTTTGTCAACTCTGACAGATTTTCTGTTGAGACAGAAGTAAATGATAGTGCCATCAGCATAAATGCTTACTTGGGAAATGATGACATGCACATATCACTCATCACAGCCTCTGTTCTAGAGGGAAATCAAGTGTGGGTACCCCAAATGAGTCAAGTGTTGACTTGGAAGAGAATTTCTGAACAAAACATTCAACTTTATTTGCTGTAGATGTCAGGACTTTGAATTGATTGAATAAAGGAGGAATTGAAGACTTGCTATTGTTCAGCAGACTCTTGCAGAGCCACCAATAATCTCTAGAACCAAACTTGCAAAACGCTATGCATTGTTTCATTCTATCAGCAAACAGTAACTTCACTTCTTTGAGGACATGCTTTTACTTGTTAGGAACAGAGACAAAGAGATATCTGTTGCAATCAAACATGTTTTTCTGGTACAGTCAGAAGAAGTGATTCCTGTGGGCTATAATGGCTGAGCATGCAGGTGAGAACCAAGGAAATGAATGCGGTTTAACTTGGTATTTCCTTGCTGGAATGAGAGCATCAATGCTAGCTTTCACTCAGAACACAGATGGCATTTTTGAATGATGATTAAAAACTGCATTCTAAGGCACATCATGAAAGAAGTCACAGAACGAGTCCCAATCCACTCATTGATAACAGAAAGATATTCTGTTGGCAGGAAGTTCTTGGCAGGTAAGATAACAAAAGATATGTTTACAGACACTACCACATGATCAGAGTTTCCAAGATGGCAGAGCTGCAAAGTATGACATGAGTCTAGGATAGAGGTAAAAACAAGATCTATAAGAGAAGTCTGTATATCAGGGTTACTGGGAAAAATTATGGGGAAGTCCACCACTTGTGTGAGAGATTGAAAAGTTAAGAGTCTGAATACCAGCAGGTTCAGTGACAGAGTGTTTACGCCACTTGGCATGATGGGCATTAAATCACAAAGCACATATGAATATCAGGAGATAGTACTTCTGATAATATAGATAAGGATATCTAGCATGCAAAAGTCATGAGAGAAAGGTGAACGGTATAGAAAGAAGAGATAACTGACCAAGTAGAAACAGATGGAGACACATCTAAGAATGGTTTGGAGATTCAAGAGAGAATTCCCTAGCCAGTAGGAGATGTGCATGGAAAAACTCCCAGACCATGCATGTGGACATTAGAGTCCTTAAGGAGAGGAAGATAGCCAGGAATTGAGAAATCAGAGGAGGTGATTGAGGAGTTTAGTTTCACAGACACTGAGGATGTCTGGAGACTTTTCAAAGACGAACAATTCCATACTTCAGAAGTTGGTACAAATAGCATGAATGTTGGAGAAAGAAAGGTGGAGGGGGTTTAGGTGATTTTTGTTGAGTTGGTTAAGATTTATATCTTTAGCATCTTATAGTCATGTCATGTGTTGTTTTGGTAAGGAAAGGCCAAAGGTAGTAGTAGCAGTCAGTCATCTAATGTAACATGCAGGAAGGGAACTGGCACAGATTGCAACAAAGTGTGGCCTCAGAGTTACCCGCCAAAGATGCTTACAAGGACACCTTTCCATGCATGACATAACACAGAAAGAACACTGATATTATGTAACTGTTGATAAGAGCAGCCTCTCAAGATGTTACACTAGATTTTGGGCTCTAACTACCAGTCAGGAACAGCAAACAGGAGGGGGAGGAATATTGACTGGCTGATAGGAAAGTCTATCTACTCCTATTAAAAAAAACAAACAAGCAATCAAATAAACAAAACAAGAAAAACAAACATGAAAAAACAAAAACAAACAAGTCCAAAAAATTCAAAAAACAAACAGTCCTGGTTCTGATTTCCAGTTATTTTGAGGAAAGAATATTCAGATAACTAATTTGGAGAGTTGGTCAGCATCCACTTTGTTGGAAAAACTGTCAAGCCAAATTTCCCCCATTCAGTTACCTACTCGGTATGGAATCACATTAAAATGTAATATTGAGAAGTAACACTAAAAAATGTACTAGCAACTTATGCAGGTGTTTCTACATATTCGCAGAAATTTTATATATATATATATATATATACACACACAAACACACTTACACACAAACTGAGGCAAGTATTAAGATAAAATTAAATCAATGAAGCTAGGGAAGGAAAAAATATTCAGGAATAGGATGGCATAGAAAAATGATAAAAAACAAAAAAAAATGAAAAACAAAGAAACAAGTTAGATACAAGAAAATTACAAAAAATATAAAATATGTAAACAGTAAGTGTTCATTTCAACGATACCAATGACAGGTGAAAGTCAACTGGTGGGTGATTTGAATATCAGATCACAAAAGGCTTGGTGACGCCATCATTGGAAACAGGGGGAGGGTATATTAACTGAAGCAGAATGATGTTAGGAATTGCCAAATTCCATCAATCCAGTATTTTTTTTCAACTTGTTTTTTAACCAGTTTACATTTCTACATTTTTAAATATTTGTGGAAAGTTCCTGGTTCAATTTTATATAATCTATGATCTTATATTGTTAAAATATGGGAAAAAGATAATTTTTTATATAGCAGAACAATGGAAAAATCGAAGACAAAGTGGAAAATAATATTTGTGTGAGAAAAAATAATTTAAATTCAAAAGTCTAAAATTTCAGCATCCCCTCTCCTCCATGCCCATGTGTAGGCATATCAATGTAAACATCACTTTAGTGTCCTAAAGGAAGAATTGTGTCACACAAACATTTTTCTGCTTTTTCATTGCTTTTCTTAACATGCAGACAATATTTAAAACTCAAGTGATGGCAAAAGGTTGCATGAATATGCATGCCAAATGGATAAAAAAAAACATATTTAAGCTATTTTTATGCTTATTTTCAATTTAATTATATAAAAAGATGTATGAAAATATTTAAATATTTTAAATTATGAAAAATAAAGAAAAAAGGTAAATGAAACAAAGGTTGCCAAATTCATTTTCTAGGTTTCTTATGTAATAACAGATTTTTATAAAGCTATAATACCTGATTTCTATTTCAAAATTAATTCCAGATTTTACAGTGGGTATTAATCTACAGAAATAAATTCATCTGTTACCTGTAAAAATATAAAAATCTTTGCTTTTTTTATTTTGTATTTGTCAACTTTTATCAAAACTTTATCAATTCTACCTAGTGATATTTTCTCCAAAATTGCCATTTTGTTATCTAGTTAGTTTCCTTATATTCAGACAGAAAAAATTACTTCATTCATAATGTTTTGGCAAATAAAAAAGAAATCAGAGGAACCTGAAGACATAAAAATTATTTACAATAGTAATTGAAATTAACCAATAAACAATATATCTACTGGCCTGATTCCACGAAAATAGTATTAGGTTGGTGCAAAAATAATGACGTAATGATGTCGTTTTTTGACGTTAAAAATACGTCAAAAAACAACATTATTACGTCATTATTTTTGCACCAACCTAATAGCAAAATCATGATGTACTACAGAAATGAAAATCATTATACCTAACTCACAAAAATGAAAACTCTCTGCATTTTATAATTATTATTTCTGAAACTGACCCCAAAGCAAGTTTTTAAATAACAGATGTGATAATCAATGTGCCAAAAGTATATTTTATGAAAACTGATGCTTCTTACGTGTATTTTACTTTCTCAATAAAACTAAGATAACAAATATATAATTAATGAGCTGTTTATCAGTTACAAATGCTTAAGTATCAAAGATTTTGTGAGATTGCCTGACCTTGTTTGCTAATGAATTTTACTTAAATTTGCTTGGTCATATTCTCTTCAGAACTGTAAGAGGGGATGACATAAACTTGCTCTATTTTTTCTAACACAAAGATGTATTAATGACAATAAAAGGGAAACACTACACAGGCAGCTGACTACTTAATTTCAACCCTACCACCTGTCATGGTACACAAATACACATAAATATAATTTAAGCTTTTTCTTCTGAGTTATGCTATTCTTTATATAAATATATATAAAACTCCTCCACATGCCAAATTCATTTATTTTTAATGAAACATCACCCATTAGAAAGTAGCACCTGTCTGCAACAATTTCATGCAATGAATTAATAATATATTTTAGAAGTAACTTTTTTTTTATTTCAGAAATATTACTCATTTGTAAAAATTTAGCAGAGAATAATTAATAAACTAAAATCATTACAGTTCATTCAACAAAGTTTTTATTTATAAAATACAAAAAAATAAAGCTGTTAATTTCTAATATGGATGCCACTAAAATTATATAGCAGAAATTTTACCAGTAGATTATCTTTCATGCACAAATATCCAAGGTGTAGTTAAAAGATCTCACCATGACCGACTTCCCAAAATATGACCAAATTTTAGAGTTTTTTAATCCCATATATGTTGGGCTGAAAAATTTTGAGCAACTTCTCATACATGTTCACTACAATTTCTTTGTGTTTTCAATAATCTAACTGAAACTATTTTATTATATGGAAGTTGAACATTTGGATAGATTGCATTTGAACAATCAAACTTTCAAACTTATAAAGAAAAATTAAATTAAATATATATTCATAAAAATGTATTCTTAAAAAAATGCCACAGAAAGTACTACAAATTTTAAAAAGTTCAGATTAATATACAATAGTAATTTTATTTCATCTTAATTCTTTAGTTACATTTAGCCCAACATGCCTTAAATTTGCAATAAAAGCAATTATACTACATGCTTATCCAGAAG
>OZ010579.1:88812202-88854702 GCA_963932145.1 Acanthosepion lycidas
CTTCATGAATAATAATTTATTTTTAATTAATTTTTAGGTAAGATCATCTTTTATACATTTACATCTACTATAACTACACATGCTATTTAGTATACATCTAGAATAAATGAAAGTCTACATATTGTCTATTTTTAGATATATGTGTGCATATGCATGCATACAAAAGCAAGTAATTATTATAAAATATTTATGGTGTATTGTATAATAGTATAGTATTGTGTCTTTAAAAGTGTGAATCATGAAGAAACATTAAAAACAAAAACATTACTGACAGTGACTAAATGGATTCTTACTACCAATAAATCTATAAGAAAAAAATTATTGGCTATATTACATCAAGGAAACTGCAATCTGAAAAAAATTTTTTACTCTTTATAAAAACCTAAAATCAACTGTTTTACTCTTCTTTTTCCCTCTGGATATTGGTAATGGCAAATAAAAATTGTGTTTACAACATTATGTAAGCAATTTCAATAAAAATGGAAATAAAAAAAATGTATTTACTTTTTGACTCTTACTTAATGCTGATTAGCTCAGAGTCATCTCAATGAAAAAGTGTAAAATCTCTAAGAGTTTTCAAATAATGTATTTAACTTCTTTTTTTCTGGTCTGGTGATTCTGAATGCTGATGTAATATTTTGTGATTGATTAAATGTCATATACAGTAGGTTCATTCATGTTTTCATGTTTCTATTCAGAGAAATGCCAACAAGCCCACATCAAACACATTATTTTAGTTATTCTCCTAAAATAAAGAAAAAGAAAAAAATGTTCATCCTTCTGGAATTATTTCTAACAATGGATTAATTTAGTTCTTTTTTTATATAATAATTTCAAAATCACTTAACTGTTGCAACTCTTCTTGTAACAAATCTTTTTTTACCTGAGTTTTCAAATCATAAATAGAACTGGACAGTATTTAATATTCCATTTCAGGTTTATCATATGAAGCAAAACATTTTTGCAGCTTAATTGCATTCATCTCCTCTTTTTTCCAGATTCCAGAAGAGAACTTTAATTTATCATTCTTTTTTAAGTAATAGCAATTTCAAGTAAAGTCTATCAGTAGACAGTCTTTCGGTTTCTTTTGTATCCTATATTTTTGCAAATATCTATAATAGTCGAGTCTTTGAACATTTATCTGATATAAAGAATTAAACCAGAGATATTACAATAACTTCCAAGATATGAGATTATGATTATTAAACTAAAATCTTCCACTAAACAATAGAAAGATGATAGAACCAACAAATCAGTAAAATAGCATTTTTTTAAATTAAAAAAGGCTGCAGAATATTCTTATTTTTAAAAATTGTTATGAAAATAGTGACTCAAAGAAAAAAATGGGGGGAGTTACAGTGAAATAATTCCAAACAATAAAAGATGGTTAAAATGATAAAGCAATTTGTGCTGAATATAAAAATGTACAATATGCCCTTGTGAAAGAAATTGTCATGAAGATAAAATTGTGATTTTCTAAATTGAAGTAAATTTATTATGAAAGCCAACTTTTTAACAAACCATATTTTTTGTTTTTCTTCAATAATACTATTGATTAAAGTTGCATCTCTATTCAAACCAGAACCAAATAACAATAATGATCTGCCCAAGAACATTATCAAATCATTAGTAAATATTTATGCAAAGGATACCAGCTTATGGGTGCATCTCCAAAATATCAAGATGATCAGAACCTGGTAACTGATCTCTCCTTTGACCTAGCCTTAACAACTCAATGGGGAAAAATATAACATTCACTACCATTAAAACCAAACTAGTAATGTTTCATCTTAATCAGGCAGGTTCTGAATTTTCTTCTGTTGAATGTCTATTGGGAATCAAGTTCACTGTAGGTAAGTAGAACTTGTATATATGAAACATGACTAAAGAAGCTGAAAAAAATGGTACCACATTAGAAAGTATCTAACTCCTCCTGCTATTCTCTATATTTACAAGAATCAGATCAAGCCAAAAGTCTAGCCTAGAGCTGCTCAATCCTCTCTTTCCTAACTTGACAGAGTTCAAAAGGGTCTATGAAGTCTTGTGAGTGATTAATTATTTTCCACTATACAATCCCTTTCTCACAGATAAAACACTGCAAGTATCTTTCTACTGTAGTGCTATTTCCATGGCAAATATTCTGACAAGTAACATTCCTTATTTTCACCAGTTTAGAACTTTACAGCTTAGACCAGCTATGTCAGGTATACAGGATTGAATCATCTTCAATCCCTTCTTATGCTATTGCTAAGAAAGAAATTCTATTCAGACAGCTTCTTTCAAAGAAATGCTATTTTGTGAAATAGACACTTCCCCAATCACTACAATCTGAACTATTTCAATTCCTGGATCAACCATTATCTACATTCAGTAACCCTCTTCCTTGAGTGGTATTAGGGCTTGAATTGGATGGAGATAAAAAAGAAAATTATACAAAGATTTTTATTATTTTTGATTCTATATGCTGCACAGTCAATATGTAACAATACTTTCAAAACTTACAATAACCAAAAATAATGTTTTGACTTATAGTACCCAAATTATCCATGCTTCTTTTTTGTAATTTTAGTTATCAAGGCTCACTCTCAGAAATTTAACAAAGCATCCAGAAAGCAATAGTAGTGATGCTGTCAATTCAGATATGCCAAAGAAATAATGTGCCTCATTTAAGGGAAAAGGTGAAAGTCCACTTCATACTTTATTTAGCTTTTAGAAGACATCTTTCTCTACTTAAATCTTCCTTCAGATTTATGTGCCACATTTTATACTTCTCAAATAGTCCTGTACTTGCTTGATTTTAATGTCTCAAATTAATACCTCGCATCTTGGACTTTTGTCTCTTGCTGTTGACCATCCATTCTCTCTTTTTACAATTGATGGTTAGTTCTTCCTTCTTACTTTTCTTTATTACCTTGTCAAGGAGTTTCTGCAGTTTTATTTCTGTGTCTGCTATTCACAGTTAGAAAACTATAATTCTAATACATAATTTGATGTCTTGCCATCAAATCCTGTCCTGCAACAAGGCCAGTTCACCCTCCTAAATACATCATGATATCAATTATTGATGATGTATATCTATTATTGACAACACAAAAAAGATGTTTGATTATTTTAATGTAATAAGTTTTGTCTTTTACACAATGAATTTATCTTGCCATATCATGGAGTTGGTCTTCTGAGTTTCAGTGCATATAACTTATGTCAATAACAAAGCAAAATTTATTGTTCATAGCAGTGTAACTGAGTAAGGGATATGAGAATTAATTTTCAGAAGCTGCTGCTGTGATAGGCAAATTTCCAATGTTTAACAGCCTTTCTGTGTTATGACAGTATGGAAAAATTTCTGCTACTTCTCTCAGATTATTACTGGTGACTTAAAACAGCTTTGAATTTGCCAACCTAACCAACAGTTGGATTTCCTAATTTATAATATCTCATGTTCAGATTCTTACACACTTTTAACTGGTTAAAATATTTCTGAAAATTCTCAGGTCACTTTCTTTTGCTCTGTCTACCAATTACCATGAGGTCACGCTAATAAATTGTGTTGTTTATTTTAATATAAGCAAATGCATAAAAAGTTAAATCATATTGATTTTCAGTATCCAACATCTAACCTGCTCAGAAAGATTTTCAGTCAAAATTGGCTAAATTCACTCAATAAAATATATTTCACTTTTAAACACAAATATTTTTTTTGATGATTTCCATTCGATCATTACTCTATAACTGCCATTCATAATTTGGGAGAAAAATAACACCTACCAAAAGTGGATGACTAGAAATGCTCGATTTGATCAATTCATTTTCTATGGCTTATCAACACTTTGCAAATTATTTAAAGCCAGAAAATATATTTACATTGTAAGAATTTGTTGTTGTTTTTTTTTAGCTAATAATGATTTAGTGATACAAGTCTCTCTAATTAACATAGCTAGGGAGAGAAAAGATGGATTCATACCTTTCCCAAGGCTCATTGCATGTAAGTGAATATAACGAACACAACTGGAATTGCAATTCAGCTCTCCAATTAACAATTCTAAGCCATTATCCATGACACCACCTGCACAAGCAAGCTTATAATATCTAGTATTCCCAAGCAGTCACCCATCTAGGTACTGACCAGGTTCAACATTTTAATGTCATTGATCATACAGGAACCAGTGTTTCAATGTGATGTTGCAGTAATCCTGGAAATGCTTGTTAAAAGCTTAATGAAAATGTACCCCAAATGGCCATTTCTGAAATGATTATTTATAAGTTTTCTCGCAATATATAGCTAAGATTTCTTAATTTATATACCACTATCTATTCAAGGGTCTTGAAGAAGACATGCCTTCATCAGATCTTGAAGACTGGAACTCCACACACAGAATTTTACCAAATAACACTTTTGTATATATGTCACTTGAAAACTTTTAACAGCAGCAATAACTAAATAGGATAGCACCTGTAACTCACAAAGAAAATAATGACAATCAAGATGATGACTTTCCATACTACTTTAAATAAAAGGTTAAGAAGGAAACCCCCATCAATACAAAAAAACAGTAATAAGGATGTGTACCTGAAAAACTGTTTTAAGAGAAAGATTTAAAAATTTCAACCAACAACACTAACCATTTGGTCAATGAATGCCAAATGTTTCCTTATAACAAAACAGCTAACCTCACCATTACTATTCATGCACTAAATATACTACAGAAATTTTAGCATCTTCTTATTTTATATATATTTAAACATTTACTATGTTACTATAAAAGTAATCATTTTTTCATGAGAATGTATGAAATGTTTCAAGGCATTTAATAAATCCTGTCTGTGATATCATCACCTACATCAATAACTCATGATATACTTTTTTTATCAATTTACCTTTTTCATAAAAGTGCCAAGTATTTTCCAGTGCTTAAACCAGGTAGAGTTCATTCCACAGTTATATACACAGACTCAACAGGATAAAAAGCAAAGTAAAAATTTCTATAAATTGACAGCAGGATATCCATCATTCAACATCCATTCCCTGAAGTATGCTGCAACCAACAAGAATGATCACCAGTGTTTTTTATCATATTCTCTCCTCACTTTCACATTTGCTCCATCTTTTTAGTGCATTATTTTTAATATATTTTAGTTATTTTTATGCAAGAATATTGAATAAAAATTAAGCATTTTACATAAGTCAACAATTTTCATTTCTACACTACTTGTAGAAATACTTTTGTAATATAAATCTATATTAATATATGCACATATTTCTGTATTTCATATAAATATATTGTTACATGCATGTATATGAATGTACCCAAGCATATATTTATCTAGAGGTTTACCATCCACAAATTATATCCATATATTGTAATTCATGTTGCTGCTTCTTTTTTAAAGCAGTCATTCTAAAATTATTTCAAAACCTTTCCAAATGAACAAAGATCACAAAACTGAAATATCTCAAAAAATATGCATAAATACATACACACAGATCTACACATGTGTAACATTTGTTAATGACAGCAATTCTGAAAATAAAAAAATATGAAACATTGATCCCTTCCATATTTGTATGTTTTGCGAACTTTTCCTATATTCCATTTTTATCAAAATTTGCTAATATTGTTAAAATGAAATGCAGAAGTAATGCATTTGACAGAAAATATTTTTGACTATATTTGCTATTTTTTTTCTTTTGTATTTTGTGAAGATGAAGGATCATGTCTATGGGGCTATTATAAGAGTCTTTAAAATGAATAAACTCTTTGGAAAAGAACCAGAATTATGAAAATGGTTTACTATTTCTTTAAAAAAATAAATAAATAAAAAGTATTCTTAGATGATGAAAGAAACATTTTGGCTGAATTCCAGAATTTTATAAAAATGTTTTGTTTTGTTTTTTTTTATATCTCCATGCTCATTTTTAAATTAGTTTCTCTTTTTGTTCACAACCTTCAAAACGGCTGCTGACTATAACAGACAGAAAAAGTTAGCTTTTAAATAAACTTAGCACTTGACCTGCTCTTGTCTTGGTACTGATTAGAACAAAAAAAAGGTATGCTGATAATTTCACTCTCATAAGAAAAAAAATAGACATTTAAGATTATAAAGTGAAAAACAACTGATAAATATTTAATTTGGCTTTAAAAAATGATGAAAAATAATTCAGTTACATTTCTATTTCATTACACTGAAATATTTATGATCCAAAAATAAAGGCTGATTTTCCTCCCCAATTCTTTTCTTATATAACTTCTTATAAAATTTTAAAATAATTTTTAATCAGGAAGTTATCTCATTTTATTTCTTTTTTTTATACTACTGCTCACCGAATACAAGGCCCAAGAGTCACTGTCATTAGTGTTTCTAGACATACAAAATGAGAGTAAGAGGTGCATATTATAAGGATATGTAGGATAGATAACAGTTGACCCAATACTTGAAGAGGTTATGATTGTAGTGATGAGAGAAGCACCCTTTCAGGAATGTATTCCTCAATGTAACAGTTCTGGGGAAAAAACTGTGTGGAACATCCTCTTTACCAATGGAATATGAAGGGAATAAGGATGAGTCCACTCAGTGTATATGGCATGGTGTGCTCTAGCTGTGAAGATCTGGACTAGGTAGACACTGGAATGTAGCTCAACCAGCAAAATAGTGAGAAGCTAGCAATATTTTATCACTAGCCTTTCGATACTCTATTGCTATTTTTTCATGGCAGATGTTCAGGCAATGACATTCCTAAGTTCCATTTGCTATAAAAATCAGCTCCAGTCATTAGAATCTACATTCATTTGCACCTGGCTTCTTTGGCATTGCAATGAAGATCTATCTACTGACATATTCCAGTAATTTTCTACCATCATGTAATTCAGTTATTATTTCAGCAGTCTCATTGATACCAAACTGACAGCATTTTACAGTCCCATCTGATCTTACTGCTTTGTTTCTGTCCATATTGGGTAGTGCCAACATTAACTCAGATTTCAATACTCTAAGTTCTTTCATGTCTTTATGTATTGTAGTTTTCTCTCCACTCTTGTCACTCAACTCTTCTATGTATTCATTCTTTGTATCATCTTTGTGTTTTTCTTTTTATCTAGTAAAAGAGCAGGTTTTCTGACTTACTTTATTTTTTTTAATAAATGTTCACTTAATCCAAGATCCACTGAAAGTTGTTGTATTGACATAAGAGCAAATGCATATCATAATGTAGGATAGATAATAATTGCTTCCAAAGTTGAAGTTAAGAACATAGCCATCAGAAAAACATCCTCTTCAGAGTTCGTTCCACAAAGTAGCAGCTCTTGCAAAGACATTATGTGATTGGAACATCCTTTTTAACAATGAAACATGAAGGTAATGTAAATGATTCAACCCTATGTATGAGGCATGATGGGCCTTAGCTGAAAATTTCTTAACTGGTGGAACTAAAGAATGTAGTCCATCAAAACATTTGTCATGGGATAGGCTTGTGACATTTCATCTGTGGGAAAGGAGCTATAGGATTGATAATGATTCATCACTCACAAGGCTACATAAATGATTTTGAACTGTCAAGGCTGGTAAATGAGGATTAGGCAGCTCCAGCCCAGTTATGGCAGCAGTATTTCAGTTTTAGTCTGATCTGACTCTTGTAAAAGTAAATCATGGCAGGAATCAGGTACTTTCTAAAGTGGTACCAGAAACAAATTTTTTTCAGCAACTTTATCAATAAATTCTATATATGAGCAACTTGATATCTGGGGTGAACTTGAGTCATAATAGATGTTCATCATGGCTAGAGAAAGTTTAGGGTCTACTCAATGATGATGAAATATTAATGGTTTGGTTTTGGAGGTATTGACAACTTTTCATTTTTTGAAAACCCAGATTTTTCAGCTTTTTTTTCATTGAGACCCCATGAGCTCATGCAAATTTTATTTGGCCAATCATGGAAGTTTCAAATCTATGCAAACTCTTGCTTTTTGAGAGGTGGCAACATATTTATTTGGGAGGTGCCACATGGCAGCTAAATTCAAGTACTGCCTAATGTTTATAAATCTTGGACTTTGACTATGTTTCTGACACATATATTTTACAAGTTCATCAGATGACTTATCCTGGATTAGAAAATTTACTTTTTTAAAATTGCCATGTTCCTTCAGGACATAGGCAATCCTTACTTTCCACAGATTACTTTTCTTTATTATCTGTGAGTTGCTGTAACATCTTCAGTAGAATAATCTCCATTGCCTTTTCTATGGGTGTGAATTCAGAGTAGTCTTGCTCCTGCACTGCCTATCATCTAAGCCAGGTGTGTCAAACTGGTGGCCTGTAGGCTGCATACAGCCTTTTACATGCATCTTGGCAGCCCTCACAAAGGTTTCTATATCAAGAATTTTGTCTATGTTGGTAATTCAAATTATTAAAAACAGTGAGTTTTTTTTTCCAATTGGTATAATTAGGTTGTTTATTCTATTTCAAAAGTTTTTTGTTTTCCAATGTCAGCAACTATTTTTAACTTCTGGTTAATCATGTGATCATCATTGATAACTAAATAAGAACAAATGTAAAATGAAAACATTCATAATTTTGTAATATTTGGCCTTAAAAATGTAGAATTCTACTCCATCTTGTAAAAGAGAAAATTATCTAAAGGAGGATGTGTGTTTCAAGAAAAGTGGGAATTACAGTACTTTTGTATCACTGTTAATGGAAAGATATACTATTTGATTTGCAACCACTGCATTGTGACACCAAAGGAATATAATGTGAAAAGACATTATGAAACAAACCATCGATCTTATAATATGAATATGTGTTTCAAAAGTGAAGGAATTCAAGGTTAAGTTAACACAGCAACAGAGTTGCTTTACAAAAATTCAGAAAGGCAACATTAGTTCTGTTACTGCAAGCTTTGAACTCTGCAAAATGATCACCATCAGTGGAAAATCTTACAGTAAAGGAGATTTCATAAAGCGGTGTCTTGTAAAAACATCTGGAATTGTATGTATAGAGAAGTCACACTTATTTCAAGACATTTCATTAAGCAGGAAACTGTCACTGAATGGATTGACGAAATGGCAGGTGATTTGAGTTGACAGTTGAAGACTTTATCATCAAGTTTTGAACATTTTTCTATTGCTCTGGATGAAACTGTTGACATAGCTAGAATAGCACCTCACTGTTTTCATCAGGGCTTGTGAGAAAGAATTTCAAATTTATGAAGAACTAATTGAACTTGTCCAAATGCATGATATTACAACAAGCCAGGACATTTTTGAGGAAGTTGAACAGCTTCTTCATGAGTATGGTCTTGATTTAAGTAAACTTATGTGTTTATCTACTGATGGTGCTGCCAATATAATTGGGAGATATAACGGTGTTTCTGCCAAGTTAGGTACAAAAATAGAAAACATGTATCCAGATTCAACATTCAAGCCTTTTCACTGTATAATTCATCAACAGATCTTAAGTACTAAGATTCTAAAATTAGATCATGTGTTGAGTTTTGCCACAAAAACAGTGAACTATATGAGAGGTCGTGCTCTGCATCCCCATCAGTTTAGTCATTAATTGGAAGACATGAATAATCAGTTCACAAATGTCCCATTCTACACAGAAGTTCAGTGGCTTTTATGTTACAAGGTACTGAAAAGATTTTTTTTATTGTGACACAAAATTATGTTTTTGGAGATGAAAGGTCAAAGCACAGATTTTTTTTTTCAGTGGATATTACTGCCCAATTAAGAGACCTTAACTTGAAATTACAAGGTAAAAATAAGCTCATCACTCAGTTATATGATGATATCAAGTGTTTCATTGCAAAATTAGCTTAAAGTCCCAATTGTCACATGAAAATTTGTTTCATTTTCCTATATGGAAGGAGTTGAAGAAACTGCCAATACTGAATCTGTATTTATCTTTGCTAAATATGACCATTACCAGGAATTGCTGTCAGAGGAATATCAGTGAAGATTTTGTGATTTTTCATCTTTTGAAGATCAGTTTGCATTATTCTCAGCACCATTCACTTTTGATGTTGCTCAGGCAGAGGAAAGTCTACTGATATAATTACTGGAAATGCAGACTGATTCAACACTCATTGGAAGGTACCTAGAAGTAGGGGTACCCAGATTTTTTTCATACCTTCTGCAGACATTTAAGAACTTCAGAAAGTTTGTCACAAAGATTATGGCAATGTTTGATTCCACATGTATCTGTGAGCAGTTATTTTAATTTATGAAGGCCACAAGAACCAGATTAACAGATGAACATTTGTCATCTTTGAACAAAGTGGGATCTACACAGATATTCCAACCTGATATATTAGTAATAGTTTGTTTAAAGTGATGAAAATCATCAGGAAAACATAAAAATGATTAAATTGTACTACCTTGTATTGTATTTTGCATTTAAAGTTGAGTTACCACTAGCTGTGATTAATGTAAGACTGTAAGCAAGTGTGGCCTTCAAACCTGCAGATATGGCTGATACAACATGTTTGATCTAAAGTGAGAGAGCTCAGCCTGCCTTGCAATTTAACTTAGAACTGGTTAGTGGGAAGAAATGATGGATTCAAACCCCTCCCAAGAGCCATACTAACAGACTAGACCACAATGTGAACACAGCTCACAAATTTCATTTACTGTGCCAATAACTGTCACATTACCAGCATATTCAAGAGAATATTCCTGATTCTACTACTAGTAAATCCTAGTGAATAAATTATTTCTTAATTTCTAACAAAATTTCTGACAGTTGAAGAAAGAACACAAAGTCATATACAAAAATTACATTTTAAAGCATCATAAACAATACCAAAACATTAGCCAATTTAATTAAGAGAATATCTTGCATTAAAGTCAGTGAGATAATATGAGATGGTTGAATGAAATATTTAGACTGTATTTAAACAACTGAACAAAAGATTTGCAATATGTACAGGTTTTTTCTTGGTCTCAGAGTATATTCCCAGCACTATATATGTGTTACACATTTTAGAGAGCCAAAGCAAAATTGATTTTGTAAATTAATAAATAATTTTTAGTATTTTCTGAAATCAGCATGACATGATTCAGAACAAAAGTTACAAACTACATTTACACTAAAAAATGATAATAAAAATGTTTTTTAAAAAAGTTAATTACTTAACTGACACATTTCAAATGGGAGGCAAATGTGGTCCATGACTTGTGGCCATAGTCAGGAGACACTTGCATCATGTAACATTGAAGTTGAAGAAAAGTTGAACAGCTAGCCTGAATCGTTTAAATCTATTTAACACCTTATTCAGGTTATGTGTACATCACATTTTATTTGAAACATTTTTCCTTGATTATGCAACATCCATCTCAGCTTAGAATCCCAAAGTACAATTTTTGGTAAATGTTGAATACATAAATAATTTCTTTCTATTTACAAACGCTAAGGTACTCAGTTCATCTTTTGTCTGGTCTGAAGTGATTCAAACCTAATGAGCTTATCTTGTCAAAATGTTCCATGTGACTTATAAAAGAAAAACTGACAAGCACAATAGGTATGCATCTTTTAAAAATTCTATGGCCAACATCAATATTTCTTTACTCATAAGTTAAATTATTTAAAATGCCAACATTACAAATGACTTTCTACAGCCAATAGAAATGTTCTGAATTTTCCAACACCACATATTTTTTATTAGAAAGCAAGTGAACTTGGAAATCTTTTGACACATTAATTTCTTTTACTCAATTTAATTTTAATTTATTTCTTATCTGAATGAAGAGCAAAAGCCATTTTATGATCATCCAAAACAGTAAAATCACAACCTGGAAACCATCAAAAATGAACTACTTTAAGTTATAGTCTACTGGTGATCTTTAATGACCTGACTACAAATTACTATCTCAGAAACATGAGCAAAACAATTTTTTTCAAGAACCAGAACACTCAGACAATTTCTCTTCTTTTTGCATTAATAATAAATTCTTTTCATATCTTTGGCAATAAGATGTCAGAATAAAGGAGATGAAAATCACTGTGCATTAATAATATGAATAGAGATAATTCTTTTCAAAAAATCATTCAAAAAGTAACTAAGAAATGCTTTTTATTATACAAAATTAGGAAAAGATTGACATTAACTGTTCAACATCTAGCAATTGGGATGCACATTCTCACAAAAAGATTTCAAATTTAGACTTAAAATGTTTATAATAAAAATACAAATATATCTTGCACTTGTGGTTTGATTCAACACTTGTTTTCTGTGTATAAAAAATGATTTCTATCTAAATTTTATAAACTACCTTCATAATATTAAAATTGAAAATATTCACTAAACTAAAAAGAAATAAGTAGTGTATGGAAATCACAGGTTATTTCAAAACTTAAATAAATTTTGTATACATCATTAATAAAACATAATTAAATTAAAAAGAATTGTATTATATAAATAAGAAATAGTTAAGACAGTTTTTAAGATTTCCTAATAAAAACAAACTGATCTTTTTTTCTCTATTTTTTATATTTATTGTATTTTATTTCCTTGTTTACCTGCTAAAACTTCAAGTGACAAAGTACAATTTCCCCAAACAAAATTTAACCTAAAACTTGCTTAACTTTTCCTCAAATATCAATACAACAATTTCTATATTGTTATCAATTTTTTCACTGATATATGATTATTTCTTTTTTAGAAAATAATTCATCCATTGCTAAAGATGCTAGAAAAGTGATCAGCTCCTTGTACTGCTCCAGAAAGTACCAGACTCCAACCTGCCATGCTCTATCTTTGCAAGAGCCAGATTAAACCAAAAATGGAGTATTGCTGCCACATCTGAACCAAAGCTGCCAAATCCTCAATTTCCAGTCTTGACATCAAAATCATTTCCATGACCTTGTGGGTGATGAATCATTTTTTTCACCCTGTAAACCATTTTCCATGGATGCAATGTTACTAGCCTCTTGCTATTCCATCACTATTTTCATAGCAGATATTTTTGTGAACTATATTCCTTTGTTCCACCAGTTCAGACCTTTACAGCTACAATCCACCAAGCCATGTACACTGAGTGAACTCGCGTTCATTTTCCTTCATATTAAATTGGTAATGAGGAAGCTCCACTTAGCTTCTTCCCCAAAACTGCTGCACTGTGGAAGACATTCTCTAAAGGATGCTTTCCTGATTACTACATGCTTAAACTCATTGTCTAGGGTCTACCTATATCTATCCTACTTATCCTCATAATATGTTCCACTTGCTCCCTCCTTGTATGTCCTTACAACAGCCTCATTTAGTAACTCCCTACCTTTAGTGGCTCTTAGGTCTTGTACTTTTCAAAGCCAAACTGCATAGAACATTTTCTGTACTGCTCCCCAACATGAATACTACTGCTGATAATACAGTGGATACTATTAACATTTTGTTGATTTCTTTCATTATGTCACTTCCTTATCAGGCTATGAGCCCTGGTCCCACCTATCATTTGATGCAACCATGTATGAGGTATATGAAGTGAAATTCCTGGGATATATAAGACTTCAGAAATTACATGAAGTGCAAAGCCATCCAGACTAAAGGAAAACTAAAGGAAATCTTGAGGGAACATTATTTATCCAAAGAAAAACACAAAATCATTTCAGTAAACACAGAATTAACTTCTTTGGGGAAATCAACAGCAGAAAATGTTATTGATTATATGATAAGAACAGGAAATGGTGCTGGAACTTCTTAAAAATGTCAAGAGAAATAATCACTTACAATCTAATAATAGCCATGGTTTTAAAGGGACTTTAATCAAATTTCAAACCTTTTAACACTATCATCAATAAGAATAAGGGGGAAAAACTAACACTTAGCAAATTCAAGATAGCTCTAAAAAGTCTTAAGAGACAGAAAGAATGCTATGAAAAGACCATAAACAAAGCAGCATAATAAAATGGCGAACAAAATGCTAAAATTAAGAAACAATTGTGTTTATGTATGAGGTTGTAAGAAAATGGTTATGGTAATTTTGCTTATTTGTTTTGCACTAGTCTATATTGTAATTTCACTTCAGTGTGGGATCACTAGCATCATGACTACCAATACACTTTATATATTTGTGCCACTTTCTTGTGTGAAGTCAGTGGACCTGGTTTCTTATGGAAAGCTGTGTAGATTGCTGTCATGTATATTTCTGTGTTGTTTATACATTTCAACACTGACAGCCTTGTAATTACCATCTTTACTCAGATGCTTTAGTTTCTGTAAATATTCACCCACTGTCTCTCCTAGACTGTTGTCAACAGGTGGCTACTGCTTCTAATAATAACTACACCATCATGTCCTTCACAATGAGAAATATACACAGAAAGTTCATTGTACATCATTAGTACATTCAATTTATCTAAAGAGTATTGTGCAAAAGTTCAACAGCTTCCATTCCTTTGTAGCGTAACTTTAATTAGGTCAACTCTCACATTTCTCAGGTCACAGGAATTATTCATGAGCCAGTTGCTGAAAGTCAATTTCAAGAGAAGGCTATACATGGTGCTCTTATCAGTGATCTCAGCTCTAACACTTTCCATCAGTCAGGTCAGCAGCTACTGGAAAACAAACCACTTGATTTTGTCATTAACTGATCAAGTAGGAACATTCTGATACTGACTCAAAAGAGTTGAGAATCATAATCTGCATTCAAGACAACTCTTAGTGCAGCAGTAGTATCCCTTTCCATAGATAATTTGGGCACATGTACTCATCATCTGAAAACCAAACATTGGCTCTTGTCTCGTGGAGTAAAAGAAGAAACACAACTGCACATATAGACATTGAAAAAACTTAATTAAGCATATCAACAGAAGAGTGTAATAAAATCATTAGTCTTATCTGAATTAATTCTCATAATTCCTCTAGTTTTGAGAATGTAAAATAAGTTTTAAGCTTTTACTCTATGCTAAATGAAAATTATTTAAAAAGCATATATTTGAATACATTCCAGTCAACTACAATCCACTTCTGAAAAAACCTTAAGTTACGAACAGATCACATGGCCTCTGTTGTCCTTACAAGACTTTGTTCTTTATTACATTAAATTTGTTATTGAAATATGTAGTTAGGTGTATGCAGTGCATGTAAAAAATCAAGTCTTTAAATAAAGTCTTAAATATTCATGGAAAAGTCTTCTAAAGTGTTTTCTTATCTCATTGACAAACTAAAATACATATCATGATGAGCTTTTAAAACATAACCTGTCAATTTCTTTTCAACTCCTGTTATTTTTTTCTTATTAATTTTACCATTTGTTGTTAAGTTCAGTAGAAGAAGGCTAATTTCATTTTACTTGAGGCAATAGAGATGCAGTTCGACATGAGGGTTCCAAGAAGACTGGGAGTACATAATGAGGAAAGAGAGCGTGAAGATCTTGAGACTCCTAAAATATATTGAAAGGACAAAGGGAAACAGCTATCTAACAAGTTTGTAAAAATAGATGTCAAATCAAGGAGTGAGAAGTATAGTTAAAAAGAAAACATTGTTAAAAGCTACAAAGGATTGGAATTTGTGGAGAGTCATGATCATCCACATCCTGAAGGGATATGGTACATAAAAAAAGATGAAGAACCATCCACTGCAGCCACACATTTCATAAATCTGGTTGCTGCTACCAACACTTCAATTTGAACTAAATACATGTAGAGCAGTATGATATTTGGTCAATTTTCAATAAAATTTTAAAACATTAAATCTGCTGTAACAGAAGGACATCTGTACTTTCTCAACAAAGCATTTTGCAATTTAAAAGAATGGCACTAAATTTCAGGTAACCATAACATGAAAGATATAATCAAAATTCAAGTCATTGAAGGTACAAAAATTACAGAAAAATAATTTCAAGTATGAAATTTTCAGAGGAACAAAGAAGACTAAACAGAAACAGAAAACCAAATAAATGTACAAATTCAATACTAGAACTTGATACAGTGGATTCTCATGCCAAAGACATTTTTCAGTACAGTTTGGTTGATGAATAATCAGTTGTGATCCTAATCAATTTCCTTAGTATGAGCCACTGAGAAATATTTATTTGATAATGCATTATATAGATAAGTGAATTACATCTAGAAGTGATCACATTAAAGAAGATATGTATTAATAGTTTAATTACTTATTAATAACTATTTGAACTAGAAAAAATATACTCCTTATTCATCATAACAAAATAGCACTGTCAAAAGATCTTACCAATCTCTTTTTAAAATGGCAAGATATTTATTATTCAGGCTGAAATTACCAAAAATATTGTCAACCTATACTGTCATGACTACTGCATATGTTCAAAACACATGTTACAATCCCAGAACTTGAAAAACAGCAACTGATCACTGGTACTAACCCAAATACTTTTGAATATTTTTGGTACAGTTTATTCTTTCTGTATGCAGATTAAAACCAAGTCTGATGTCAGAAGCAAGAAAACTATTTTTGTAGGCTATGACAAAGATAGTCTAACATCATTAGTTTTCTTTCATATACCATGTTCTTTCAGAATGCAAGTGATGATGGTTGTCCTGTATTTTGCCATTCTTTGTGGTGCTTATTCTGTCACCCATTCTCTCAAACACATCTAGTAGATTGCTATTTTTCATTATCTTGCTTCAAAATTCCCCAGGAGTGTTAAATTCTCCAAACCCTCTTCTCCCATTAGGTTCCACAGAAATTTCAGCTGATTTCTTTCTGCTTGTTAGCAGAAGTTGCTTTGTAATTCCTATTTTCATTAAAATGTCTTCATTTCTTATATGCTCTGTTCATGGCATTCTCAGCAATTGTTGATAGAATAAAATCTCTCTCACTTTAAATAAACTTTTCTTTCTGTTAGATATTGTCCAATATTCACTAACAGATTAGACATTACAGTCCAGCACTTGTTTTTGTTTCTAAGAACATTTCTCTATATTTTGCTTAATTTCAAAACAACATTTTTCACTATTCGTATGTGCCTTCAGATTCACCACATTTTTGACATCTGTTACTGCACTACCTCGATCATTAAATTTCATCATTTTTCTACAATATGTAGATCACACCTTTGCTGTCTTGTTTCTATAAACACCAGGCATTTACTCTTCTGACAGCAGTTAATTTTCCTTGCTTTGATTACCTTCTCTGTTAGCTCTTTTAGTTTTCTTTCTGAGCCTGTCATCAACATATTCTATGTTATTATGGTTATATACAACAAAAGTAAATCCTAAGTATGATTTCCATTCTGCTTACTTTGGATACTTTCCACAAAATAAATTTAAAAAGAAACAAAAAAAAACATTTGAAGTTTGTAAATAACTTTGAAATTGTCAATGATGACTGTAAAGTCACTAATCCATTATCTTTGCTACTTTAAAGAAATAATTTTATGAAATAATTATAAGAAAATCCCAAAGAATTCAGATTGATTATCTTCAGAAGGAAAAGCATAAGACAGAAGGTATGGTTTTCAGCAATAGGAACGGCCAAAGATGTGAGCTACGACTTGATGATGTCAAAATCATGCAAGTATAGATATTTAACTGTCTGGGAAGTTAGTTAACAGAGGATGAAGAATATTCAACTGAAATCCAAAGGCACATTGGGATAGCAAAAATACTTTCCAAAATGTAAAGGTATTAAGAAACATAAAAATTTAATTAGAAACAAAGAAAATGAGTACTAAAAGCTACATAATGTCAATCCTCCTCTATGGTAGTGAATGCTGGACAATTTCCAGAGGAAGAGGAGACTTATGTCAACAAAGATATGATTTCTCAGAAGAATGCTAAGGATGCTTATACTTAAAATCAGAAAGAGCGTTGAGGTTTTTAGGACATATAGGGAAAGAGGGAATAGAAAAATTGATATTCATAGGACATACTAAAGGCAAGAGGGACAGAGGTGAACAGTGAGTAACCTACTTAAGGAATTTATTTAACTGGATAGTAGAACGAGGAGTGGGAAGTATGGTAAGAAAACAAACAATGCTCAGAGCCACAAATGGTAGGAAGTTGTAGAGAGACATGATTGCCCACATTCTGAAGGACTATGTGCATAGAAGTTGTTGACCAGGGTACCATATCTGAAAGTAATGAAGATAATCCTATTGAGAAGGGATTGATGCCCAAATGGAAATTGTAATAAGTGTAAATATCTTGAAGATTATACTGTTGAGTATAATATTGACAATAGTTTTGCAATTAAGAATAATCAAAATGGATAAAACTGGAATCTTGTATTGCATTCTTACTTTGTTAATCAAGATTCCATCCGATCTTTTGCTGGTCTTTGAAGTTCTATTAAACAGAAAGATAAAATAATTATTATGTTCTGGATTGGCATTATTATTGCAACAAACTGAAGATGGGAAGAACTGCATGAGTCACTGGTTCAAAATCAAAGACCAAGAGAAAAATTGCTTTTTTCATTGCTATACAGTTCATATATGAATACAATGTAATTAGAAAGAACTGGTCCATATATATAGCAAAGCTGATCATCAAATATATATGGAAAATTATAAACACTCTCTGTGAAATGGATATAGATAAGATCAATGAAGACAAGAGTGAATTAATTGACACAGAAAACTACTTAGAGAAATACTTTGAAGTTTAATCTACATTCTGACAGGCAATCAACCAAATCTGTTTTATTATAATGAATTTATTGCAACACAAAGCAAATCTAGTTTCATTATTTAGTCCTCTTAAAGTTGATATCTGGCATGTCATTACAAACTATAATCTTTTGCTGGCACAATGAGAAGCTGAATTCCAGAGAAGTTCATTATTATTAAAATTGGTAAATGTTTGCTCATTTGTACATTTGGGCATTTTCAGTTTACCCGTAAACATACTGATTGTAAAGGATATGAAAGCCTTGTCAAAATTAAAGAAATCCATGCCTTCTTTTCTCATTATTTACCCATAAATTTTAACTGTCTCTTACTGATTGTAAGTATAAACTACCTTGTAATTCCTATTTTTCTTAAAACATCCTCATTAAGTTCACCAAATGTACAATACAAACAAAAAAAATGCAACCAATTCATATTTGTGCCTTTATAGACATCACTTAAAATTTATTAGCTTATGTTCCCATAAAACTAATAGTATTCTTTCTTATGGATTTTAAACAGTCCAAGAACAGCAGAAAAACAAGACAGCAATAATCTTAAGAAAGGCTTCATTAAACAAAAGAAACAATACTATTGGTGTCTCCACATCAATCCTCTCCCCAAAATCCATCAGAATACATACAAGAGAAACAGTATGTTCCTTTGCATGCAAGAATTTACATACAAGCACAAATGAAGAGTTCATTTTATAACACTCTACACTCCTGCAGGAAGAAGAATGTTTTACTCACACAACAAAATCCTCATATTTTGTTGGTGACTTTCATGTTCTTGAAGACCTCTAAAGAATATTCTTCATAATCATCAATGTGATAAAAAGACATTAGAGAGGTTAAATTCTAAAATAAGGACAATATGAATAATATAAATCACTGATCTCTATACAAGCCATCATATATCTAAACAATGAACACTCAGCATATATTTATGATTTTAAAACCATTTTAAAATGTTTTCATCAATGGCTTCATCATATTCATGCTTACACAAAGCACATCTTCATAATAGTTTAAAATTTATGGAAATTAATTAGGAAACATCAACCAAGAGAGAAGACTTAACACCACATATATTAAAGGGAAGAAAAAAGTCAACAGAAATGACAAAGAATTTTTATTTTTTCAATTTAATTTTGGAATTAAATTTACTCTAATGCTAACTTGTATTTGATCATTTTCATTCTTAAGGATTGAATTAAACTTTATTATCCTTTCTCTGCATAATGAGTAAAATTTAAGTGGAAAATTACATGAAATAACGAAAACATTTCCTGGAATATATTTTATATACATAAAGTTTGTTTCATTTAAACATGAATTACTTCTTTAATATGTGCCATTCTTAGAAAAATGAAAGCATTGGTCTGGCTAAGTAATTTTATTCTTGCATTGACTTGAAACCTAAAAATTCCTTACATTTACCAAGACTCATGGTCACATCACATTGATCACTGAAGTTAAACAATATCAAGCCTAGTCATTACCTAGATGCATCACCACTTGTGAATACCAGGGGCTGTAAGCTTTGATGTGTGGGTGGTGTAATGGATAATAGCTCCAAATTGTTAACTGAAGAGCCAAGTTTCAATCCCAGTTATATTCACTTATGTGAAAATACCTTTAGGAAAGATATGCCCCCACCTCTTTCTCCCCGAGATATGGGTTAATTAGTAAAACTTGTATCATTAATTCATTATCTCCCCAAACAAAAATTCTTACAAGCTAAAAATATTTTCTAGCTTTAAATAACCTGCAAAGAGTTGATAAGCCATAGAAAACAAGATTATATTGAACCAATTGTTAGGACTACTGCAAGGAAAATTCATTGATTGTATTCTGCTTGACAATTTTTCTCACATATCTATAAGTCTACCATTTGTCCATGCTTTAAATATTGCTGCCACACATGCTCTGGTGCTCCTGCCATGTAATCAGAGATTTTTGATAAAATCCAAAGAAGAATCTTCAAGGTTATTATTGGTTCCGACCTAGCATCTCAGCTTCAGTTACTTACCTACCACCATAATGTAGGTTCCCTGTGCCTTTTCTATAAATATTTTCATGGTAATTGTATGGTACCTAGACTATGAATTTAAGTGCAGTACTAGATTGGCAACAAGGTCTCATTTTACAACTGAAATAGCTAGATTTAACTGTAAGGTCTATGCTAACACTTCTTGATTGTGGAACACTTTTTGCTTGTTGCTTTCCAGTCAACTTTGATTTTCAAAAATTTAAATGCAATGTTAATCATTATGTTGTAACTTCTTAATTTACAGTCTTTTATTATACTTGCTCTTTAATGATGTTTTCTTTTTCTTATATTCTTCTACACTCAGTAACACCTTGTGTCTTAAAGGCTTTATTGCATTGCTTGTGGTAAAATGATTAAAAAATATATTTAGCAGTGGGTATTACTTACAAGTATGTGTGTATGAAAAATAGAAAATAAATGTCACAAAGCAATAAAAAAAAAATAAAAAAAAGAGTTGCAACACTTTTACATGAATGAAAATTAGGATATTGGGTTTCTTTTCTGTATATATCCCAAGAATCAGCCACAGGTACTTAGGAAAAATTTTTAAAAGGCCAAAACAGATATTTTTCCTATTAGGAACCTAAAATTGATCAACAAATATGCAGAATTAAACTATTGTTCCTTTTAGAAAGTTGATCTTTTCACGTCACTTATAAAGTTATGCAGACACAACAAAAGGAGATATGCTCTTTTTTATTAGGTAAAAAAAAACATTTGTATTCACTTTTTAGTTAATTAGAGCTACCAACTGAAGTTATGATTTTACAGCATATTTCAATTCAAAAGACTGAATTTTTCATTTTACCTACAAGAATTTTTTTTTGTTTCTGCATCTGTTAACAACTACCTAATAAAAATGTGTGGTGCTTCATAATGCATTACATCAACAATATTTATAGCAATATTTTATCAGCCACATGAAAACTGTTACTATTGCTACTTCCCCACCACTATCCCAACATGCACTAAGCATGCATTCAGAGTTGGCTCCCTGAATTTTTCATAATGAAGAGGAATCAGCCTGAAGGGAGATGGCAAATGAAAGGTATGCCAAAGTATTAGAAAAATATACATAATTCAATCCTGAAGATTTCTCTTCCCACCCACCATGTAATTAACTCTCATTAAACTCCAACAACAGGCTATACTTACATATAATATAAATAACAACAAAAATAAGAAATACCATTTGATAAGCCTTTCAGTCAGCTACCAAAAATAGTGAAAGAAAGCCCCAAAGGAAGAGGAACTGAATTGAAGATTTAACAAAAATAGCTATTTGTGGTTTTCTTCCATGGATTTTCAGATTATTATTTTGCATTCCTTGAAGCACTTTGATATCTATCATAATAATATGCAATATCATCCCGAGGTTAAAATAGATGATACAAGATGAGGTGATAATATCACAAATAAGAGAACACTGCCTGAAGGCATCATAGAGGAAAGGATCTATAGAATGTTCTAAAGGATGAGGATTTGTTTTCCAATTTTAATTTAAAGAGATGAGTGAAAAACACAAGAAGATTACAACTGAACAAGAGAGCTTCACACTTAAACTTTCAACAAGATTCTGTAGTTCTATTATGACAAAGAAGACTCAAAAATACACTACAAACTTTAATTTTCTTAAGTTACAGATTTTTTAAAAATACTCTATTTGCATGTTTGATGTGCCAGCATATATCAAATATAAAATTATAAAATACATTCATATCTAATGTGCTGACAGTGATGGCCATTTTGATCTTATTTAAAATCAGTTACTGGCAAACAAATAGTAGGAAGAGTTATCTTGCTAAAACTTAGACAGAACATTACTTTTATTGTTTATTGATTTTTTTTAAACATTGTATTAAAAGTTACAATTTTTTGTTCCATCCACTCAACACTGGCCTTTTTTTTTTTTTTAAATAATAATATTCTATAAATGTAAACCATTACAAGATTAAGGTATGAGAGGCTTGTGAATTCTCTGTAAAAAGGTACAGAACTCAGTGGAAACAAAAACAAATATGAAAATATAATATCCTTTACAAATATAAAAAATTATGCTTTTAATGAAAACATTCTGATATATGGTAAATATTGTTGATTGTGGTAAACAAGTACATAGAAGTAAGTCAGAGTGGCTTGCATCTGGTGCAAAAGAAAATGTTTGTTACCTCAATACACATGTAGCAGCAATGTTTTGTTCCTTGAAAATCACATGAATCTCCCCTATCATTCCATAACATTGGCTTTTATACAGCCTAAGATGGTTCAGCTAATAGCAATTTGTGTGCTACCATTTGACTGTGTGACTGAAGATAAAGTGAAGAACACTGATTGGTCAGTCAGCTGTTGGCATAATAGAGGAAGACAGAAGCTGTGAGAAGCAGACTGATTTTTACATCGGTGACATGTGTGTGAATTGAAGAACAGCATATTGAGAAGGAGCACTCAGTGTTGCACAAGAGTGTCAGAGGAATATAGCCTCATTTAACTACATTGATGGATTAATTTTCTATAGCTTATCAATTCTCTGCACGTTATTTAAATCCAGAAAGTATCCAACAATTTTCTTTTTATTCTTAAAACAAAAAGAATTTTGTTGATGGATTCATTTTCTATATCTCATCAATTCTTTACAGGTTATTTAAAGCCAGAAAATATTTTTAGATTTTAAGATTATTTTTTTTTTTTTTTAGATTTACTGATAAAAATCTTACTAATTAACCCAAAACTTTGGGAGGAGAAGCAGATTCATAGTTTCCCCAAGGGTATTTTCACAAAAGTAACTATAACAAACCCAACTGGAATTGGAACTTGACCCACCAATTAACAATTTTGAGGCATTATCCATTACAACCCTGCACATCCAAGCTTACAGCACCTGGTATTCCCAAGTGGTCTCTCATCTAAATTGCAATGAAATACATTTGTCATGCTTGTTTATTAACTTTTCATATTCTGAGTGTCTATCTAAGCATTTACAATCTTAATTTTCTTTCCTTCAGTCATTACTTTAATACAAAGCAATGAATCAAGTGATGTTTAATATATTTAGTTTTATACAGTGTTGCAAGTGATGCTGATTGTGTTTAGGTAGAAAACACGTTTCTTGGTATGAATTTTCCCCACAACATTTGCAGACACAAATGTTAAGTCTGAGTAATAAATGAATAAATTAACAATAAATCTATATACAAACAAACAGTAATGTATGTATTAACAAAACAGAGGTATACATAGACAATAAAAGAAGATTGTTGCGTATGACAAAACATTGGATATGAAAGAAGAAAACATTTAAACTAGTGAAAGTATTTGTGTCGAAGTTACTCCTAGAGAAAAGTAAATCAAAGTGAAGTGAAAGGTACATGCATGCATGTGTGTATCAGCAAGGAATATGTTTCTCCATGTTCAACCTACACCTAAGAGAAAAATAGAAAAGAGAGGATCACAGCAAATATCACTGTCTAATTTTAGCTTAAGGAGCATCTCTATACAACATTTTTTTTATGAAAGTGGTTGGTGAGAATTTAATTCTGCTCAAATGTCCATAAAGTTTGTGTATGCTTGTTTTGTCCCTCATATGCTGAAAAGAAAAAGGCATCAATGGTGTTGGGATGTGCATGTTTAAACATGTTAATAAAAATGTATTTGTCTAAAGTACGGTGTCATCAGGGCGTTGTATAACTTTGTAACAAACTCTGGAAGATATGTTGGTAGTGAAAAAAAATTCAGCAGTTGGTTTTAAAATTTTGTTTTCCAATGCTCCATGTTGAATTGATCTTGTTTGGAAAGGCCTTGTTTGTTTTGCCGTTCACAGGCAATATTGGTGCATAAAATTTTAATAGAAGCAGCTAATGACCTAAGAGAAAGAAAGAGTCAAAGAAAAAGCAGTAGAGATGAGATGAGTGTTGCTTGCCTGCTGACCATACTAGCAATTGTAATGGCTATTAGGGATTTTGGGGGTATTACAAAATATATTTGTTGAGTTGTAGAACCTCTTGTCCAGATAGTTATGTTAAGATGTGTTTTAGAGTTTTGAAATTTGCAATTTTGATCTTTTCATCAGGTCTCATCACAAATTTTGTAACTAAGTTATTTTTGTTGGAAGTTTTTCATGTCCATATGCATGATAGGTATAACTTGGTTGAAGTTTTTCTTCACTGGCTCTTGATTCAAAAAAAGTGTTTAAACTGTGCATAGTTGTATTTGTTTATATTGTTTTGTGTGTTTTTGTATCCTGGAGAAAAATATCACATTTTGGTCACCAATCTGTTGCAGGTAACAATGATATGTGAAAGAAGAAAACATAAAATAGTGAAGATGTTTGTATAGAAGTAAATCCTACAAAAAAGTAAATGAAGTGAAGTGAAAGGTACATGTGCGTTCCATTGTACTACTTGTTTCTCCATATTCAACCTACATCTTACTGTGTAAGAGGAAATTAGAAAAGAGATGGTGACAGAGACTGTCACTGTCCATTTATAGGCTTAAGGAACATCCCCTCACATTTTTTTTTTTAGGAAAGTAAGTCGGGGTAAACCCACAACTGTATATAGTTTTCCTTTCTACACACCAACCTAATGCCACAAAACAACCTAAGTGATTATAAACAGCAATATACTTTAGATAATGCTATTTATATGAAGAATATTAATTGTATTAGTTTTGTGAAGGTTATAATAGTAACCATCTTTTTTGCATTATCTCAGATAAAGAGAAGAAATATGGTTTACTCATGAGTATTTAATTATTACTAATAACAATTTAGTTTACCACATCAGATGAAGTATAAAATGAACACAAGTGTTCTAAAGTTATTTCATTACATTTTAAACAGTATTAGATTAAAAAGTCACTAGTAGTAAATTTTATTGCATCCTTGTCACTTTTTTCAATCAGGTTATGAGAAAATATCATTTAAATGCTAAACTGATATTTTATTTAATATGGATTTCACTTTTATTAAACAAATAAATTGTAAAATTTACTCAACAATATATATACAATCAGAATATTATAAGTGTTTTGAATATAAAAACTCAGACAGTTCATATCTGCTTTTGCTATATTAAAAATAGAGCCATCCACTGTTCAATTGTCAACAATTGGCAGTTTTGGTATATATCTAAAGCTTCTTGGCATTATTATCACTTTTGGAGCAACATCTGAACCCTGCCATGCAACAAGAAATAATGCCCCCAACTGACCAAACAAAATTAAATGTGTCAAGTATATTTTGTGATACAATGAAGGAGGTACAACTAATCGGTTTTAGCTCATGTACTGTCAAGGAAAGCAGCCAATATTTTGCACCAGCAAACTTGATTGATGGCCAAGAGATATGACCTCATCTTAGATGATCCCTATATTTCTGACAGAAAGTGAATCTGCTGATCTGTTTGCATTTATAGACTTAAATATTATGTTGTTTTTTTTTTACTTTAAATTAACTCTTTTTAAATCAATTATATCTTAAATCTATTATACACTGATTAATTAGACTTTTTGTCCTCATCTTAGTTATCATAGTTACAGTACTTCAGTTACTGAACTCTCTAGCCTTCTTCAGATACCTGGTGTATTTGATAAAATTCTTAGGGTTTCAAACAAAGCCCATCATTCAGTGATGATATAAATTCTGCTGTCCATGCATGAATTCATTAATTGATGATACTTGTGCTCATTCCACTGAACCAGAGTTCATGAATTCCATTCTTTGAACCAGGGATTGAAATCTTAAACAAACTGCAACATATAACCAATAGATGTATCCACTAGGCAATGGTTTTATAGATCAAACAAATGTTATAATTTTGGTGTCTTAAACCTAATGACCATTTTATTTTCCAATAAAGGAGGTTACTAAAGCTGCATATATGCTCAGATTCTTTCAATTACCTTATTCTCCAATATTGCTCTGTATTATTCTGTCTTAATTCCATTGGCATTGGTTCAGTATAACAATGAAGATGGATTTTACATTTATGATTATAATATTACAGTGATATTCAGTACAATTGGTTGCAGTGAATATTAGCTCACTATAAGAAAAAATTTAATTTATTTTAAATTCAAAATCTTAAATTAAAATTAACCAACTTACAGATTTGATATATTATTTGCTACTGAAATATCTTATTAAATTTTGAAATGGTTTTTGTTTTTAAGTGAATCATATAGAGAAGAATGAGAGTACCTGCTGATTAAACAAATTGCTGCCAATTATCCTGTTTCTTTCACTCTCATTAATGTCTTTCTTATAAAAAAATGATTAAAAAAAATAGTCACAACTGATGACAGTAGATGGGAAAATGTCTTTGGAAGATCAATGGGATCAATGACTACATTAGAATTAGGTTTCAGAAATGCCTTATATATCCTTTCACCTCTTCAGATAAAACTTTATTATAAAATCATGGCAGTCAGGTTTCCAATGAATTATCTCATATTTTAGTGACAGTGGTTTGAAATGATAGAAAATGATTGCTAATGATTGAAATATAAGCTAATATAAAGTTTGCCTTGAGGCCAGAGACAAAACAAGTAAAGATACTTTCAGGATATGGAGATTTCTCAAGATTAACTATTTACAGTCAGAAGTGAACCATTTAAGAGTTGAAGGCCTGATAAAGGTAAGTCAAATGCCTGAATGTATGGAATAGTTAAGAAATTAGGTCATTGATCTTGCACTCAAAACTTGCTAACACACAATAATATATCTGCATATCTACAGTTGAAATAATAAAATTTAAATAATTCAGTCATTAAAAGTATCCAGTTATGCCATGACCAGAGAACTTGGTTATTCCATGTTCAATACTTAACATCATTTGGAGTCAGATATGTTGACAAGAAATCTACAAGATATTTGAAGTTAAAGCTAATAGCAAATTAGAGTAAACCATTATTATAACATGATTTAAAATAGTAAATTATATAATCCTGAGAGTTTTATGCTTAATGTTGCAATGCAGCTTATTAGGGCTATTTTGTTCATTGATGCAATAAATATAAATTCCTATTTGGAATATATCAGTTATCGTTGACATAAATAGGTGCTTAAATCCTACTTTTGAAATATTTGACCTGTGAGAGATCAAGGTGACCTATTTTGCAAATAATTTAAGGCTATATTCATGTCTTGCTAGAAAGTGTTAAAAATCATAAATCATTTAAATAAATATTCAATAGTTTCTCTAAGTAACAAAAACAATAGAGATAGCCCAAACTCAGTAGCTTTTTATCCTTATCACCATCTTTGATCTTAACCTGCAGAAAATCATTTGGGGCACACAAGCTTCAGATTTAAAAAAAAACAAAAAACAAAGAGAGGGCTTAAAATTCAATCAATCCAAATATTTGTGTATTTTTTAAAGTCACTAATGAGGCTTTTTCTGATTTATATTTCCCATCCATTGGATTGAACATTCTAATATAACTCTTTCTGCAAAAAACTAAATCCAACATCACTTAACATGAACCTATAAAGAGTAACTAGGTCAGGCCACCATTATTCTTTGTGTCCATAGAAAGAAACCATGATTGCTTTTTACCAGACATTTGTCATGGTAATAGTTCCCACTTTAACTTCAAAGTTTGGTGATATTAGTTAATACTTGATTACTATAGTAAAGCAATTTTGTTTTGTTTTTGGTTTGCAAGATGAACCAAGTATTCTAAGCCAAATAAGATAAATAATTTTGAAATGCTTGAGTGTAAAAATGTATTTTGTTAACATTTTAATGTAGTGATAACATACCTGATATATGTATGAATTTTCCAGTCATACATATATACAATAGAGAAGACAATACATTCTTAAATTCCCTATGAATCTTTAATGAGATATGATCAAAATTTTCAGTACTATCTTTGGCACAATGTTAGAGAAAGTACCATCTTTCCAAAGTAGCTTTGTTGCTTCTGATTATCTTTGTTTTAAGAACTATTGCAGAAATGTAATAATTTCACTTATTTAGATGCTAATTATATTTGAGTATAAAACTCATATTTAATATTTTTGTCTTCATGTTTAACTGGAAAAACACAAATATGAAGAAATGGGTCAATGTGATTCATAACAATGATACAGGTGGTACAAGCATAATAAATATCTAGAGACTGTACTCAAGCAGAAAAAAATAACTCTTTAGAAGACCCCCAGAACTTCAAAATTTATGAATTTAAAAGATCCTTTCAATAAAGCCACAACCTAAAGAACACATAAATTAGCAAAAAATTACAAATGAATCAATAGTATATCATTTACAAGGCTTAGAAAAAGTCAAAATTTATGAACATAAATTTTACATGAATTTATGAGAATGAACATCAGCCAACTTTTAAGAACCTGGTTTTCCTGTATGATTGATCCCAAAATCATTTTGTTACAAAATAGTCACTGGCAATGAAAAACAGATTTATTACAAGAATGCAAAATGAAAAATGCCAAAATTAAATCCAAAAAAGCATTCAACATATCAACTTAAATGAAATCTACTTGAGGGGAGATTTTTGTTTGCATTTGGTAGGATTAAAAGCAAATTTATTATTACAAAATGCTAGATGCTGAAAAAAAAAAGAGCTTACAGTACAACACCAAAAGGAGTCATTGGCCTGTCTGAAATATCCCCTTAAAATTTAAAAACCTTTTTCTAGAAAAATAAAATAAAATCAGTAATTTTATTAAATGACAACACTTGTTCTCATGTTGCAAATATGATACAGCAACCTGTATAAAAAAATTTCTGTGGGCATCAGAAATATTTAATAAATTAACTGAATACAAAACAAAATCATTCTTTTAGCAGTTTCTCTACAAAGAAACATTTGGCATTCATTGACCAAGAAGGCAGTAATGCTCATGATAAAAGTTTATAAAATCTCTCTTGTAACAATTATTCAGGAAAAGAGGTTTTTGAAAGTCCAATAGCTGTTATCAAACTTTCCAGTATTGATGAGGGCTTCCTTCCTCACCTTTCATTTAAAGTAGTGCAGAATGTCAACATCTTGATTATATCATTATTTTCTCTTCATATTACATGTGCTAACCATTTTAGTTATTGGTACCGTTTGTAGTGCTCAATAAATGTCGTTTCTGTTATCTGGTACAGTTTTTTTTGTTTGTGATTCTGTATCACCAGTCTGTAATGTTCAATGAAGGATGATTTTTGCCCAAACCCTCACACTTACTCACTCAAGGCCCTTTGTAAGCATTGATTTGAGAAAGTAGTTGTATATAGCTGAGGGTTTAGATTTTTCTGAATGGATTTGCTGCCATGCATGGAATCCATATGAAAGTCTTGATCTGACAAAGTTTTCAGATTGAGGTTTTGGTTTTGTAGCAATTTGCAGTGTTGGGCAAAACTACCTCTAGCCCAGCCTATTCTATGTTCAATTTCGCTTCTCCTATACTAATTTTTTTATAACTGATCCATATGCTGAAGTATTGGAAATATTTAATATTTACTAATTCTACATCCTGTATTTTTATCATGGATTCAGGGTGTATGCCATCACTGCTTTCATTACAATTATAGATCATAGTTTATGTTTTGAAAAGGTTTATCTATTTCTTGAAACACTTTGTAGATTTTGATTTTCTGTTCAAAATCATTCTTATCCTAACTATGAATACCTATGTCATCAGCATAGCCCACACCCATTACATTGGCCTCAGTAGGGAAATCAAGGTCATTGTCTTCTATTGGTAGATTCATTTGGGATGTGGTATGGAATACTTAAATGACCAGTGCCTATTTCATTACATCTGTGTTTGTAAATATTCAGGGCATTGCCAAAGAAAAAGATTAAATAGAGTGGGACTCTTATTTCCTTCTTGTTGTACTCCTGATGAGGAGTAAAATGTTTAAAGATTCTGTAGATCAATACAGCTCCTCTATTAGATTGATGCAGTCACTGGATTTGGAGCTTGGAAGATGATTTCTAATAGATGTAGAAAGGAAGTGTCTATTGACGTGGTCATATGCTACTGTGAGTTTGACAAAACTGGCATACAGTTTCCTATTAGAGAGGTAAGCAATTTCTTGGAGTTGTTTCATGACATATGCCCTCATCCTTTACCAGAATGAAAACCAAACCGAGTTAATGAAAGCATGTTTAATATAATGTTCATTAATAATTTCACCATGATAGATCCAACTGAGACACTTCTATATATGAGATGTCTTGAGGGCTCCCTTTCAGTTTCTGCAATGTATTAATGTGACAAATTTTCACTTTTTGAGGATGTATTTTTGATTCCAGAATTCTTACATAAAATAAAGAAACTTGTTATTGAATTGGGTAGAAAGTAGGCTATTTTTAAAAAGGTCAACCTCAATGTCAAGTGATGCTTTATTTTATTTATTTATTTTTTTTAATAGCTTTCTTAATTTCCTCATCAGTATGTTTGTTATTGTTTATGTTCAGAGATGGACTTTGTAAAGATTGGATGAATGTTGGTATATATTTTATTTCTGCAGGTATCTTAAGTTGAATTTGTCAGGGTTGAAATGTAAGGAAAATCTACTGGAAGACAGTTGAAGATGTTAAAAAGCCAAAGACTTTGATGACTGAATTACTAATGCCATGAAATTACATGAATAAAATGATTTGTTGATGCCAGAAGAATCACCATAATAATATATGCTGTAACTTTCCCTACCAAACCATCTTTCTGAAAAAGTTAAGACACTGAGAATCTTTGTCATGGAAATCAGAAGATCATCAAACCCACATAATTTTTTTCACAATAAAAAGAATTGCCCAAAGAAAAATGTCAAATTTTATAAGAGTGTTAGATTTAAGAGAGTTCAGCGTATATTAAAAATCAGAATATCAAAGATCTTTAAAAATGCATGCAAACAAACTTATACTTGCTAACAAAGATGGTGAACTGATACCGATATCATCATGAAGATCAAAGATTTCTAGCCTGTGACCAGATTGATTCATTACCAGATAAACACAAAATAATGATAAATACATCAAGGCAATTGTAGGCTAACTAGCAGTCAAGGTTATAGAGTCATGATCTTGTTGATGGCTGCATAGTATGTGCCATGCTACATATAGTCTTGAATTCTGAGTTTTCCTTCTCTAAAACTAGAGCCTAATCTGCCCTACCATTTAACCCATAGCTGGAAGAAGAAAAGATGGAATGTAACAAATTACGATGGAATTTGAACTCAGCCAATTTCTTGTTCCAGGCTGTTAACCATTACACCAACTACACAGCTTCAGAGTCATATGAGAGAACAGAATAAAAAAAAAACTAACTGCATATAACAGGAAAAAACAGCTACTTGTTTATCAATAGAAGTTCATGTAAAATGTACAATACTGAATGTTACAAGGAGCAACAAACAGGGATATAGAATCCAATGGTTTATTCCACCAGTGTAGTACAAACTTCTAAGTTCCTTCTTTGGAAATTAAATCCACACAGAAGCAAACTTCTATACAATTGATCCATCAATAAAAACCTGAATAAATTACAATTTCTCTTTGTTTCACAACTTTCAAATGTGAAAACTTAATTCTGTTAACAAGCAGGAAGAAACCATTCTTCTCTCATTTACTGCAACATTTATTCCAGCATCAGAGAATTTTCTCAGTTCAAATGAAATCACAATTAATGAATCAATTGTTCAACTGAGTAGAGTTGTTTTTCTTTATTCTTTTCTGCTTTTTATCTTATTCTTTCATTTTGGAAGCTATGAAGGTGTTAGCACAATGTTTTCCTTTAAACAATTCATTCTAAATTGGAACACACAAAGATATTTAATCAAATATTCACAGTTCTTTGACCACAAAAACAAAAAAGTGAAGGCTAAAAGAAATGTGTTTTCTCAAGTTTGTTTGTAGACAAATTCTGAGAAGCAATAAACTTCAGTTTTGATGCAAAACATTTCTAGAGAATATTTTCACTTCACACAACACTAGCTAAAGTCTTATACACAGTTTCTTTAAATGGCATCACAAATTACTTCAACTTCTTACAAAGATTTCCTCTGGATATTCATGTGATATAGATTTAGTATAATGTAAAAATATATATTGTCATACAACATAGAAGAAAGGTCTGTTTTGACGGGGGAGCATACTCACCCCTGGAACTCTCTCACACAGTGTATTCTCTCAGTCAACAACTTAATGCTAGTGGCAGTTTGACTGTCAAACAATCACTCCCCAACTTCTGAGCTCATCTTTTATAGATCACAAAGCACACTGGATGCATGTGATCTATATGCCTAAACACCCTAGTTCCAGTATGTACTTGCTTTCTCTCAAATCAAAATCCTGCATGCCGAACAAAGATGAACTTTCTTTTGTCAAAAATAAAGTAAGTCCTGTTCACCATTTCTACCATTCAACTCCAGTTCTGGTTCACTATGTATGCCATACATAAATAAGAATGCTGGAAAGAACAGAATTAACATCAAAGATTATCTCAAATGTTTGTTTTTCTATGAATATTGCTGCCACAGTTATCATTTTGAACTTTTTTTTGTTTCACCCCAAGTAAGGTGTTAATGCCACTAAAATACACGCTACTGAAGATGCAAAAAAACGAGAAGACTTTGAGGAGGAGAAAGAACAATAAAATAACAGGATTCAGGAACAAAAGAGATGGCAGTTGACATAGCATTCCAATTTTTAAAGATTGTAGGTGGTAAGGAAGCAAGAAACCAGAATAGATTTCTATAGATGAGAAGTACAAGAAAATAAACTACCAGAATAGAAGTTATGGTTAGACCTAGCTATTTCAACAATAAAACAATGAGACCTAGTTGCCATCTAGTAACATGCTTAAATTCATGCAATTGCAGTACCAGGGATGACAACTCATTACAATAATTGAAAATATTTATACAAAAGACAGGCAAATAATGTTACAATGGTGGGAAAGTAAGTGAAATCAAGATGTCAGGTCAGGATCATAAGTGATCAAAAGAAAGAAATTCACTGTTTGAATTCTTTTTTTTAACTTGTCATTGTCTGCAAACCTATAATATCTGGTTTTCCTCGTATAGCTCAGAATATAAAACATTAAATTGAAAACTCATAACTATTTTGTTTCTAAAACAGGTTTCATGATGTTCATAACAACAATTTATTGTAGCAGACAATATAATGGTTTCTTTACCTTAGACATAAATTCTATTCATAACAAGGAACAAGAACATTTAAATTTTGTCATTCATCCCTTCTAACCAATTAAAAAGAAACATGATTAATCAACCAAAAGATAATGCAGCAAAATCATTTTTTTAGATTTCCACAGAAGTATAAATACTCAACTTCTAATGAAAATCCTCAATATCTGTTTCATCAACTTAATAAACTCTTATGTGTTGGACATCATTTCTAAATTAGATTCCCATAAAGCAAGTGGAGGTGACAGGATCCCAACCATCATCCTAAAGAAATATGCTCCTGAGCTGTCTCCAAACTCTACAACTATTGCCTTGCTGCTTCCTGCTTTCCAGCTTTTTGGAAGTCCTCTGTAGTTTCTGTTTTTAAGAACTCTGGAGAACATTCCCACCCCTCCAACTATTACCCTATTAGTCTCCTACCACTTTTCAGCAAAGTATTAAAGACTTTAATCAATGCTGAAGTAGTTAATAGTCTTAACTCTCATGACCTACTCCCTGACAAAAAAAATGGCTCCTATTTTGCCTGGTCTACTGCTGATGTGCTTACAGCCATCATTGAATATGCATATGAAGCTCTTAATAATAACAACAAAGCTTAAGCTGTGGCTCCAGATATCTCCAAAGCATATGACAGGGTTTGGCATACTGGTCTTCTACAAAAACTTTAAGTAGTACAGGATGATTGTTTGATTTAATTCAATCATTCCTATCAAATCGGGAAATGAAGGTTGTTCTGAATGGGCTCACTTCAATAGTTGCATCTACCACGAGGAAAGTTGGTTCATTGTGTCATGCCAGAAGGTCTTTTTCATCAGAGTCCATCTTGCACATTTACAAATCAACTATCCAACCATGCATTGAATACTGTTGCCATATCTGGTTTGGCGCTCCTGCAATTCATCTCAAAATTCTTAGCAAAGTCCAAAGAAGGATCTGCAATGTAATAGATCCTGCTTTGGCATCTCAACTTCAAAATTTGATATGGCTTCCCTCTGTCTTTTCTATAAATATTCTCATGGCAACTGCTCTGACAAGCTTTTTTTCCCTGGTATGACAAGTACATGAATTTAGGCATGCTACTAGACTGGCATCTAGGTCTCACTCTTTTACTGTTGAAATAGTTAAATGTAACCACCATTTTTACTCCAACAGTTTCTTACACTTCCCAACAATGGAACTCCCTCCTATTTGTTTCCCTGAAAACTACAATCTTCAAAAATGTCAATGCAATGTCAATTACTGTCTTCTGTCCTCTCGAACCCTGTTCATCTTTTATCCTTTCCTCAATACCCAACTATACCCAGTCTTTTCTCCCACTTTTACTCTCTTTAACCCCTTGAATACTCACCTTGCTTGGGGCAAATTGATTAAAAATAATAAATAAATAAAAACAAAAATTTTTACACCACAATTTTCACATGATTAATTCTGTCTTTATTTGTGAGGTGACTCATTTACAGAGGAATTCACAAAGACAATAAATAGCTACAGCTATTACTGATGAGGTAGTTGTGTGCATACTTCTTCCCATTTATCATTAACACTATACTATATTGGCAATGATGATGTCTAAAGATCTGAATGAACAATTATCACTTGATAATTATGAATATGCACAAGCATGGCTCAGGATACTAGCAACAAAAGCTAGAAAAAACCCAAGACAGTTGGAGGAAATGACATCTGACAATATAAGTCAACTAATTATGAAAAACATAGCACCCAAGAAAATTGGACATGCAACTAGTTACAGGAAGTGATATGATGACCATACCCAGAAATTTCTGGTAAAAATTAGGAGAGCCAAGATTAAAAAAGCTATATCAAATTGAATCAGTTCAACAAATCTTTGATAAAAACATTAGGCTATCTTGAAGCCTATGTGAAACTAAAAAACAAGTTTGACATATTACCAATTATCATAGAAAACTGTGAAAAGAATTATGGTCTAATAGGAAATGATGTGTTGAACATAAATTCAACAAAATTAATGAAAAAAATCAAGGCAAAGAAACTGAAATGTTAAAATCTATGAAGCAAAGTTAAGACTAAAGAAAAATGTCTTCCCCATCTTATTTCAAAGCACAGAAAGTGCCATTCTACTTACTACCAATAGTTGTGGAAAAACTAAAAAAAATACTGGAACAAGATCTATTTGAATGAGTTCTGCCAGGATGGAGCAAATGGGCCTCCTGTTAGTAATTTTAAGAAAGAAGGATGGTGATTCGCACATTTGTGGATTCTACAAAATAGGTGTAAACCACAAAACATGTGCAAATTCATATCCTATTCCTAATGTAAAATGGCCTTTTTAACTCCTTTGTGGGCATGAAAACATTCTCTAAAATTGAATATAAAGTCATCATAGTCTTATTGAGATGGAAAAGAATGCCGTATGGAATTAAAACCTGCAAGTGCAATTTTTCAAAGGGCTATAGAGCAAGTTATTGGTAGCAATATAAAAAATATATGCTACCATGATGACATTTTTGTTGGTGCTATTTTCAAAAAAGAATTAAAATGTAAAACCAGTATGGTTTTGAATAAGTTAAAAAATGCTGTATTAACAATTAACAAAAAAATATGTGCACAACACTAAAAAAATAAAATTTTTGTGATATTCCATATCTAATGAAGAAATATCACCAGCTCAATTATTAATTGATAAAATATTCAAAGTTGAAGTACCTTTAGAAAAAAAAAGTTACAATCTTTCTCAATACTTGTAAATTTCTACAGATGATATGTAGAATGTTACTCCAAAGTGACAGAATCTTTTGCTAGTTTAAGAAAAAAAATGTGGAATTTATTTGAACAAAAGAACAAGTGGAATTTGAAAATTTAAAAACTGTTCTGACAAAGAAGCCAGCAGTAAAAATATTCAACCCTAGAAAGGAAATAGTAGTTGCAAGTGAACTCAATTTCAAGAATATTAGCTCAGGTTGGTCATCCTGTTATGTATCTTTCAAGAAAATTGTCAAAGCCAAATTGAATTACTCAAATATTGAGAAAGAAGTGTTGACCATAATATGGACAACAGAGCTTAACAGTTTTTGATCAGAAAGAAATCCTACTAAGGTCTGACCATAGAGTTTTAGAATTCATATTAATCCTAGGAAGGGACTTCTTAAGGTAACATCTAGAATTCTAAGATGGGCCTTAATGTTAATGACATTTGACTTTGATACTGAGTACATGAAAGACAATACCATTCTGCATGTAGACACTTTGCTGAGATTGAAGTTTATTACTTCTGAAAGTGAGAAAGAGTATGAAAAATTTAAAGATACTTTCTTACACGGAATCAAAACTGATACTTTGTCAATAGACAAAGTAGCTGAGGATACAAAGCAAGATCACATATTGAACAGTATATTGTTCAGGATAAAAAATAATGCAGAATAATTGCTCATGGGCAGAAAAGAATTTCAAAGAGATTAAACACACGTTGTAATAGAGACAGAATGAAGCAAAGTTACAAAAAGTATACATTATGGTGTTCATTGCAGAATAACATCTACACAAAGGAGATTAAGGCTAGAGACATGGTTGCCAGGCTATTCTACAGATGTAGAAGAACACATAAAAAAGTGTAAAATGTGCAATGAAAGAAAATTTAGACAAAAACACATGCAGAGCCTAAAGAGTCCCAACTTTGAGATAGAATACACATGGATCATGACCATGTTAATGGAGTGGGGATTATTACTAATATCCATAGATGCATATTCAGTCTGGCCAGAAGTAATACACGTCTCCAACTGTGAAAACTGCAAAACAAGCATTAAGGATCATACTTACAAGAAATAAAATTCCAAAAACACTAATATATATCAATGCTCCACAGTTCTGTGATGAGGAACTATGTCAATGGTTGAACAAAACTGAATGCAAGCCATATAAAATCCCACCATACCATCCACAACCAAATGGATTAGCAGAAAGGATGGCACAAACTATAAGGAAGCAAGATTCATAATGCAATGTGACAGAACACTATGATAATAGAAAAAATGGAAATGAGATATTAGCGCATGCATAACCAGTTAGATTGAAACACAATAATGATGAAGTTATAGTGAACCTGAAAGTAATGAAGGCGAAAATGTCATTTTAAGGCAAGACAAACATGACAGTGAAATCAAGAGTGATATAGTCACTGAAAATGAACAATCACTGGAGTAACAATCTTAAAAAAAAAAAAGAAAATGATCACAATCTCCAATATCTATACAATCTCTTAGGGAGAAGGAGGAAGATAGCGAGAAGACAAAAGTTCACAGTAAAAGTACCAGGGTAAAATAAGGGGATAAAACTTCTTCAGTGATAGAAGATGAAGTAACTCATTTACATAGGAAGTCACAAATGCTATACATAGCTATGGCTATTACCCACTGAGTCAGTAACACTACACTACAATTTGAAAAGTTACTCTATACATAGCCAATTGCCCTGTTTCTAAACTTAAACTAAATATCCAATCCCAAACCATTAGTAAGTCTTTTCAGGTATATTTGCCAGCTGCTGATCATGACCAGCTTAACTTCTTCCACAAGACTATATGTTGTCTGAACAAATGCCTATATCACTCAAAGTCAATAACACATAGTATGCATACATACAATACAGAAAATTATCAGGGTTTGACTTTTAAAATAAACATTGTAATTTTAGTCAACTGGTTAGATTTTAGGAAGTGGGTTATACCAAACTTTTCAGCACCCCTTCATACACACGTGTAATAAGAGGGGATATTTTACTATATATATATATATATATATTATATACACACACATACACACACAAGCATTGATTATATTATATTCTGTCCCACTTAAGCAAAAAACAAGCAGGATATTTAACATTTGTATTCTGTTAGAAAATTTATGTTGTTTCTTGAATAAGATTCATGGTTTTAACACCATGCCCTATTTTCTTCAATTCTTACTTCATCATCACATCAGTATATAATGGCATTAAAAGGATATAACTGGTGACCCAGACTAGATTTAACAACACTACTATCTTCAAAGCATAATTTCTGACTTCACATTAACATCTCCATTTTCCCTTGAAGCTGTGTGACTATAGTAGAGCATCTTCTGATTAAAGGTGTACTATCTAAACATCACAAATTCAGTTATTATTAATATAAACTTCAATGAAGGACATTCTACACAAGTGGAATAATCACTGAATGAAGTTCATTGTTAATGAAATAACTGTTTTGTTTCAGTAAAATCAATACTATCCAAAGAATTCTTAAAATGTCATGAAACTAATCTGAAAGCTTTATTCTATATGCAATTCTATTGGATTTAACAAAAATAGATGTGCTATCTTAAGTTTAAGTTTCTCCAATATCCAGTTCAAAAAACATTTTGTCATTAACTATAGATTTTCAGTTCACCTTCACTATTAAATGCTAAGTTTAACACTGTGCTAAAAGATGTTTGGAAACTAAGCCACAACAGTTAATGTTTTACGTATTCATTATGCATAAAATAATCAAACACCAAAAATTTATTCATTTACACAATTGATTAAAATAAAACAAAAGTACTTTTCTTTAAAGGAAAAAAAAATACACTAATAAATGACACAATGAACTTTGTTTGATATGAAATTAATCAGCTTTTGAAATCACCAACAGTGCCATTTCACTGCTTGTCATGGCCAATTTAATCACCAAACAAACATTAGATACAACCAATTGATAATGAAATCATTGGTTTGATAATCATAATTAAGCCCATGAGACCTGATGGCATCAAATGTCATCTGATATTAAGATCTTATACACTTGTACACATTCAAAAGTCAATCAGCTCAGAGTCAGCAAAAAAAAATAGTAGAAATTAAATTTTAATGAATTAACACTTTTTCCTATTTTATTATTAGCATTTTTTTTACTTCTTTCAATATCTAAAATCTTGAGAATATGATCAAATATAAAGGTTGACAACACATCCTTTCTTCTCATTTTCTTTTTGATTAACATCTGAAATACATCAATAGTTTTCTGTTTACAACTAACAGAACACAACTTTGATTTAATTATAAGAAGATTCACCATTTCAACATTTATTCTGGCTATATTTTATCTATTTGTTACCATGACGTTTTAGTTAATCCATTCTAGAAACTTCTTCAGGTGTACAGTTTTCATCTGAAAAAAAGAATCATTCATTCCCACTGTATTCTATTGTTAAGAACATACCACTTGGGCAGCTTCTTTCCAAGAACTGATGCTTTGTGAAACCCTCTCTCAAATGGATGATTTCCCAAACACTAAATTCAAATCTGGAGTCAATCATTATCTATCCTATATGTCCTCATAATTTCCACTTCCTACTCCTTCCACATGTTCTTATCACACAACTCTTTCAGTAGCCCTCTACATTGAATGACTCTTTAACCTTGTATTGGGTAAACATTAGTGAAAAAAAATGTTTAGGCACAATATTTTAATGATCTGTAATTGGAATATCTTAATATTTTTTGTTATACATTAGTCTGTAGGCTGGAAGTCTTTTTTTAATCTTTAGAGATAAATTACTCTACCATCAACATGAATTTCTAAAGGCTATCAGTGATGGTGTATAATGCCATATTGGTAAAATATCTCATCAGTCCTATGCTACTATATTTGTTGTGCAGATCCAAAACTTTATAAGACAGCAACTACTCTCTACTCCTTCTTGGAGTCTGCCAGCATTCTGGGAACTCACTTTGCACAGAACTAGATGTAGCAAGGTGGATTTTAGCTGTTGTTGGAACTTTAAATATGGGTGAACTTAAAATCACACACATGTATCTTTCAACTTTAGTCAGCCCAATATAAATTCAAATAGTCTTATATTTCCGGTGCAGACATAATTGAAAGCATACAGTGTGACATCTTTGACACAATAAAATGATTCCTTTCATTTCCTTTTAAATAAAATAAAATTCATGCCCTTAGCTGCGTTGAGCCTCGTGGGGTCTACTTAAAGGAGAGAATTGTCAACACTAAGCAGAAGGAGCACTAGAAGTTGTCTATTTCATGTTTGACAGTCAGCAGCAGCACAACAACCACATAGGAACTTCTAACACACATATAACTGAGTATATATTTTCATTACATTCATTTGCTTGTTCCTTTCTCTCCCTTAAGTCACATCAACATATGTACAATCATTGTTACAGACTTTCCTTTTCAAAGAACACATATACAGACTCTTGCTTCAAGCAACATTGCCACACATAAGATCATTTATTGACCTGTCTTACAAAGTTTTCCTATTAACATGATTCACTTTTTGTATGTACAAACATTCTGTTATTCTAAGTCCATAGAATATTGTCCTTGTTAAATTCAAACAAAAAAAAAAGAGTTCTTTTTTTTTTCTATACAGCTCATTTTTTTTATTTGTTTGTAATTCCCAACACTTCTGAATTTTGGCAATATAGAAGTAGACAGAGTATAATTGAGAATCTTGTATGATTCCTAACACTGTAAAGTTTTAAACTGACAAAGAAAACTTTGAGAACCCTTGGATTTATTAGGTTGGTGCAAAAATAATGACATAATAATGTCGTTTTTTGACGTTAAAAATACGTCAAAAAACGACATTATTACGTCATTATTTTTGCACTAACCTAATATATACAACATGAACAATAAATAAAATTTTGGTAATTTCAAATTTTAACAGAAGACCAAATTGTGATAATCACATCATCATAGGGATTAATGTGAATATTAAGGTACTGTTTAGAATAATGCAAGACTTTCAATATTTACAAAACTTGTAATAAATACCGACAAAGAGATACGCACACAAAATGCTATGAAAAATTCTTACCTCATCATGAAAGCTGGTTCTTTGAGTTTCTGCTTCTTGATACTCCTGGCGAAATTTGGCACCCTCTTTTTCAACCTTTGTAATCTTATCCTCTAGCTGTTTATTGTTCTCCATTTCATTTTGCCTAAAAAATTTCTTCTCTTCAATTAATGCCTTTTTCTTGTTGATTTCCATCTTCAGATTTTGTAATTGCTGAAATAAAAAGAAAATAATAATAATCACAATAATTTTGTCTCTCACCTGCAGTTAGTAGCAGGACAGGTACATCATCACCCAGCTGAAACAACTCAGAGTATTTCTCAAAATAAAAGCTTAACAAATACCTAGATTTCACAAAAAAACTCAAGAAAATTATGGAACAGAAGGTTGGCAGTCAAAGGGATCATTTTGAATAGTCCTATAATATCTGTCACAAAAATTACAAAGAAATAGTAATCCAAAGAATCAAAATCATCTGGATCACTGTACTGTTAAAATCAGCTAGAATACCACAGGGAGTGCCAGGGTAGAGAAGACACTTGTTGTCACTTGATGTCCAGTGAAAAGCAACAGAAAACTGATAGAAACATACAAATGCATGAATAATAAGAAAGAGTCCCTGATTGAAACATTTTAAATATAAGTTTTCCTTGTAAACATAATTTTCAGAAAACAAACAAGACTTGGTTAAATCACAATAGCATTTTAGTACACAGTGCAAACAAGTTCTGCAATGTTTAATTTTTCTCATCATAATTAAAATTTATGCTTCAGTATAGATTTTTTCAGAAAGGACTTTAACGTCTTGTTTATTGATATATGAAAACAATTCACATTGGAGAAAATTTGAAAATCTTTATTACACACTTGAAACTATTTTT
>OZ010579.1:88863378-89108378 GCA_963932145.1 Acanthosepion lycidas
TCATACATACATATATGCACACTCATACATACATCTATTTACACTCATACACATATATATATATATATATATATTTATATATATGCATACATATATACACATATATTTATGCACATATACACACACACTCACACATATATGCACCCACATATACATATAAACACACACATATATATCTACATACATACATACATACATATATGTCACACACATACAATTTGTCATGTTCTTGTCTCAAAGTTAGCTAACTTTTTGTTACTGAAAGGTTACATAGCAACAAACATAACAGCAATCTATATCTTGTTCAAATAAAACTTAAAAAATAAACTTTACAACATGATATTATAATAATAAACTAGCTGATATTCAACCATTTCACAATTATATTTTCAAATTCCAGCTCAAATATACCAAATGTATATCTGGTACATTAATTGAGAATATTCAGAAAAATATTTATTGCATTTGAAACTAAATATAACACAACCAGATATTTTCTATTTCTGAAAAGACACTATCATGTTCTGTGTTTTAACCTTTTTTTTTTTTTTTAAATTACTTTCATCATTTCATGTCTTTCTTATGGGAAATTATGTATTGGCATTCCTATTTTTCTATACCAACATTTCAAGTGTATTCATCCATCATCAGAGCTTTGATCTGGAAGATTATTTGGATATTTTTTTCATCTGTGTGTTCATAGTGTTTTTTTTTTAAATTGGAGGAGGAGGAGATGTATTGAGCATTTTTCCAAGTGTGTATATATATATATATATATATATATATATATCAAACTATCAGCTAGTAGGTAATATTTTACTAAGTACAGGAAGTTATTTCATTTAGATATTGAAAAGTTTTACTTTTAAAAGTTTCTTTCTGTTTCAAATTTGCACTATGGGTAGTTTATAAGACAGGCATAATAGTTTGAAACAATGTTGCAGGCTAAGAATCAATAAAAACTAAACAAAGACAACTCAATAATTTATCTGAACCAAAAAAAAAAAAAAACAACTGCAGAAAGCTACTGTTTCAAGTTTTACTATGCTTCAGTGAGACTTAGTAAGCAGTCATAACTTTGCTTCACTGCCATCTTGTATTGTGTTATAATCTGTCTTCACCAAAAAGTTACTTGTCATCTCCAACCGGCCATGAAAGAAATCATGTCCAGAAGTCTTTTTTCATTTACACTAAATGTATCAAACCAAAGAGATATATCCCAGAGAAAGAAAAAAGTTCTTTTTCTTCCACATCTATTTTTAGACAACTTAAAATACAAACTGAACACAACAGAAAAATTTTATTTACAGTTTGACATGCTCTCATAAATAGGCCATCTCCTTTAAAAAATAAGAAAGAGAAGCTTGCTTTCTTGATTGAATCTATTATAGTTCCACTTGATTTTTCACTGTAGGGCCTTCAAGTCTCTTGAATGTTGAAATGAATTCTAACATCTTCACTATAAATTTTTGTCTACTAGAGAATAAATTACTTAAGACACACTAATAAAACTTTTTCTTAGACAAATCTTTCTAGATATACAAGCACAATCTATATATATATATATATATATATATATATATAAAAAACAGAGGATGTCTGTGTGATACCTTTTCAGTTCTGATTCATCCAACCGATTTTAACCAATCTTGGCACATACATTGGACAATGTAATATATAGGTTCTTAGCATAAAAAATCAATAATAAATAAAGCCAATCAAAAATTGATGAATTCAAGTTTTTTCCTCTGACTTCATTCAAACTCAGTATGTAGGTTACTTATACCATGACGAGCTCAACAAATCCTCATTTTTATTTATACACCACTGTGTTTAGCAAAAAAACACAAAAAATGAAAAATCAATTTCAACAAATTTTAAAATAAAACTCCCTCAATTTTCATGCAATCTAATACAAATGTCACTCAATTATAGCCAACAATAAGCTGATTGTTTAACAGTCATTTAACTTGATAATTGAATGCACCCATATAGTGAAAACCCACATAAAAAGCAAAAAATGCCAATTTTAACTGGTTTCTTTCTTATTTTTCATTGATTTTTCAACCGTTTTTCATCAAACTTAACAATTGCTTTATAAATGTATCCTTTTTTACATCCCTGATAGCACGCTGACAAACTGAATTTCAAAAACTTCAAAATAATTGTGGTCTGAAATGGGTCTTCATGTTGCCTGTTTTACCCCTTCATCTTCTCAGCTAACTTCAATTGAATAAATACAAACTACTCTTATTATATCAGTAACTGCATTAATTCAAAATGTTTTTAATGAAAGTACTTTAGAGTAATTGAAGATAAACTCTCTTACATCTAAACATGATGCTGCTTTTGCTCCATTCTAATTGAACACCTTTTCTGATCAATCAGCTGGGTATGGCTGCTAGTGAATGAATATTTACAATTCTGTTATGAAATTCCAATCATCTTTACTGCATGCAAACTGCCACTTCTAAAGAAATATTTTTGTGCTTCTTAGTTTCCTATTCTGATTGTCAATATTTTTATAAGTTTGTATTGCTTGATTAATTCTTAATAAGGTTGCTTCATACCATCATTCTTTCAAAACACATAGCAATACACAAATTATTCAAGAAATAGATAACTGTAAATTTCAACAATAATTTCAAGTTGCATAAATTGAAAGCATTACATGCAATAAAATTTTACTTGAAGCATTGTTATAATGAAATTTATAAATTATAACAATTATATAATTATTATAATTATGAATTTAACCATTTTTGTCTCCTCTTTCATACAAGGAAAAATGATTTGGATGTGAATAAAATTCTAATTCAGGAAAAAAAAAATTTAAAAAAGACCAATCAGAAAAAAAAAAAAAGAACATATTACACTAAGGAGTAGTCTTTAATATTTCTGTATTGGGATAGTTGCATCCCAAAATATTTAAAAGTTCTTATTGATAATTTACATTCAGATTCTTAGGAAATAGAGAAATAGAATTGATTAATGTCTACTGGCATATTTTCAAAATGTCCTCTGAGGATCCCAGTAGACCTTGCACTCTAATACAACAATTTAGGAACTGAGGAATGATGAATTAGCCTCTAAAGTATTTAACCAACAAAAATATTAACCTTGAAGCAGTAACCATTTAAGCTGTCCACAATCTGAATGATCTCCAAATGTTAAATCTATATCTGCAAATATGATTAAATCTATATTTATGATAATATTAATTAGATGCTTCAAGGTAGTCTCTAGAATTGTATTTTATACATTATTAAGAGGCTATATTTATTGCCTTCAATGTGCATGTAGTGTAATGATCAGCAGCTCAGAACAAGAAATCAGTCAGCTGAATTCAAATTCTGATTAAGTTCATTACATTCACACAAATATGCTTGAGGAAAAAATGAGCCAATTTCTTCTCCCCTCCACCTACTATGACTTAAATAGCAAGGTAGACTGAGCTCTCTAGACATGGTAGGACAACTCTGAATTTAAAACCATATGTAACCCAGATGAAGCATACACTATACAACTCTAGAAGAGATTTGAATTAACAATTAACTGCAGGGTAAGGTTGTGAACTAAGATCTTGACTACCATAGGTAGGTGGGTATTTTCTTAAGCTGACATGAAATAAATTAAAAACTTACATTTATATGAATGAGATCAAGCTGAATAGCAAGGATATTTTTAAAGGTATATTTTATCAAACATATTTTTATCACTCTTTTCTACTCCTGTTTGCATTCATGGAAACTTCTCTAATAAAGTGCAAGTGTAGAGAAAGTAAGCAAAAGTGAAAATGAAACCAATTAATTATAATCAGAAAGTATGTTTAAGCCTACCTAAGTTGAGAGATGTGCATTATAGTGTAATGGATATCAGCTCAGAATGAAAAATCAGTTAACCAAATTTGAATTCTAGGTGGGTTTGTTAAATTCACTTATGCGCAAATACCCTTGGAAAAGGTATGAATCCATCTCTTCTTCTAGCTATGAGTTGACTAACATGACAAACTGGGTCCTAAAACCTTGGTTAGCAACCAGTCTACCACAGAAAAAAAAATAACCTACTGCAGGAAAATTTTCTGCCTAGTCAGTCATGAATCAAAAGCAACATGATAGCACAAGTTTGTATCATATATGGCACTTAACATCAACTTCAGCCTGTCAGTTATGCCTAAGAATAAGTGCTACATTTTATCATTCTTTCTATTTTGTCCTGGCTTGAATCTTTCTTCAAAAAAAGGTTCCTAATTATTGTATCGTTTTGGTTCAAGGGCCATTCATCCCATGACCAAGCTCTGTAGATTGTATTCAAAATGATGAGAAAGGTTTTAAACATTGGGTTCAAGCTTCAGCAATGAAAGAGGAATTTCTTCTAAGATACTTCCAGTGTTGTTAAATAGTCTCCAATTCTGACCATAATTTGCAACTGCTTCATTTCAGAGATCAACCCAGAACCATTTTTATTCCAATTTTTAACACATGAAGAATTTAGTATTCTGAAACTGTGAGAACTAAACTGAGCATATTTTCCTACTTTATTGTCTGAAACTGTTTTGCTAGTACTTGAGTATCTCTTTAATATTTTCAAAACAAAATTTTCTGTGTATGCTCTAAAAGAAAAAAAAAACATTCAGATACAAAGATAAAAGAGAAAGGAGAAAGGAAACATGTTTAACTCCATAAATGTCAATCTTGTTAAAAATGTTCACTTTTTTTTTTTAATTACAACATAACTTTATTTTATTCAATACAAATATTTGAAAATGTTGTCAAACTAGATTATCTTTTCCACAGTGAAAACATCATCATAAACACATTTCAGAAGCTGATTAAGACCAATGGTAAACATAGCAAGAATATAATCTTCTATAAGAAAGCAATAAGTTTAGTGACATCTGGCTTGGTTGACTAGCAACAAAGGGAAAATATTCAGTGGTGAAAATACAAATGTGCTGTATTATTTTCTATATTACAGTCAAATGAATGACTTCAAGTGTTTTTTACAATAATAGCATTAAATAAATTCTACAGGAATAACAATAAAAATGAAGTACAAGTATCTTCATTATTAAACAGATATAATAAACTATAAAACGGTAGAATGTATAGTTGACAATTTTGGAAAGATATTATTGCTCATGTCCTGAAGGCACATGGCATATAAATGAATAAGTATTATAAGGAATTTGTATTGTAGACTGATGTATTCATAATCAGTTTGTGAATATAACTATCAGTTATTGAATGATAGATTTTAACATATATATTATCATATTCTTAAGAAGATATATTATTTTTCTTGTTAATTTGAAGGTTGTTTACAATTATCAAATTGGTCTCCAAAGTAGTGAACTGAACTCCATTTGTAAGCTTTCAGTCTTCTCATTACTTGTCTAAGATTGCCAAACTTGTTTTTAAAGTAGCCTTGGTATTTTCCAAGTGGCAGAAATTTATTAGTTCTGGGCTTATAAATGTATTCTAATCTGGCAACTTTGGGGCTATGGGTAAATTAGTATCTGTAAATAGTATAATACTAAGAATTATGGTCATGTGTCCCATAAGCTATTATGACTGCAGGGGCACTTATGTACTGCAGTTGTAGTAGTGGTGGGTAAGTCTAGGACAAGATAGCTTGATAGAGCCCGTCCTTCTTGATACTCATTTAGTAACAAACAAATGTATTTTTACTATTTTTAAATAAAAAGTGTGGAACACATTAATTATCTATACCAAGCTCATAATACTTCAATAATTATGTACAAAATATTTTGGATTTCAGTTAATGAAGCGGTGAAATTTTTTCAGTTCATTGATTATTTTTTTGTGAATCAATGATTCTTTTGAGTCACTTAAGTCTTTTTTGAAAAGAAATTAAAAAATAATGTAGAAATAATTGGTTTCAACATCTTTGCAAAAAGTTAAGTAATGGATTATTGTAGATAGTAAATGATCCACTTGTAGGTTTGAAATATTATTTTCTCTTTGATGAAAAAAGGTAGTAAAACTTGTTTAGCTCTTGAGTGGATAAGTATTTTTGAATGTAACTAATATATAAGCTTACAAATGGAGTTCAGTTCACTACTTTGGAGACCAATTTGATAATTGTAAACAACCTTCAAATTAACAAGAAAAATAATATATCTTAAGAATATGATAATATATATGTTAAAATCTATCATTCAATAACTGATAGTTATATTCACAAACTGATTATGAATACATCAGTCTACAATACAAATTCCTTATAATACTTATTCATTTATATGCCATGTGCCTTCAGGACATGAGCAATAATATCTTTCCAAAATTGTCAACTATACATTCTACTTTTTTATAGTTAATAGTACATTCTTCTTGCTTTCCTGTCTAAGAGTTCTTTCAGTTTTCCTCCTGAGACTGCCAACAAGACTGTTTTATCTATGTGTTTTATGTGTTAAGATTATGTATGTTGATAATAATTTCTAACAGATCATTTAGTTCTCCTAGGATAGTTTTGCTGTATTGCTTAAATGTATCCATTATATATTCGTATATTACTAAATTCATTCTCTATCAATATGCAAACTCTTTGTTCCCAGTAAAGATAACTAGAATATCATTTCCATGTAAATATTTTGTAATATTTCAAGAAGGCCTTTGCATCATATCTTATGAATTCCTTTTATGGAATATAATTATACATTTTACTGGATTTATATTGCTTGCTCCAACAGCATTCTGGTCATAAAAATAACATTTCTTGTTCCAGTATTTTGAACAAAGTCAATTTGTTCTTGCCCTGATTCTAGTCTAAATTTGCTACAATTCTTTTCATTAGAATCCTAATAATTTTAGTTTGATGGCTCATTTATCTGTCTGGAATTCATGTTGAATTGCATCTGGCATCTTTAGTTTTGTTATGTAGATCTACTGAAGTTTTCTAGTATTCTGCTGTTATAAATTTCATTTACTATTTTGGTAACATTATTGATCCTGAAATTGTCTAAAGCAATAGCATCTCTATTGCATCTTATCTAGTTAGGCTCCTTTGTGTTTATTTTAGATCGTTCAAATCTTACCTCAGATTTTAATATTACAGGTCTTTCTATGTTGTTAAATATTCAAGGTTACTTTCTTCTGTTGTCATAGAAGAGTTCTCCAATATATTCTTTCCATCTTTATAATATCCTTTCTTTTTCTATTATGAGCATTCTCTTTTTAGATTTTATGCAGAAGTCCTCTCTCTATAGTAATAATTGCAGCTTTACTTTACTGAACTTCATTAGATTAATTAATGTTACCAATATGTAACAACTATTCATCTTAAACAACTGTGTACCCTCATGCAATCACCCACACTAACACTGATCAAGGTGAATACAGTTTAACTTCACAGCTACAACCCAATAGCTTTATTTTGGAGCAATCATTGTCTAGCTCAAAATATGACTAAAGTCACAACCTTTAACTAAACTACTTTATATTTGTTGGAATATATGATGTAAGCTGGCATACAGATTAAAATGAAAAAAAGGAAGTTGTTATAAAATAGTTAAGCATCAATATTTATAGTTGTCTGAGAAAAGTATAAAAAAAAAAAAATGAAAACACAAAGTCAACAAATTATAAAATTGCAGAACAGAGAGTCATAAAAACCAACTACCCTGATATATGCATCTGTTTGCCCATAAATTAAACCAAGGTGAGACAAGAACAAAGATATAAAATTAAATTTAAATAGGAAATGTCTTGAGATGATTTTGATTTGTTATTTGTTTTCAACCGATAGAAAATAACATGACTGTAGATGATGATCATTCCTTTTTTTTAATTTACCATTCATTTTTGATCAAATGACACTAATACATGGGTAAATATTATATTTCCCATCTCAATTTTCTTTACTTGAACTATGTAGAAGCAAGTGTTTCTTGACTAAATGTGTCTTTTGAGTGCTTGAATCTGGCACAAAGAGGTAAGCAATACAATCTGTTCCTTCTTCCTTCTCCTCCCTTTTTATGACTTTCTAGAGAACTGAGAATTATGATTGTCTTCTTTTTCCTTAATTTCAAAGCCACCTCAGCCAATGGTTTCTAACCAAGCTTCTTAAGCAAACACAAAAGTTGTGTATTTAAACCATTTTTCTTTGATAAGAATGAGAATATTGTAACATTCATTTCATATTTCATCTCCCATTAATGTCACATGAAACATATATAAGCACTTTAATATGTCCCAAATTTCGAAATAAAGAAATTCAATTTGGAAGAATTGCACAAAACTAACTAGTCAGGTTTCAATCAAAAACAAAATTTTAACATAAAACTTGTGTACACAAGAAAACAGAAGACTTCACTAAATGCAATATAAAAACTCATTTTAGTATTAAATTACGCCCCTTCATCACAGAAAATCTACAATTAGAATAAATGTTCCAATACAAAAATTTTTCTATATTCTTATAGTTTATAAGTTATAGTTATGATTCTACAGTTTTGTGTTAATTTATCACTTTGCCAAATAATTCTCTTTTGACTCATAATTTCTTGTATTTATTACTCTACCAAAAAAGAAACAACCCTGACCTCAGGAGGTCAACATTTAATAATGATTTTGTTGGAGACACTGCTATCATTTTCAAGCAACAGTGGAATGAATTTATTATGTACTATTATTTTTATTCTTTTATTATTTAATAATTAATGCTAGCCATACCTGTGAAAATCTCATGATATTCCTACAGAGTGAGATGAAAAAAAATTGTCATCTAAATTATGCAAAAATGAAAATAGAAAATAGAAAAAACACTGACATCTCATTTTAACAGAAAAACAAAAATTTTACCAAAATTACACAAAAATATCTTGAAATACTATAGAATAAATTTATTAAAAAAGAAATCCCAATTGGCTTCAACCACAGCCTCCAGAAAACTTTGGAATCTCCTGCAACTCTTCTGGATGGTCTCCTTGTTTAAGTTGGTAAATGCTGCCATAATCCTTGACTTCAGTTCATCTTTGTTACAAGAAGTTTTGTTGGTCTCTCGCTCAACTGCACCTCACACACAATAATCTGGATGGCTATTTCTGTGAATTGTTGGTTTTGGTGAAACATTGGTGATGTTTCAAATATTTGTAACAGTTCAAATAAATATTCTTACAACTGTACAGTAGCCTAAGAAAAGTTTTTAGCCAGGAGAAATAAACTAAATCCAATTTCAAAATTACGTAAACCCAACTCAAAATAAATAAACAGTATTTGGAACTAGTATAGAGTAGGTCATCCATTTGCTAGTTTCAGTGCTTGTATTCAATTTGATCAAGTTATCAACAATCATCTTATCCATATTTTGCCACTGCTTTAGCAATGTTCCTTTAAGGGTTGCCACTGATATGATTTTGGTTGCATGCTCTCAAAATTTTCAGTCAAGGTGCTCCCAAACAAGCTGTTGGATTCATGTCAGGATTTTAGGCTACCCATGGCAGTGACTTGATTCCTTGTGATTCCTTCCAGGCTTTTGCTACTTTTCTTGTATGACATGGCACTCCATTTTCAAAAATGCAGACATTCTTGTCAATCTGATTGGTTTCAAATAGTGGGAGTAGTCCTTTCTCTAATATTTGACAGTATTTTGGACCATTCAACTGATTGTCAACATGAATCAGCTCAGATTTCCCTCCAAACCAGACATCACCACACATTATTACTCCAATCTCTCCATGTTTCCCATTCACCTGTAGACATTCAGTGTTCCAAGTCTAATTCTGATTTCTCCAAACATAAGCCTGTCTTGAATTCGAATAATAGCAGAATTTACTTTCATCTGACCAAATTAGAGATGGCCAAAATTCAAAAACTTTGCTCTTGAATTATCTCACCCTGTCCATATGCCTGTTTCTGTCAACCTCTGAAATCAAGGGCTTCTTTCTTGCATTCTTCTTTGATAACCTAGTTCTTTCAGAGTTTTGCTCACCACCTATGACAACATTTCCATTCTGTTGGTGACATCTTTGATGCTCTGACAATGATTTCTGATGACTTCCCTCTTCAGCGCCCTTTTCATTTGCTCAGACATGATGCATGGTCTTCTTGAATGTTGTTCCATGTGACAATGTCCTTCTTCATTAAATTTCTTGACAATATTATTAACTATTTGATGATTAACCTGGAAAAACCTAGCAATTTCTCTATTTGACTTGCCACACTGATGCCATCCTATTATTTGCCCTCGTTGAAATTTCCTTACTTCCACGAACTTAAATTGAAAAATACTAGTCAACTATCGTTTATAGATGAGAGCAGCTTGATACTAACATGGTATTGTCTGAAAAAAAGTAGATACGTTATTACACAAGGTAAAATTACTGTAATCAAGGGTGGCTAAAAACTTATCATAGGCCACTGTGGATTAGGTTCTGGATGGATGACATCTACAGCAAGGATCAGTGCAAATGTGGCCTCAGAAATGTCAACATGGATTGTTGTTGACCATTTATGAGCAGAAGAACTATGTGCATGCATGCTTCTATTCAGAGTGTATACATATACCTCAACACCGTTATGCATATCTGAAGTGGTATTACAAGAGGATTGAATGAGACACTGTATTGCTCCCATGATGAGAGCAGGTTCTGCCTTCATTCAAGTGATGACTATTTCCTGTGTGACATAAAACCTGGAGAGGTGATTCAACACACAGGCCCAAGCAATATAGTATGAACTGCTCTAACTTACAACTCTCACTGATGTTTGTGGAGGCTACATTAAACACTTTCATATACAGCCAGAATACTGTTCATCTTGTTTGCTTGTCATTTTGCAACAGGGAGGTGATGTCCTGTTTCAACAGAATTATACCCAATCATATGATGCCCTTATTACTCAACATGGTCTCCATATTATTCAACAACTTCTCTGGCCAGCATGGTTCATAAAGCTTTCTCTGACCACACATGTATGGAACATAATGGGACAACATCTGACTTGTTCAGTGAGCCCAACTACAATTTTTGTTATATTAGATCAAGCATGAGACATTATAATAATATACCACAGGATGCTATTCACAATCTGAATCATCATATGCATGTGTGAGTTAAGGCTTCTTTTAATGCCCAAGGAAGATACACAGTATTAATACAAGATCTGGGTACTATTGATCCAGCTCTTATTTTAGATCCTCTACACATACATATGACATTTTAATATCATACAGCAATATTACTTATATTGCTCGTCTTGCAAATTGAAATATATCATGGGTGTTGCAATTTCATTTTCCATCAGTGTTTATGAATATACATTTTATTTATCAATTATAATTTTATTATTAATTTTATATTGTCTATACTATAGTTATTCCCTGCAATCATTATCCCCTTTGAAAACCACATCCCTTTATTTTATTTGGTTAATATTAAATAATGTCAGTAATATAAATCTTGCCCTCATGAGAAATGACTGATGTTAGTGTATACAAGACATTATCTCCTGCTTTAAAAAGACTTAAGAGTTCAACATCTTATTTTTAAGCAACTTGCTAGAGGGTACTACTTCCCCATTTGAGCTGTTACCCCATGTAGACTTGTGATCCTGGACTTCATTCAAAACTTAGTAATCAGCTTGATCAGACACCCAGTCTTTTCTACCTACTATTCTATATTCACAATTACTTTTCAAGAACTTACAGCAAAGTTATATTTAAAATCTGGGAATTTGATTATATTTGCAAATGTGGTTATTTACAGATTTCCTGGTTTATGAATGTGTGTAATGAAAATGCAATAAAAATTTGTTACATTCTATGAAGCAGAAAAATACTAAAATAAAATTGGAGAAGTTTGAAATGGTAGGGTATTTTTTTCTTTTTAGCTTTTACTTATATGACAGTAATGAAAGTCTTTACATAGTTTGTGTACCTACTAAATATAATGTTGAAACTGATGAGAATTAATGTTGGATTAAAAAGTCCAGTAATTGTTTAAAAAATACACTATTATATACATTTGTATCATTTTTCTCTATATGCAATGATAATGAACAAATGTTTGACATTTTATATATCAATTTGTTTAAATATTTATTTATTTATTAAATGGTAAGTTTTTGATCATGTCCTAAGAGTGTTAGGTAAAATTATTCCAAAATGGTTTGTGTATTTATTATATGTATTGGCTTAAACTAAAAATGTATACTTACATAATGATGCACATATATATATATATATATATATATATATATATATATATATATATTTATTGAGAGAGGGAGGATTATATTTATCTGTTTACATACACACACAAGAGGAAACTCTCCATAGAATACTTGTGAACTAGTTCCAAAGCCCTGTGCGTGTGTGAGAGAGAGAGAACAAAAGCGAATGTAATATTTTTAAACAAATTTCCAGCATTATTTATATTTTCAAACATGTCTTTGTTCCATTGCCTTCTGCAATCTTTGAGGTAGCTTCTTGAATTCATCCTCCCAAACTTTAACAACATTCTGAGTGATGAAGTAATCTATATGGTTTTCACAGGCTTCAGAGACTTAAACTTCTTTAAGATTTAGTAGAGATCAAAGTAAGTAGTAATCTAAAGGTGTAAAGTCAAGTGAGTATGATAAGTGTAGTAAAACATTCCCGCTCTACCAACTTCTGTTGTCTACAAGGAAACATGAATCTTGACATCTTTCTGATTGTTCATTTCTGGATGCTTTTCATCAATTGCTACATTTAAAAATTGAAAAGTGGTTCATTTCATTTTCCCCAGGACTTTTTCATCCTAAATTGTTGTAAACAATGCACTTCTCCCATGATTCTTCTTTTCAAAAATTGGTTGATTTTTTTGGCATTTAACTAGAGAATCACAGATAGAAGTGAAATCCATTAAATTCTTTTCTGTTAAAACATAAAGGCACCCAAATATTGTTGCAATTCACATATCCAAGTGTTTTCAAATACCTTATGGTGCTTGTAGGAGAGATCAAAGATATCTCTGCAATGTCCCATGTCATGTAACAGATTATTTTTAATCAGTGCTTCAATTTGGTCATTAATAATGACTACAAGCATGTTGCAATGTTATTGGTCTTCCAAATCAAAATTTTGTCATTTCAACTTCACAAACCATTTACAGACAGTACTCTCAACTATAGCACCATCTTCAATGGTATATATTGTTTTTATTGTTTGTACAGTATGAAAATAAAAGAGCATCAAATGATGAAAATACATCTTTTCCACAATTTTCATTTTTAATGTAAAAAATTAAAATTCACACAAAACCCATACAGAAAGATGCCTTGAAATGTTACCTTTCAGAATAATTATGTCATAAATTTCAGTCACTGGTGGAATGAAATCATGTATTCAGATGCCACCAATTGATTAATGTAAGAAACTTTTATTCCAACAAACAAACAAGTTTTGATAAATTCAATCGTCAAGGTCTGTTTCATTTTCTATTGTATTCTTACAATTTTTAAACAAGATGCTGTACATAGAGATCAAAATTATGGATAAACTATTCAGTATATGTTTCGTTGAAGTTTTTTTTTAACATTTCAGTCATTATCAAGAACTGGGTAAAAATAGATGACATGACATGGAGTGGGGTGGGGATAGTAAAAAGACAAGCAATGCTAAGAGCTACAAAGGATAGGAAATTGAAGAAAAAGAATACCTTACTAATTTCTAACACCTTACATGAAACTAATTTTGTACTTTTTTGACAATGACAGGACATCAAACTAAATATCCACACTTATAATTGACAAAATTAATTACACTTCTTGGAGAGAAATATAAAAATCTGTCAGTTATGTTTTGAAACATAATTCAATATTTTACTTACATTATTCAATGAATCCATATCCTTATCTCTCTTGTACATCATTTTTAGTGTGTGTTCCCACCTACTAATCAGTTCATGTCTTTCAGCGTGACTACGGCGAAACTCTTCAGCAGTCTTATCCAAGGCAACCTGAAACACACGAAATAATGGATAAAACAATGTTAATTAAAATTGGCCAAACAATAATTTTCATGAAACAGTTGAATAAAGCAGAAAAACAAAATGAAAACCAACTTTCCTGAATACTGTTCCATTAATAAAATGTCTTCAATACTAAATATACTCTAAAGTATAAATAATTATTTGGGTTATAAATGCAAAGTATTTTTTCTGATTATATTTTCTTAAAATGATCCTTGCATTGGTTTCTAAAATGTATGTGATTTATTTTCTTTTTATTTCTAAGATGAATTATTGTTAATTGTTGATATTTTGAATTAATAATTTCCATTTTAATTTCACTTGCTTTTATTACAATTCTGTTTATCATTCTACAGTCATCAAATTGGATGAGAATTAAAAAACAAACCTCCAAAAAGACTTCTACTTACATCCTTTTTCCCTGAGAAGCCCATCTTAACATGACAGCTTTCTTGCCAAATAGGCTACAGAGATCACTGGCTACAATCATTATTCCCTAAGTTCCTGATTTTGGCCATTATATACACTAATAGTAGTAAATGTAATATTTTTTTTTTTACATAATTTATTTTAACTTTCACAAATGTTCTGTTTTTTTTTTGACAATTAAAAACCACCAACTATTTCTTTATAACATAATATAAACTTGAAAAATAATAAAACATTCACTGATTTACTCAAACAAGAGTCATTATTTCACTTGTACCTATTGTACTATTTAACAATCTTCTGGTCTATTTTAGTTGTTAATGTTGTCAAAATTTGAAACATAATACTTTATTAAATCTACAGGGATAGATTACTCAACACAGGAACAAAACCCATATCTTCATAACTAGACATGCTTATTAGGCCATTATCATGATAATCCAGGAGCTAAAATTAGCAGCTTTCAGCCTAATGTTACTGTTAATGTTTAGCATATATATATATAAAACTATTTTTTTTACATTACTGTAATCAGGTGGTGGAACTAAGTTAACAAATGCACAGATCCACACCTCACATATCTCCATTCAGTGAGAAAGCATATGCGAAAAGAGTAAAACCTACAGCTTCATCAGTCTGAGAGTAATGTGTATTTATATCTGAAACAGATTTAAACAATTTGTGCTTTCTTCAAACATTGGAAAAAAAATAAGCATCAGAATTTTAATGTTTTTTTCTGTCTTTCTTTAAAGAAAATAAAAACATACACACATCAAACAAAACAAGATAAAATACCAAAGTACATGACACCTTTACAGCAAATTTTATATTAGCACTAGAATTTACTAATAAATTGTCTTATTACATATTCATTGTGGGTACCTGTCATAACAGTTTATACATTATATAAAAGCACATATGCTAAAACATATATACCCATTCTCTTAAATGCACATTATTATATATACATAAAGTAATATATTTTATTAGTCTAGCTTAGTGGTAAATTTTACAGTCTCTTCATTGCTAGAATTGGTGAGAAGTTTCAAGCCTTTATTTTTTGGTTATTTTTCTCTCTGCTGGTCCCAGACTTATGACTACATACTCTGAAGTTTTTATTTACAAATTCCTGTGCAAATAAAAAAGTAAGCTCAATGCATACTGAATGATTTTAGTCACAACAGAAAAATGAATTCTTCTGTTAATAGACAAGAGGAAAAAAAAAGATGAAATGGAAAACATCTTTCTACTATAAAAAAATTCCTCATGACAACCAACACAATATCTAATGACTAATTTCCTCTAAAATATATGCATAAATCCTATTAAACTTAATTTAATATAATCTATTAAATTATACAATACAGCTAGATTTAATAGTAAAAGCATACCAAAATTAACAGATTCCAAATCTAGTCATCATCTCATCATTGTTTTCTTTCTTCTGAATCTTGATATTCCACATTAGAATGAGTTTCTGTACATGCCTCAAAGAAGTGTAAAGGCTACTGGATTCTAAGTGTTTTCTTCATAGATCCAAACAAGAAAATACTAAGTGAGCCAGATCAGAACTGTAGGGCAGATGAGGCAAGGTTTCCCAACTATTGTTTATCTAGTCTTTAAACTGCAATGAAGCCTTGCAATGTCATGTTGAAAACAACTCAATTATCTTCAAATGTGAGAGAGCTTGAATAAGCCTGTCATCCTGAGTTTTGACAATATGCTTGCATAGGAGTCAGAATTCACAACAGTGCAATTAAGAATAAATAATAACATTCTCTTTAGATCCTAAAACAAACACTTTTTAAATTACAGAGTTTACTGCCTGAGACTTTTTTCTAGGTAGGTCTGGGTGGTAACTCTATACTGACTTTCTTTTTATCTCTAAATCATAGGTGTAAACCAAAATCTTATGTCTTGTGACTATCCTATTTAGGAAGGAATTATCAATGTTGTACAACTCCAGAAACTCTTAGGCATAAACATTCTTTGCATAAACATTCACTAACCTCCTGTGAATGTTTGCAGTACCTCCTCTTTCTAAAAGCTGAAATTCTAAGACAGCTCTTTGCTTTCCCTGTCTATCAAGAGAAAGTGTTATCTTGAAAGATTATGATAGGAAAATGAAATGTTGGCATCACAAATTTCCCCTCTGGTTTCTAGACACACAGAAAGACACACACACAACTGGAAGAATATGATATTTAAATTTCTCTCTATCAGGAATGTTAGGCAAATGAACAACAAAGTAGAAAAAGCATGTAAAACATTCTGTACTCTAGCAAGATTTTATCAGATTAAAATAATGTTTTTATTGATGGAATTATATAAGTACGAGGGAGAGATGTAAACTGAAGTGGTTCTAATTATGTACTATTGGCTACAAAAAATTTTAAATTTATAAATTTAAGTTTTAAATTCAATTTTTCTCCTCAGTACATAAAAGTTAGAAATTCTGATTAACACCTTTAATTGAATTTCTAGTTATATATAACTAGAATTCTGATTAACATCTTTTTTAATTAACTTAGAACAGTCATTACTTTTTAAAACCCTCATAAAAATCAACATAGAAGAAAAGATTCGTGGTTAATGCCAAAAGTGCTTTTTACAAGATGGCTAGCTTTGCATTAGTAATCCAAAGAATTCATTAACTTGAATGTAAAGGTCAATAATCATTAAATTCACTCTAAAATATGGTATATCTTCAAAGTATATATTTGCAACATTTTCAAACTCAGAGTGAATGTATGCAGAGTTATTGCTAGATTTAAATGATTATTCAACATTACTCTTGCTTACAGAAAATCATTTATCAAGTGATTTTTCCAATTTCATTTACAACATGTCAAGAAAAAATGGAAAATGGAGGTCAAAATCAAATGTTATTTTAATAAAAATTAGGTTTTTAGAAGTTAAACAAAGCATCTTTTTCATCAAAACAAAATCCATTTAGCTGGTTTAAAATCTTTCAATGTATATTTTATGCATGCTTTTGTTAAAACTGGTTGTGTGTGTGTGTGTGTGTGTATATAATATATAACCCCTTTGAAATTCAGAAAAATTATATTTATGCTAAAGAAAAAAAAACAACTGAGTTAGGAAAAATAGCAAAAATGAGCTTTTATTGTAAGTGACACAAAATTGTATTGGAAACCGCAGTCTTTCTGGGATAATTCTTGTTGAAAATTAAAAACAAGCTACTTGGATTATTATCAGTTGCTATGAAGTAAAAAATAAACTATTTTGAACATCAGGCCTACAAAAACTGAATTGGCAGAAAAAAATGTCTTAATTTTGTTATTAAACTGCATTTAGTCACATTGGTATGATTTAATTTTTTTTTCAATCTTCTGGGTTAAAAGCAGACAACACTTGAATTTTGATAAACTTTCACAGTATCCTAAATAAATTCAAAACTTATTCTCCAAAATTTTCAGTTGTGTTGCTTAATATTCAAGAAATTTCCTAATCAAAAGTGACAAGTTTTATAAAAGACTTTTTTCTTTAAATAGTATCACTGAATAAAAGAATACTAATTTCAAATTCAATGGACAATTGTTCTCTCTCATATATGAATACATAAATACTGACAGAGGCTGACATTAATATTCACTTGTAAGCTTCAGTTGCCTTCATTGAAATCCATTTGAAAATCTTTTAAAAGTTATTAAAAAAATATTTCATGAGCTCACCAACATGTCAAAGAAAAATAAATAATTATAAAATTTATATCTTGAAAACATGTAGAGTAACCTACTTGAAGGAAATCTTTATGCAGGTTTTTTCAACCATTTTGATCACAGAAAAGCTGGCAGATATACAGTGAATAGATTGATCGGCAACAGACAGTTGTGTAAGTATATCAATAAATAAATGTAGATTGATATATTAAAAAATTTTTTTTAAATAATCAAAAGTGGAAACTATATCCATAAAGACAATAAGATAAACAGATAAATACTAATAAATATACACTTGTAAACAGATAAACAGAAAGGTTAGATACTGGGCATGTCAAGATATGATCTGAAGTAGAACTTGAACACTGTGATATTTGCCACACAGGCTGAAATATAATGTAATTCATTATAGTTTTGACAGTTTAACTCAAGCTTGTCTATAGCAATTAATCATTAGTCCCTCATTAAAATTGTTTGAACTGAGAACTTAAGAAATACCAACTACTGAACAGACATGGGATCAACTTTATAGTTTATATTCAATATTTATCAGTTCAAATCTATCTTTCATTTGTCACTGCTCATGTTCAACATAATCAAACAAACATGACTGATGTGTTACAGTGAATAGACAATGACTGCTTTGGTTAGATTTCCAGCTTTATAAACCATTGATACAAAGTTTGACTCTCATTTGACCATCTATGTATGGAGTTATGCTCTCGAGTGGATCATATAATAGTTGTTGAACCATTTTCTTTCAAAAGAAACCTTTTTAATAAAACAAAAATAACCATACAGCTAGTTTTTAATGTAAATAAGAAAACAAGAAGCCTGTATATTTTATGGCATCTTGAGTAATAATAAATTTTTATGAATTCTTCATACATTTAATGTCATGTATATTGCACAAAAAGATTATTTTCTAAATTGTTCAATAAAAATAAGAAAAGTCTCAGTAGTGTAAGTATAAACAAAAAAGTAAAAAATAATAAGAATTGATTAAGTTGAATGCATCTTTGAGGCTTTAGATTAGGTCAGATCAAGTCTGTCAAGAGAAATAATGCAGCAATTCTTTTCTCCATATATTATCAAATTATTGTAATCAAGCAAAAAAAAAAATTTATTTTCATACATTAATACACAATACTCAAGTAATGGATAGCAGCTTAGATTGAGGAATCGGAGAGCTGGGTTTGAATTCCAGCCAAATCCATTAGATTCACTTACATGATAATACCCTTGAGAAAGGTATGAATCCTCTTCTCCCTCTAGCTATGGGTAAATAGCAGGACAGACTGGGTTCTATAGCCTTGGATGGCAACTGGTCTAGAAGGACAACTCTGAATGCAAAACCTGTGGAGGGTCATTTGGGGACCTTGTGGCATGTAGTGCACCAGGTCTCTGTATTCAGCCCTTCAAAAAGTGTGGATGGTTTTGCATAAAAACTTCACCACTATATTAAATCTTGTTTGCTGATGTTGGGCTGTCGGTTCCTAGGAACTGATCTGCTTGACCCTCATATGTCAAATTCGATGGGAGAGTCGTGTATATAGTATTATTTTCAATTTTATCCCCAAAAGGCATGTTCAAAATTGCAAATATCTGTATCATACATATTTTATACCAAAACATCAATCTACCAAAAAATATGTTGTAACCTTAGTGGATCTTTTAACAAAACAATAAACCAAATATGACAAAAAATAGCTCAAAGATAATAATAGCAATGTCTAATTTCAGATCTTAACCCAATTGAGAATTTATAGAAAGAGCTGAAAACACAAGTAATAATAAAGAAACCTTGCAGGTTTCAGAATCTATATACCCATTAAAAAAAGAATTGTTACAAAAGGCTTGTTTAGACTTGTTGGAATTTTGTGAGGAAATATAAAAATTGGTTGCAGGTTGTGATAGTGAATAAAGTATTTACAATTGATTATTTAAAACAAAAAAAAGCTTCCAAAAACATTTTGATTGTTCAGATAATAGAAAAAACATTTTCAGCAAATTCTTGTACTAATATGCAAGCAATCCTTTACTGGATTCTGTTTTCTCAACTGTTGTCTAACACAAAAACAAAAGGCCAATCTCATTTCAGTCCATACACATGAATATAAATATAAAAACACACACATTGACATGAACATAAACCTGTGTGTGTGTATATATATATATATATATATAAACTGAACAATATATTTATTCAATCTTATAAAAAAATGTAGATGATTCTAAAGTTATAAAACATTACTGTTTAAGAAGTCTGAAATTGATATACATATTTCCTCAAATGGATGAAAAACACTATCTTTTATAACAAGTAGTTTGAAAAAGCAAGCTCAAATTGCCATTGAAAATGTAACAAAATATTATGTACTGTATACACATACATGAAGGACACATCAAGACTGTCAAGTAAGAATTGAATTCACTGCTTTAGGCACTTTGCAATTTTATTAATTTTTAGGTAATTAGACTGCAACAGACAAGTAGGGATGAAAATATATTCTCTTTGAGTCAAATTTATTTATCATCTTCAGCACCACTTTAGCTCAGTAGGAAACTAATTAACAAAGAAAATCAGCCATATGATAGGTGGGCTGGACAGAATCAGTATTCTATTTTTTGTTTAAAAATTACCATTCACACACTCTCCACACATTTTGAACAGGAACAGAGGTTTATCCAAGGTTTCCTGTTTAGGACTAGATTTCCAGTTTCTTCTCTTAAAGCCCTCTCATTTTCTTTCCCCACCAGTAACCCCTTGTGTCTTAGTTGAATTATCACTTTGTTTGTGGTGAAATGATTAAAAAAAATATTTAAAAAATAGTAAACAAGATACATTTTGTTACTTTTTAAATTTTGTGATCATCCTGATTAAAATGCTATATTCCAGGTGTTTGCTTTGATTCTCAATAAACGAACTTCTTTAGTTGGTTTTACATCATCTACAGAAATTTAATCGTTGTTGACAGATTTTGACTTGGGAATGTAATTTTGAAGGTACTGTCTAACATTTATAGATAACCGTGTTCAAACAAGGGCTGTGAAACTATATATATATATATATATATATATATATATATATATACAGATGGCCCAGAAGTAGTTTCCTCATAATAAGTAGTCTTGGCTTGATTTTCACAACACAATGCTCAGAATCATTAATGGAGACTTGGATGTTTTGTATCTTGCTTGAATGGATGATGAAGTACTTTTTTACATGATGGGTTTCATAAATAAATATGCATCATTGGACAGCAGTAAATTCTTGAGATATAGTTGTACATTCACTAAAAAGTGATAGTATGTCAGGTGAGAACTTCTCAGATTGTGAAAGTTTTTTCTTTAAAAATAATGGAGAAGTTATTATGGTAACTGCAGAATGATATGTATCAATCCTAAAAAATTTCTTCTGCAGTTACTGCTGGTAACAGAATGTGTCTATGCCACCCACACATCATTTAATAAAGAGAAAAATTACAATTTCACAAATTAGAATCATACCCTGGCTCCAAGGTTTGGTGACAGAGTTCCCAACTTACAATTGCTTAACTTACATGATTTCAAAGTTACAATCATTGTTTTTTTATTGCAATTGCTTCAGTAATTGATGAATAAATACTAAATGTTTAATTTTATTTATTAGCAGAATTTTAAAATTTATGTGTATATTGTCATTAACATTTTTCAATTGATTTTCTACATGTTCTTTTTGCACAAATATAAACACAAATTTAAAATATGAAGAATTGTTGTGAAATACAAAAATTTCAGATTTATCTAAAAATTCTTTTTAATGAAATATTTTATAAAATTGATTAAATTGTTATGCATGATTAAAAATTAATAACTCTTAAGAATTCTCTTTTTTTTAAGAAGCCTGATGTCAAGGAAGACATTGATAACCTGGTTAAAATATGTTTCTGACCATGATCAGTGGTATTTAACTACTTTCTATTTATTACTGTGTATTATATTCTTTTTGAAATTAATAAAACAATTATGGTAACTTAGTATTCATTTTAACTTTATTTTAAGAATGAAAATATTCAAGAATAGAAGCTTAAGTTCTGAGCTTTATAGAAAACATTTTGAAGTGCATTCAACTTGCATTGCTTTTGTTTATTTCCATCTTACAATCTCATTTTTGGCTTACAACCTTGTAATTCAGAGATGATCTGTGTCAGAATTTTCAACATATACTAGCAGAAATTCAAGTTCAAGCATAAATCTGTAATAATCTTTTAGTTTTTGTCTTGCAAGAAATAAGTGTTGATTATCCAATTTTTAACATGGCTATTATATAATAAAAACTAGGAGCTTTCAATAAGAGAAGCTAGTTTCATTTTATTCCATTTTAGCATATGAAAACTTATCCTCTAAATGTATCTGTTAACCTTTTAACAATCTGTATACCTAAGTTTATTTGATGTGTGTTAAGCAGTTGAAGAAAACATAACAAGTTGACTTGATTTATAAAGAGAATAACTTAAAAGAAGGGGAAGCCATTTTAGCATTTGTATCAAGAACTATGTGCAAGTCATATTTTTACTCTAAATAAAACTTTTTTCAATAAAAGACTAGCAAGCTTTCACCACCACTCTTCCAAAGGATCAAAATTTTACAATTGTAATGATTCTTTAAATAAAATGAAAAGAAAAATAATAATATTAATAATTTGGTAACTGCAATGAGTGGAGACAAAATATACAGTATATATAATGCAAAATAAATTCAGAACATAATCTATGTGTAGTAAATATCTATACATTATAAAAAGGTGACTTTTACATAGTTTTTTCTTGCTTTTGTAAATAAATTGAATCATGTTTGGAAAGATATTTTTTTAAAATAATCATCCTTTCAGTAGAGGAATATTATATGTATGTATGTCGAATAACATTTCCAATTTAAAAATGGCAATTAAAATATCCCTTTTTATATGCATTGTTGCAGAGCTAACAAAAAAGTACTAACAAATACAAAAGAAGGAGGACATATTCAATTTCCTATATATTCTCACAAGCATCAGCAACTGTATATGATATTAGATACAGTATGTAAAGGAAGCATAATCTAGCTTCTGGGGTTAAAGAAAAGAGCACATGGTCAGTGAAGCATATATTACAAAGAAATTGTCTCACTTAATATACCCTATGGTATAAGAGACAACTGTCAATATTAGTATCTTCATGTAACCACATTATTTCTTTTCAAATCTAACTTATGCTGATACTGACAAAAAGGAATGTGAAGTACAAGAAGGTGCTGAAAATTTTCAACATGACCTAGTTTGCAAAATCAGTATTTGAATGACCAAATACTAGCCTTTTTGAAGAGTTAAATTTAGTAATCAATCCATCAAGTGTATAGGACAGCAGGGTGAATGTCTTACATGGTTCTTGGGCATTTGAGTGAAGAAATTTTCAGCACCCACTCATATAAAATAAATATATGTAATATACTCTCTCCCTCCCACAAATCATTATTGCATTCTTAGAAACAAGAACTGCTGAAAGAAATACAAATAAAACAATTTTCATCATTGGATCATAAGTAGGTAGGAATCTTTGCAAAGGATTCTGCAAAAGATTGCTTTAAATAATTGATTTCTGTCTTGGCACTGGTCGTTGATATCCTATTTGATGGCAGATGATATCTGAGAAGAACAATCAGCCATGGCACAACTGAATTTGTAAACAATCAATCACTCGATACTAACAGATGAATATCTTTCCTATTTGAATTATCTTGTAGTTTTACCAATATTATTGATTCAAGAAAAGAGGACAGAATTGTGTAGATTTCAATCTAAATTATAAAGTTGTACTTATAAATTATGTTAATACTTTTTATCAAGGCAAAGTTAATTTTGATGTTTCATTATAATAAATTGTATGTATTTAAAAGATTATGTTTACTTTTGTCTGTAATTTTATTATGTGCTTCTATTTCTGTAGCTCCCCATGAAATAGACTTACTGCTTTCTATCTCATTCAGTAATATCTTCTGTTTTACACCAAAGGTAATAAATACTATATTTCGTAGTGTGTAGTTTAGCTACAAATCTTAAGCTGAAATCCTGAAAAGTAGTGAACCTTTCTTTCAAGCAGTGATATAATATGCTTACACTTTATATTTCAGTTCAGATTTTTATTTAAAATATATAAATGCTCTTTTCAAGTGAACATACACACTTTTTGTTTACCAAAATCATAGTTTATTGCAGAAAGAGTTATAGTAGAAGAAATAAAAAGATACAAACAACAATATATGTGACAATTACAGCAGACCTTGTGTTTAAACACTGCTCTGACAGAAAAGAGGCCTAGTTTAACCAATCACAAAGGTATAGTGTTCAATACAGCAATGATCAGGCTTCAGCTGGATAAAACTTTCAGCTACTTCTTATTTTCCATGTCTGACTTTATCTTATTACTATCTATTCTGAATTCTACTGAATCATCTCAACAGAGTAATTCTTAAAATACAAGTGAAAACTACACTTGATACTCTTTTCTTCCAAATCAAAAGACTAAAAACATTTTATGAAGCTTGTAAATTGAAAGGCAGTTATCAATAGTGATGGAATCCGTGTTTAATAAATTAATTCTAATTAAACAGCAAATGTTATGTTCTTATCTGACATTCAGACATTACTTATTGGATGACTAGTTGTAAGCATATGTTTCATCATAATATATATATATATATATATATATATATATATATATATATATATATATATTAAAAAACTGTATATTTTTAACTCATAACTTTGTCAAATTTAACATATCCTACTGTTGTTGTTTGTGGAAAGAGTACTACCTAAATAAAATTTTCAATGTTATCACAGCAATTCAATTTAAATCCAAGCATAGTAATGTGACAGAGGGCCACAAAACACATAAATATAGTTGTATATATTTTTAAATAGGTAAATACAAGTATGAACAAGAATCATTGCTTTGAACTATTTTACCAAACTTTAACTGAGAAACTATTTAAGGAGAATGAGATTCACATCAATTACTCTTAGAAATAAATACAAGTTATATAAATGTAAGCTTTTGTTTCATCAAGGTCAAGATTATATAAACATTACAAATACATAGATGATTACAATAAACATAATTCTTAAGACAAAACAAAAAGCTGCCAAATTTCAAGCAGCCTATCTAGTTGAAAACAACCCATAAAAGCAAACAAATTATAAAATGGCGTACTTAAGTATTTTCATTGGAATAATAATTACAAAAAATTGTTTTCTTTTAAACCAATTGACAAACTTTTTTTAATGTAAACATTAAAAGGTAATGAAAAGGAAAATGTCATAATATTCTAATGAGTCTGATCTAAGATTGTCTATTGATTATATTTACAAACAATAAAAGTGCAAAGGAAATAATACCTCCAGACAGGATACAATATAAGAATTATTACTGCCTTGAAATGAAAATTCAGAGATTCTGCATAATTACAAATTGTAATCAAGCTTCAGGCTTATGACTATGATAGAGACAAGAAACTTTAAAGTGTAGATAACTCCGTTCTCGTCAAATAGAATTGTGACTTTTACAACCTAACAAAAAAAAAACGGCAATTCATATGTAATTTCTGCATCCTATACTCGTTTCTAAAGACTAATTGGTTGGTAAAGGAAAAAAAAGAAAAAAAAAGTAAGATACATTTCTTAAAAATGCTTGAAGCTTATAAACAAAAAAACTAATTAGATTTATTTTTAGTAATTGCAAAGTACAGATATTTTGGATGATTTTGTTATTAATGTTGACAACTTTGATGATGACAAAATTAAATTTATTAAAATACTAACAATGGATTTTTTGGGTGCACCTGAATTTTCTCATTTTCTTGTAGCCTCAAGAAGGCAAGTTTTAAAATCATTTTGGTAACTATCACACAAAGTAATTATCACCAAATTACTAATATACAATTACCACTTACAATTTCATAAGGTTAATTTAAAATATTGAAAAAAAAAATGTCAATACTAATTAGACATGATTATTTCAGCATGGGAGAGAAAGCATTTAAGAGTTGGAATCATATACAAAGAACTTTTAACTGACTATTTTTATTTAGACATAGTAACAAAAAAATATAAAATAAGAACTGCAACTTGACAAATATTTCAGTGTTAGACTTCAACTGAAATTATCTCATAAGATATAATACACTATTCTTTCCTATATATATATATATATATATATATATATATATATAAGTGCATTGTAAACCAAAATCAAATATTAATATGAATGTCATATCTATATATTGAAAAAAGCTTGAAGTCTAAAGATTTAAAAACTTCACTATGTATCTAACTTCCACATTTTGTTGTGGTTAATTTAGCTGTTCCAGAATTATGTTATAAAGTTATCCATATACTGGAGATCCATTGCACAAACTTTCCATTGAACCATGGTTGGATTTAAAGTAATCATAAATATGTAATAGTATTAACGCATTTAAAAAGTAATGTTGCATTTTCATGTTGCAAATTTAATTAATTTTATGAGCAACTGACATAGTTACAGTTATTAGCTATTACAGAAGCCAGACACAATTTTCTTTTTCTCTGCTAATAAAATTTGTGGTCTTTGCTGAAAAGAAAACTGAAATAATTCAACTGATGCCATCCTTATTCATAAAGATCTTGGCACTATGAAAATATTCTAGTGATTGAAAACAAACATAATCCAAAGGTACAAGAGATGGCAAGTAAAGCTTCTCTGTCTAATAATGATTTTCTTCCGAGTTGGTTTTAATGAGTAAAGGCGTGCATTGTTATTTCACTATTTAATGTACATTCTATTCATGAAAGTATGTGAAATGTTGGTAGTGATACTTTCTCCAGAATCCAATAGATAATAGTGAATGATACTCATAATATTACTCTAAATGTATAATAATTCTTTGTGCGGATGAAGTCACAGACTTGTTAAAAAAACAAACAAACATTGAAATAGAAAATTTAAATAGTCAAAAGAACATCTAATATGAGATGCTGAAAACTGGCAAAAAATAAATTTTGAATGTATCAGGTCATCCCATAAGTTCTGTACAAATTTTAAATAAAAAAAAACAAGTGACCAAATGTTACATTTAATTACAGATTCAATCAACAATGTATTTTCCTTGATTATCTATGACTTCCTTCCATCTATTAACAAACTTACTAATTCCATTAGTGTAAAATTCTTTTGGCTTTGATTTGAAGAACTCACAAATGTCAGTTTTAACCTCTTCCTGTGTTACAAAAGCTATTTCTTCCAAATTATTCTGTAAGCTACGAAACAAATGGTAGTCTGAAGGAGCAAGATCGGGAGAATAAGGTGAATGAGGAATTTTCTCCCAACCAAGTTCTTCGATCTTTTGTGATGTGATTCTTGCTGTGTGGGGTCGCGCATTGTCCTGGTGAAATGTCACCCCTTTTCGATTCACTAGAGCAGGTCTTTTTTCCTCAAAGCTTGGTTCAAATGCTCTAATTGCTGACAGTATATTTGAGCATTAATTGTTGCATTAGGTGGTAAGAATTCAAAGTGGATTATTCCTTAGTGATCCCACCAGATTGAAAGAAGAACCTTTTTCCCATGAAGTTCCCTTCTCGGCTGTGGCTGGGGTCCTTCCCCTTTACCAAGCCACTGTCTACAACACTTAACATTTCGATAAAAGATCCATTTTTCATCGCCAGTCACAAGTCTATGCAAAAAAGATGAAACAAGTTGGCGAGAATGGAGAGAAGAGCAGATGTCAACTCAGGATTTGAGGTTGTTTTCAGACAATTCATGAGGCACCCATTTTCCACGTTTAGGAACTTTTCCAAGTTGTTGAAGATGACGATGAACAGTTGTATGGTTTGAACCACTGCCAATTCCTCAACTGATAAAGCAGGATTTTCTTCAAGGTCTGCTTCAAGAAGCTTTTCATCAAACTCAACTAGACATCCTGTTCGATCTTCGTCTTCAAGGGTGAAATCTCCACCTCTGAATTTTGCAAACCATCTTCTGCAAGTTCTTTTATTCACACATTCCTCTCCATAAACTGAGTGAATGTTTCTAGCCACTTTGGCTGCAGAGTTTCCTTTCTTGAACTCATAAAGCATTATGTGGCTCAAATGATTCTTGGGTACTTCCATGTTAGTATATATAAATAACGTATAACAATATACATATATATACATACATACATATATATACACACACACACAAAGGCACAGTGTAACCCGGATATAAGAGAGTTGTCGGGGCCAGATGATATCTCTCTTATATCCGGGTTTCTCTTATATCCGGGTTACACTGTATATACAATTATATCAAATAAATGTGCATATTTTTGTACGAATTAACATATGTATAAGTATTCATTTAAGGCACTAAATTTGGCATTAAATTCACACATATAATGTGGTGCTGAAAAGCTCTCAGTCCAAACAAGAAGGCCATTCTAAAACTAAAAAAAATCTGTTGTTTTGTCATTTGGGCAGATTTTGTGAAGTGGGTCAAAATTTTTCTGCACCACTTTCTATATATAATATACGGACTTAAAATCTTTTCCTCTTCTTTTATGTTTGCATAAAAAGAACAGAAATTCCACTTTGATCTGAAATGAGTGATTATTTTATTCTTTATTGTTCCTTCAATAACAATCATTTCCTTTTCTATTGAGAAGTTTTGGTGATTGCAAAATTTTTTATATCTTCCAAAATTCTTCATATTAAAATCATGCTTTTATAGTTTCAGACTTTTCTATCTTACAAATGTCTTCACAGAGATTAAAAATGACCTTCCACAACTGATCTTAAATTACAAAATTAAAAGGTGGCAAGGTTTATCAGTTGACACTAAAATCTTATAATTTCTCTTGGACAGAATTTCTGACTTACTATCCTATGCCTACAATTAATCCACTTTTGTTCTCAGTAGAAATGCCTCCTGAGCAAAAGTTATTATTGTTAATTCAAATCACTAACTTCTTACAAAAATTAATATCATTAATGACTTAAGCAATCACAGAGGTCACTTAAATTTCCATTATCTTTATCATCACTGTGAAAGTTAATTATTCAGCTTCATTTGGGCAGTGAACCATTTCACAAAACAAAAGAGTTAATATGTAAATTGTATAGCAAACTTTTGAAATTAAGTTTTCTTTACTTAAAACAAGAAAGACCTATTTTCCAAAGTAAATCACACAGTAGGAGTATTTCAAAGGCTAAACATTGTAATTTTGTGGGGAAGGATTAAAGAAACTTGAGAAATATGTCAAGTTGAGCTGTAGAGTGAATATGTAGAATAGCATATCAGACTAAGAACTTTTCATTACCCCTTCATATTTGTTGAACATATTTCCTAGTAAAATTGCTCCATCAGTTTTCTCCAACACTATTGTTCATTGTTATTTATCAAGTTTAGCAGAAATCTTACTCTGAGGACATTAATCCAATACTCTACCATTAAGCTATGTTCAGAATGCATTTATATGGCATTAAAAAAACTTCAAGAATAAATAAATATAATAAAGCCAAAAATGAGACAACTGGATACACTATAAACTTCACTATGATAAATATAAGGAGATTGTAAATAAATAAAAAAAAAATCTTTGCCCTTGAAAGTCACAGATACTGGTCTCTATCCAAAGAGAACAGCATAAATCTTAGTTCCAGAAGGAAAAAAAGGACATTCCCATAAACAATCATCCAAGGGTTTGATGGCAGTTATCTCCTGCTAATTTTCCCTCTGAAAGTTCTCCACTGCCTTAACCGGGTATTGAACTCACACTCTTTGGGTCTGTCACTGGATCTAACCAATGCCTTTATCCACTGTGCCATGTGTCCTTGAGGACATCTGGGTATGAATTCAGCAACCATTTTTACCAGTGCTTATATTGCAATTTTGGTGTTATCATTACATGTTTTTACCAGAGCTCACATTGCAACTTTGTTATTATTGCTTTTCTCTGGCACTCCTTATTACTGGTTCCCATATTGTATTTATTTCTATGCTTGGTCGGCTCAGGAGATTTTTGTGTCCTAGCATATGTGCTGATTCCTTAAGTTTACGAATTTTCCAATGGTGTTCCCTGTCTATGATCTCAACATGATCCCACAGGGGACGGTGATCTCCCTTCTCTCTCCATATGTGATCAGCCACGCCTGATTTTTCTACTTCCCCTCGTGTTACAGCTTTCTGGTGTTCTTGAAGCCTTACCTTGAGGGGGCAGCCTGTCTCTCCTTTATATTCCTTTCCACAGCTGCACGGGATAGCGTACACACAGTCTTTAGTCATGTTCTCCTGTATGGGGGGTCTCACTCGAGAGAGATATCTGCGTAGTGTTGTCCTGATGTTATATGGACCGCAGATCCTTTCTATTTTCTCTGATAACCCCTTCACATAAGGCAGGCAGACTGTTTTCTGAGTGTTGTTGTCCTCCTCCTCCTCCTCTTGTACCCACCTATCCCAGTTTTGGGGGGCTGCTGCCATGTACCCAGGGTAGTTGTTACGTTGTAGGGTACTACTTATACTGACCAATTCTTTATCTAACATCTCTGAGTCGCCACTTATGACTTTTGCTCGGTGTTGTAAGCAACAGATGATCCCTTTCTTTACGCTGTATGGATGGTGGGAGTTGAAATTGAGGTACTGTCCGGTGAATGTCGGTTTACGGTACACGGATGTCTTGAACCCATGCTCTGTTCGAGATATTAGTACATCCAGGAATGGGAGTGTGTTGTTACTCTCTTTCTCCATTGTGAACTGTATCGAAGGTCTTATTGAGTTCACATGGTCCAGTAGAACCTGGACATCTTCCTGGTGTGGCCAGAGTATGAAGGTGTCATCTACGTACATTAACCATATAGTAGGCTTTAGCGATATAGATTCTAATGCCATTTCTTCAAAGTATTTCATGTATATATTTGCCATTGCTGGTGATAATGGCGAGCCCATTGCTAAGCCCTCATCCTGTCGATATATGTGTGATCCCATTCCGAAGTGTGTTGTTTGTGTACAGAAAGTCAACATCTCCATCAGATTATCTATTGGAATACTGGTCCGTTCTTCTAGAGAAGAGTCAGAGGTCAATTTGTCTCTGACTACTGAGAGTGCCTCCTCCATGGGTCCCTTGGTGAACAAACTCACCACATCCAAACTCACCATCTGGTTGGATAGGATAGGAGCATCTTTAATTATTTCCACGAAGTGGGCGGAGTTTCGGACATATGAAGGAGACTTTCCGATCAATGGGTCAATTATATCTACAAGGAAGCGACTCAGAGGGTGGCACACAGAGCCTTGGCAACTAACAATCGGCCTGAGCAGAATACCGTCTTTGTGAATCTTAGGGAGACCGTATATGTGAGGTAGCTTGGTGTAACGCTGTGATAACTGCCTATACGTCTTGGGTGTGAAGTGATCCTTGTTCTTGATTATGATCTGTGACAGTTTGCATTCCGTTTTCATATTAGGATCCTTTTTCACTTTGCTGTAGCTACCACTGCTAATGAGGTCTTCCAGTTTTCTTGTATACTCTGATTTGTCCATCACTACAGTCACATTACCTTTGTCAGCCGGTAGTATGATGATGTTTTCGTTCCTCTGTAGGGATTCAATCGCCAAGGCAGTGGAGAACTTTCAGAGGGAAAATTAGCAGGAGATAACTGATAACTGACATCCATCAAACATGGCACGTGGAACTAGAACAGTCTACCCCAGGAATCGAAATAAAGGGTTCAGTTCGAAATTCCAACCACCTGAAGAAGGCCGGAGCGTACAATGGCCAAAATGTTTTGACAAATATGGCGACAAAGATGAGGACAATAGTCCGCATAATGTAAATACTGTATCTTCCTATTTATTTCCTCTCTTCCTGTTTTTTGCCATACTAAGCTAAACTTAATAAATATCAAAACTTTAGATGTAAGTGAATTTTTGAAAACCATCATTTAAATATAAAGCCTTTTGCTAAGTGCATTAGAAACAAATCAGTAAAACATGTAGAACTTTAAATACAAAATCAAAAAAAAAAAAAAAAAAATGTACTACTGCATTGATTAACCAAATTTTCTAAAAATGTCATTAACAATTATTTTTTTAGAAAACTAAGTTTGTGAAATTTCTCTCAAACATTTTCCTCTTAATTTAACAATATTAAGTGACTTTTTACAAAAGAACACAATTAGATCACCATTCTTGGTAAAAAACTAATATGCACTTAACTATTTGCTTAAAATAATGTTTTTCTTATTCAATGAATTATATTTATGCTTATCTTTATCATTTTGATTATTACTCTTAGAGACTCATTCAAATAATTCTTCAGTTAATGTAAATGCTTCACATTCTAACTTCATAAGTTGTTCTTGTTTTGATGTCATCTGTAAATTTTCACATTATCTTATAATCGGTGCCTGGAGAGTAACTTAACCTAAATGCAAATAAATTATTTGCAATGGTATGGGACCCGAGGTGACTTGGATACAAGGAATAACCAGATTCATTTTCATATGGTCTTGAATTCCCAACACAGTTGGAAAGAAAACAATAAGATGAGGAAGAAAGAATATCAATTATAAAAATTATTAATACACTTTTTCATTTAACTCAAAATAGCAAAATTTTACTCAGAATTTAACAAAAATATTAAATTTGATTTGTTATATCTCTCAAAATATTACATTTTTCTTAGCATTATTGATCAACAAAATCAAATCCATCTTCAGACAATGCAAGTCCAAACTATACCCTATATTCCTATAAAGAGAATCCTTAATAAAAGATACATTAAATGCAAATATATCCCATTAATCTTAATCTATCAATTTTAGGAAGAATTTTCAATTTTGCATCTCTTGATAAAATAAATGATGATTGACACAAAGCCATCTAACTCATAACAAATTTTACATCTCAGTGGAAATTATTTATGAATCAAAATCCCAATTAATCACCACGTTAGCACTTGTATTTGTAACTAACTGAAGTCTCATATAACAACTCATTTAATTTCACAAATCCAATATTGAAGGATAGAAACTTTTATACTTCTTTGTCAAATTCATGATAATTACAAATTAGCAATATGGAGATTTATTAGAGTAAGATCCTTACAGTTGCACCACAAATATAAAAGCAACCATTTTTATAATTATCAACATTTATAAAAATAAATTTTGTATTATAGCAGGCATCAAAAAAAAAAAAAAACATTGGAAATTGTACAATAATTTCAATTTGACTTCCTATTAAAATGATTTCTGAATAAGCATCATGGGATAATTATCTGTTATTTCACCTGAAGCTCTAAAATAAACATCAATACTAGATTATCTATTTGAAGAAAAGTTTTTACTAAATATGTGGTTATCTTTCACTAATATTTCAGCTCCAATTCAAAAGAAGACTTCATGTAGTGTCCCCGGTTCCCTGATATCATGAAATCATGTTAATACAACAAAGTCTCATATTCAATATAGGAACATTTTATTTCTTTCAGTTCATAGAGTTAATAAGTGTAAAAACAAATATATTCAATTAATTGTAATTAAATTTTATTTTTTGGCAATAAAACCTAATTAGATCAGTAAAGGAATTTGGCAGAAAATTGTTATTCTGTGTTTATCATCTTCAAATCAAAGAACAAGAATTAAAAGATATCAGTGTGAACCCAGTTTCTGCAAATATTAGGTTGGTGCAAAAATAATGTCGTTTTCTCACATAGAAACATATGTGAGAAAACGACATTATTTTTGCACCAACCTAATACTTCAGTATCATGAATATAAAAAGTAAAACATTTACACATCACAACACATCATCTTCCAGTGAAGAAGGCATCATTACTCTAATTAAAATCCAACTTCCTCAGCCCTAATTTTGTCTAATTGTTTGCTGCTTCCTTAGAGATTACTATCATGACAAAGATGCAACAAAGCAGACAATGGAAGGATGCAACATTTGAATCATTTTATAAAATTATAAAAATAAATCCAACAATTATAAATACCATTATAATTTTGCAGGCTGCTTAGTGAATTAGATATTGTTGCATCAGCATGTAAAATGGCGTCAACAAACCACTTTGAATTTTAGTTGAAGCTGTCACGTTCACTGAACATGGATGCCTTTGGGAATGGGAGACACATATCCACATCACAGTACTCTTTCCCATTTTCAAATATTTTCAGAAAAACAAAACTCCTTCTTCACTGGAGTGGATGAGTGAGCACTTCCATAAACCACTTTCCCATAACCACCTTAACCACTCAATTAGTAGTATCAGTAAAATATTAGTCCATGCATTATCAACTTTGACTGGGTTTTTACATTTCTGACCAGTGAATCTTCTCAAAGATAAAGTGACTTGAAGCAACAGAAATATTGTTCTACAGAAAGATGCTGAAGATACCATGGGCCAAACATGTGAACAACAATGAGGTTTTGAAGAATATGGAAACAAAATGGAAACTTATATTTAACATCAGGAAGAGGCAGTTGAAATTTTAGGGGCATGTAATGAGGAAGGAGAGCTTGTAAAATCTGATACTCACAGGACAGATTGAGCAAAAGAGGGACATAGGAAAGCAGCATGTAACATACTCAATGTGCTTGAGCAAATGAATGTTAGAAGAGAATTTAGGAGAAATAACAAAAAGTCAAAACTTATTAAGTACTACAAGGGACAGGAAGATGTTGAGTGCTATGATTGCCTACATCTTGAAGGAACATGGCGCATAAATTGAAGAGGATATTAGGCACTATTCAGTCCCAAGTAACATTTCAAATACTGGTTTTCAAGAAAATGCTCAAAAAGGAAAATGGTACTGCTGGAAAAAACAAACTATAGGAAACTATGGAGAGCCATTATTAGCCAATGTCACAAAGCAGTATGGCACATAGAATGAGAAAATAATTGCTCAACCTTACTATCACCTACAAAGTAACACTTTTCTACTTATGCTACACTATGAAAAATGGAAGAAAAAATGAAAGAATAGTTTCCTTAAAGAAAAAAAATAAAGAGGGAAACATTGAAACCTAAATCAATTTCAGCTGAAGCCAATGGATGAGATATACACTTGGCATGAATTCACAGTATAATACAACATCCTTGCACATTATCTACTGATGACCCCAAAGATAGCAACAGAGAAAACTTGTTTTGATTTATAACATGCCAACCCTCAAAATTATCAAAATTCTCTCATCATAACTTTTCACCAAGATGACAGGCTGTGTTCATGGAAATGGAAAAACATGACTTATCAAGACAAATGAAAAATGGACTTCAATGTTTTGTTTGCTTGTAGAAGAGCTTAACATTTGGATTATTTCCTCATTTTTACTGACATTTGTTTTTATTTTATATTGATTTTTCTTTCGCTTTCTAGATATGCTTTTAAAATTTATTTCTTCCTAAAAACAGTTTTATTTTAACCTTGTATAAAATCATTTTCAATTAACAAATCCTCATAAATAATGTTATTTTGATCTACAAGATTATCTTTCAGAGAAATTTTTTTGCCAGATTTCAAAATAAAAACTTTGAAAATATAATTTCACTATCATTTTCCTTAGTTAAATCTTATAAAATCTACCTGCATTTTACTATTTTTTCAGCATGGTCATCTGTACTGATTACATATATTTTCTGCAGTACAAAAACATAAATGAATTATGAAATAATTATATATATGCATTATGTATATGTGATTTCTTATTCCATTTGTATGTGGAAGATCAGTTTTAAATATATACTGGTGAAATCAAAATAAAAACATGAATAAGCAGGAAAGGAGAAAGCAGATATTATCTTAATTTGAGAACATCAATCACTATGTCTGTATGACTTCTTATTTACTGAAGTACACCAGATCAATGGTAATTACAGGCAAATAGTTTTAAATTGACTTTCATTTATGTTTTTCTTAAATACTGTATTTTTATACAATATTGTATATTTGCTTATTTTTCTTCATTTAAAAACATTAAGCATGAATTGAACAAAGTCTACAGCCTAAATTGTTTTTTTCCATTGGATTATAAAAGAAAAGAGTGAGTACACCTTTCTCTTAAATGAACACTATTACAATTCTGAAAACCTGTATTAAAACAACATTCTGCACATCTTTTGCCTTAATAAAATTGCACATTATCAAAATAGAAAAGTTAAAGCCACCCAGTTACAATTTTTAACAATCTTTTCTGTTATCTAAATAATATTGCATTCAAAGGATCTTTGAATTGAGTGCTAAACATAATCTTTAAATGAAGTATGGAAACCTGAAAAGTGATATCAACAGAATAGGTCTTTGTAGTTCATTCATCTGTAACACTTTCCTTTAAAGGTGTCATCAGCATGGCTAAAAATGCATAAAATTTGAAGGAAAAAAAGGACTTATTCAATACATCAACATAAAAATTTTGTAGATTTCTGAAGAAAATCCAACTACATGACTTATTCTATAAATAATCTTAATTTTCAGAATTAAGCATATAAATAACAATCTACACACATGTGTGGCACTAATGATTATAACGTCCATGGCATTCGAATTGACTTCAGCAGTGTGGAATTGTTCCTCATTGAGAAGCCTCCTGATATACTGGCTCTCTGCAAGACCAACCTAGACACCTTTATCCCCTCCTCTGACCTCTCAATACTCAGTTACCTTCCTCTCCTTAGAAAAGACTCAAACCGACATGCACTGTCTTGGAGTTTATGTCAAAGACCATCTCCCACTGGCTAGAGAGCTCTCTTTTGAATCTCCAGACTACTCATACTTGTGTCTCCGCCTATCTCTCCGCAATGGTGTAAGTTACCTCTTCTTCCTCTATCGCTTTCCATCCTCCAAAAACCGTAGTGTACTTGAAAGCATTTCTGACAATATCAACAAGGTTATCTCTCTCCATCCATTATATTCATGTTCAAATATTTTAATGCCCACCATAACAAGTGGCTTAAAAACTCTATAACTGACCTGGCTGGCATACAAACACTTAATTTTTCTATTTCTCAATCCCTCATGCAAATAGTTGAATTTTTCCACATGTTTCCCCAACAGCTTGAGCGGTAAGGCTTCCCTTTTCACCTTCATCCCAAAGTCCTGTCACGCCTCACAGCTCTACCCTCTTGGCAACTCTGATCATGCTGTAGTGTCTGTCGACATCTCCTTCTAATCCACCACTAGCAAAGAAGCTCCTACCAACAGAACATCTTTCTGTTATCAACAAGCAGACTGTAACTCGTTCTAGGATTCCCTTTGTGATGTCTCCTGGGATGTGGTCTTTAAGCTCCCCGTTCAAGAATGCTCTTCCAAGGTCTCCTCCTGGGTAAAAGCTGGAATCAAGGCTTTTATCCCCGCTAGGAAATATAAGGTTAAATCGTGCTCTTCCCATTGGTTCTCTGCTGCTTGCTCAGCTGCCATTGCCTATAGAAATCACTTCTTCCACCTATACCGTAGTGACATATCAGATCACAACAGGCGCCTCTTTGTCTCAGCCCGTAATGAGTGCAAGCGTGTCCTCAATGAAGCAAAGTCACTATTTTCTGATAGAATGAAACAACATGTTGCATCTCACAAATTCGGCTCCAAGTATTATTGGTGTCTCTACAAGAGTGTACTTAACAGCAAACCTTCAATACCTCCTTTGTTCAACCAATTTGAGGTCCTAACCTTCTCATCTGATAAGGCTCAGTGCTTTGCTCGGAAATTCTCTTACAACTCAATGCTCGACTCATCCGGTGTACCCACACCCGATTATATAACTACTGCCTCAATGAATCTTGCTTTCCAGCCTGTTGGAAGTCCTCATCTATTGTACCTGTCTTTAAGAACTCTGGAGACCCTTCTGATCCATCTAACTACCATCCTATCAGTCTCTTACCACTCTTTGGCAAAGTCTTTGAAGCTTTAATCAACACTAAAGTGGTTAATCACCTTATATCCTATGATCTGCTCTCTGATAAGCAATATGGTTTTTGCTTTGCCCGTTCTACAGTTATGTGCTCACGGCCATAACTGAAATTGTTTACCAAGACTCCACAATAACAGAGAAGCTTGTGCCATGGCCCTAGATATCTCTAAAGCATTTGACAGAGTCTGGCATGCCAGCCTCCTTCGTAAGATTGAGGGATACAGAATTTCAGGTCAATTATTTGACTTAATATAATCTTTCCTGTCAAACCGTGTAATGAAAGTCATCCTTAACGGATTCTCCTCTAGTTTCTTTCCCACAAATGCAGGTGTTCCCCAAGGCTCTATCCTAGGCCCTACTCTGTTCCTTATCTTCATTAACGATCTCCTAAATGTCATCAGTTCCCAAGTAGGCATCTATACTGACAACACAACAATTTACTCCTGCCTCAATAGCAAGTCTGGTATTGCTGACAAAACTAACCTGGCCATTAGTCTTGAAAAGGACCTCCAATCGGTTGTTGACTGGGGCAGAAATTGGTTGGTTAACTTTAATGCCTCTAAAGCAAAACTGCTCTCTATTACTCACTACAGAGAACCATCCCTGCCACCCATTAGAATGTCTAATGCTCAACCCCATGAGAGCACCTCTTTGTGACTGCTTGGTCTCACACTCTCCACTGACCTGAGATGGAATAATTACATTGAATCAATAGATTCATCCACCACAAGGAAAGTTGGTTCCCTGTGTCACACCAAAAAGTTTTTCTCACCCGAGTCCATCCTTCAAATCTATAAATCAACAATTCATCCATGCATGGAATACTGCTGCCATATATGGTCTGGTGCCCCCGCTGTTCACCTTAAGGTCCTCAATTAGATCCAGAGATGGATGAGCAATGTGGTTGGTCCTGATCTGGCATCTCATCTACAGTCGCCTCCCTCTAACTTTTCTACAAATACTTTCACGGTAACTGCTATGATGATCTACTTTCACTAGTTCCCAGACTGCATGAATTTAAGCGTGCTACTAAGCTGGCGTCACGGTCCCACCTTTTCACTGTCAAAACAGTTAAATGTGGCTGTCTCTTCTACTCCAATAGCTTCATGTCTTGCACCTCCTATCTGTGGAATTCCCTTCCTATTACTTGTTTCCCTGATAGCTATAATCCCCAACTATTCAAATGTAATGTCAATCGACATCTCCAGATGCCCTGACCTATTCCCTATCTTTCTCTTCATCCTTTCCTCTATCACACCTCTTTACTCTCACTCCCACTCTGTAACCCCTCGCATACTCATGTTATCCCACCTTGCTTCGGGTGAAATGCTTAAAAAAAAATATATATATATATATATATATATATTATATAAAATCATTAGTGCCTACACTCCAACAATAGACAGTAACAAAATTTTAAAGTTCAATTCTATAAATCTTTGAGACGTATACTCTAGATGATTCCAAAACATGACAAAATTGTCCTTCTTGGTGACTTCAAAGCCTACGTTGCTGCAGATTGGGAGACCTGGAGTAGTTTGGGGAAATATGACATCGGGAAAATCAGCATCAACGGTTTAATACTTCTTGAACTCTGCACCGAGTTTAGTCTTATTATCTCTCGCACTCAATTCAAGCACAGGGGTGATCATGTTACTACATGGATGCATTTCCATTTACACCAAGCATCTTATTGATTATGTCATCATCCACAAGAGAGATATGCAGGATGTCCATATTGTTCGATCTATGCATGGTGCAGATTGTTGGATTGATCATGCCCTAGTGAGGGCCAAGATGAATTTTGTTCTTAAACCAGAAACTAGACAAAACAATGGAAAGCCTCCTGCACATCTGAATGTTGTGAAACTGTATTCCCTGGAAATACAAGAATCACTAAAACAACAACTTACTGAAACAATGATACATCTTCATGGGACTCTTTGAAGAAGAATATATATGAAGCAACTGAGGAAGTTCTGGGTTAAATGTCAGCAAACATCAAGACCAGTTTTATGAAAATGATACTATTAAGGAGATCATTGCAAGAAAGAATCAGATACAAAGTTCAATGTTGCAAAAGACCTGTCCAAGAACAACACAGTAAACTGTGCAAGGAGTTTAAAGCTGCAAAAGTTCAACATGCTCTTCAAACTATACAGGAAAAATGATGGTCATAGCTAGCAGATGAAATACAGAATGCAGCGAATTCAAATAATACCAAGCAGATGCACTACTTGACGAAACAATTATTTGGCCCGAGATCCACCAAGATTGCTCCTCTTAGAACAGAGGACAGCAATAATCTCCTCACTGACATGGATATCATGGCCAAGAGATGGCAGAAACACTTTGATGGGTTACTGAATAGGCCTTCAAATGTGGACCCTGAGGTTCTCAAGAAAGTATCCTAAAGACTCACAGTGGTAGAACTTGATAGCCAAACATCGCTGGGTAAGGTTCTGCATAGCATGGAGTGACTCAACATGGGTAGAGCTACTGGAGTTAAAAGCCTTCCTGCTGAGACATTCCATTATGATGGAACACATTTGAGTTAATTTATGCATGATCTTATTGTAAAGATTTGGAGAGATGGAGAAGTGACAAAAGATTGGAGGGATGCAACAATGATACCTATATATAAGGGTAAAGGTGCCTAGGAATTATGTGGTAATTATAGAGGGATTGCTTTCCTTTCTTCAGCAGGTAAGATCTTAGCCTGTTCTCCTATGAAGATTAAACCAGAGAATAGTTGACAATATACTGCCTGAGTCACAGTGTGATTTCTGCCAACACAGAGGGACCACAGATATGATTTTCATAGTATGACAAATCCAGTAAAACAACTGTGAACAAGTGGACCTTTATCAAATATTTGTAGATCAGAGGAAAGCTTTTGATACTGTTAATTGTGCTGCTATTTGGAAAATCCTCTCAAAATTGGGCTGTACCCACCACTTTCTCAAGATTCTGAGGTCTTTTCATGGCAGTATGGAAGCCTGTGTCAGTTTTGTCAGTATGTTTACAGGGCCCATCAAGGTTGAAAATGGAGTCAAGCAGGGAGATCTTCTGGCTCCTACACTGTTTTTTATTTACTTTGCAATTGTACTGCTTGATGCACTCAGGGACTGCCATCATGGTATTATAAGGTACAGGTCAACTGGCAAGTTTTTCAACATATGTAGGTTTGTAGCAAAGAAAAAAGTCTTATTTAGTTTAGTGCACAACCTTCTATATGCCGATAACTGTGACCTGGTTGCACACACAATTCAGCATGCATAGAAGTTCATGGATTGATTATCAGGATCATGTAAGGCTTTTGGGCTGTCTATCAGCCTTGGCAAGACAGTGATGATGTTGATACATCATACTGTCCAGGGAATTCAGTATATAGAGCCATCAATTTATGTTAATGGTAGTTGACTTGGGGTGGTGGAGAAATCTGTATACCTTGGTAGCACCCTCAACCGCCACTGTTCCCTTGATGATAAGATAGCGTTATGGATTAAGAAGTCCTCTGATGCATTTACAGCACTCAAGGTCCATATCTGGAGTCAGAAGAGCATAAAAAGCAGACAAAAATTAAAATATATAATGCCTACATTATGTCATCTCTGCTATATTCATGTTTTTATCAACAATGCCTTTCACTCTTTGCTTGAAATCCACTGGATATCTCATACCCCTGATACTGTTGTTCTACAAAGGGTCAATTCACTCCCTGTGGAAGCAATTATACACAAATACAGAATGAGATGATCAGGTAATGTTATTCATATAGCGGATGACAGAATGCCAAAACAATGTATGGAGAATTGGAAATGGGAAAAATACTGCAGCACAAGCCAAAACTTCATTATAAAGATTGCCTTAAAGAGTCACAAGTGCAATATTAGCCTGGATAACTGGGAGACTAACTGAAGATCAGGTTTCTTGGAGACCTGGTATTGCTGATGGCATCGAGATCTTCCATGAGACATCACAAAAATATGCAGAACTGAAGAGAGGGGTTCAAAAGGGATCCCTGAATTGCCATGAGATGATAACCTGCCCATGTGCCCAATGCAATCAAATATGTCTGTCCAGGGCAGGTCTACTTAGTCACCAGAAATCATACCAACACCTACAGTCTATTGCATATGAAGATTTTGTATTGGCATACTTTGAATGACCGACCTGCAATAGGATGAGCAAGTCTAAGCCAGGCCTGACAAGGCATATAAATAGACACATTGGAAGTGATGGTGATCAAAGTCAACTTCCACCTCCCAGAGATGATTTGATATGCCACATATATAACAAGAAATGCATATTGATGGCTGACTTTATGAGCCACTGTCGGTCACCAACCAATGAATGCAGTGTTGTGAGGGAGTGGAGTTTAACTGATGGACTGGACATATCTGTGATGGTCATACTCATTTTGTGAGTCAACAGCCACTACACTATGGATGTGTGTGTATGTATGTGTGTGTGTATATATATATATATATATATATATATATATTATGAAAATGAAGACTTTAAAGATTCATGTTAAAAAATCTGGCATAAAAAAACATTAATTTAAACATACATTATGTTAAAATATGCAAATTCAAAATTGGGAAGAGGAAAAGAGGATATGTACTTAGAATGAGGAAGGAGATGGAGGGAGGAAGAAGTATAAGTATTCAAAGCTGGAAAGGGAAAGAAAGAGAGAGACAGAAAATCTAAATCAATTTAAAGAGATATATTGAAGTCATAGTGATGATAGCAAACATGTTGATCTTGGATATACACAGTGAAATGGAAGGGGCATTGTCAGATGGAAAAAAAACTAATAATAATATTATTGTCATCTCAGAAAAATGATGCAATGAATCTTCTTTTAAAAAAAAAAGATTATTATTATATTACCTTCAAAAAATGTTTTCATTTTTTAGAAACAAATGTAAAGGTTATAATAAATAAAAAAAGGGGGATATCATTTAAAATGAATAAATGTAAAGTTACAATACTGTAACGATAATGATAACAATGATACTAATATTAAGAATAATAACATAATATTAATCTTATATATTAAGTTCAGTGCATGTGTGTGTCCAAGCAACACCTCCACTCCCACTGGTCTGATTTCAATGATTCATAGCTCATTCAAAAGTCCTAGAAAAGTTAGGTGCAGAGAACAATTTTCATTGAGCTCAGATTCTGGGTTGCCAGATTATGCGAAGTTAAAAATATATATTTATATATTATATGAGCCATTGTCGTTGCTTTCATGGTTCAAAAGGAGTAACTATTATTTCCCTTTTGTATCCAAAATTGCAGCTAGCCTAAAAACTACCCTATTGCATGACATTTAATCTAGCTCCTATGGAGGAATCTTAGTTTGGCCATCATCACAATAGGTAGGGAGGAGTAGATGTGATAGGCATCAATAAACTACAGAACTCTAAATTGATCACAGCATTTGAGTTTTGAATTAGTGTTTAAGCTTACCTTTTAAAAGCTCAACAATAATTCTTCTGCTGTTACTTAATTTAAAAACGATTTGGTGTATGTAGATCTTTATTTTCCATACAATTATTTTTATTTCATGGGTAACAGAACAGGGAACAATTTATAAGCTAAAATTAATATAGCGTGAAGATGGGAAAATAAAAATCAGAATTAGTTATACATTCAACACTGGAAGAGTTAGAGAAATATTAAGTAAAATCTATATTATGGAATCTATATGAATAAATGCAAAACAGGATCTCAATTCTCTCACAAATTCTGAGAATAAAAATTTCAAGCTCTACTTTATAGTAATTTGGTATTTACTCGACCAACCACCATGAAGTCAAATTGTAACACAAGGTTGGTTTAAATGTAGGGACTCGAGCACATACACACAGGCTAGGAACAAAATTTTCCTTGAGCCATAGCAACCACTGGGTGCACTGGCCTCAGTGCGAGCACTGATCCTTCTTGCTAGTGCAATGAGAACACAGCCTTGGACAGCTGTTTTGCAGGGCTAGGCATCTCTCAGTATAATTTTCTTTAGTTGCATATCTGCTCTTTGACAGAATAGCCCCTGAGTGCACTCTGTCCAAAGACAGAGACGCAACTGAGAGATGATAATACGATGTCACAAACTTCTTGAGAGGAATTTGCACTTACTCAACACCCCATGATGTCAGATTGTGACACAAGGTCAGTTTAATGTGGAAAGCCTGAGCATGTATACCCAGGCTACAAAATTGCCTGAGCCCCAACAACCATTGGCTGCACTGACCTCAGTGCAAGCACTGATCCCTCTCTCTGGTGTAATGAGAAGGTGCAGGCTCAGGTAGTTGTTCCCCAGGGCTGGTCATGCCTGGTCAGAGTCTGTCCAAGCTAGTCATAGCTGTGATACCACCTGCACAGAGACGGATCCCTGTGACCAGTAAGTATCTGAATGCGCATACCCATCAAGGAAGGGGTTGATTCACTTGACTCCCCACTAAGTCAGGTTGTGACACAAGGCCAGGTTTTAACATGGGGACCCAAGTGTCTTCACTGCTAGTCATACTTGTGATAACACCAGCACAGGGACAGATCCCTGTAACCGGTAATATCTGAATGCATATACCCCTCGAGGGAGGGGGTGATTTACTTGACGCCCCACCAAGTCAGGTTGTGACACACATCAGTTTTTAACATGGGTACTCGAGTGGCTTTGTCTTAGCATATATATATGCATACATACACACACACACACACATATATATATATATATATATATATATATATATATATGCGTACATATGCATAAATATACGTATGCGTACGTATACATAAATATACGTATGCATACATTCACACTTGAATTATTTAAAATTTAACTGTAGCATTTCAACATCTTTCAGCCTGCATTACATTTATTTTCATCTTGGAACTTACCTAAATATAAAAAACATTAATGCCTGATTATGAAAATATGATTTTCAAAAGTACTATCATTAGTGGAACATCTTATCCATCTTACTATTTAAACATAAGGATCACTTCATTTAATTAGTAATTTAATAGCTTATTAAATCTTTTCATGAAGTGATTTCACTATTAATTACACTAACTTTACTAATTCTTTATGATATATAAATATATACATCGCCATATATATATATATATTACAGGCTTATTCAAAAAGAATGAGCCAATTTCATGACACATTGCATCATGGAATTAATCAGTGACCATTTCAAAGAGGACTTTTCTAAGTTTTGATTGCTGCCACAGGTTCACTGTAGTCATGTTGTATCTCCAGAAATGTTCAGTTTTTTGTCTACCGCTGGAATGTTGAGACCTCAGCAAAAGGTGTTCTCAAAAATAATATGGTTATCACAGTGCAGCGTGCTTTACAAAGACAATTCAACATTAATCCACCCTCTCCTAAGATTCAACAGTGGTTTAAGCTGTTTCAAGTGAGTGGGTGTCTGTGTAAAAGTAAAATTCCTGGATGACTACAAGTTTCGAAGGAACAATTGGCAAGAATCCATGCAGCATTTGAGGGGACTCCAGAGAAGCCCACAAATTGAGCTAGTCATAAGCTTGCAATCTCTAAATCCACTACCTGGCATGTGCTAAAATGTTGTCTACATTTGAAACGTTACAGACTACAGCTCATTCAGGCACTTACCAAAACCTTGCTCTTTGTGCTTGGCCTGCATGATTCCACACCTCAACATTTGTGATTTTTTCTTGTGGTGATACATAAATGACTGAGTTTGTGTTCCACCACCACACACTAACATCAATGACCTTAAACATGGAATAACACTAGTAAATGACTCATTGGATCCAGAAATGCTGCTATGCATCTGGGAGGAATTCTCTTATTGCATTGATGTTGCCCATGCTGCAGATGCTGTCCACTTTATAATACAAGAAGTTAAAGTGGATTGTGAATAGAATATATACATATAATACCAAATCATAATTGGTAAGGATTATTTGAGAAAGGACATAGTCCATATGAGAGATCAACATGTGATAAAGAATAAATAATAATAATAATAACAGTAAGGAAAAACCTTAAAAATTCATAGTTGGTAATGAATTTATTTCAATGAATAAAGGTATATTAACCTTATCAGACTGACTACATTTTCTGTAATGGAATCAAAATATCCAGACAGATATACAAGGATAAAAAGGAAAGAAATAAAATATACAAGATAAAACAATAGCAAAAATAAATTGACCTAGAAAGATTTTTTAGAGGGCTTACATTAAGAAGAAATGGTAAGGGAAAGTAAGGGGATTAAATTTATCAGAGTTACAATGTGTCAAATTAAAGTTTACAAATTGAGCCTATTAAAGTAATGTCTATATAGATTCATCATCATAAAATACAATCTTCATCATATAATACTACTACTATTAATAATAATAAAAATATTATTAAAAAATATAAGAAAAATATATAATTGGAAACAAATATATACATGTAAACCTATATATAACCATATATACCAAAAAACAAAGTAAATAATAGAAAATTTTACATGATGTCTAATAATAAATAAATAAAATTATATATGTCGTAATCATAATAAATATAAATAATACACGATGTAAGCAACACAATCACATAAATAATCAAATACATCACCGGACCCATATATATATATATATATATATATATATATATATATATATATATGTGTGTGTGTGTGTGTGTGTGCATGACAAGCACAAATACACATGAATATATGTACACATATATGCCTGTTCCCATATACAATAGGAAACAAAATCACAAGTGCATCTCCCTCAAAGATAATGCTTTTAGCATAATTTGTATTTTTTATATCAGCCTTTAAAAATAACTTCATTCCTTTGGAACAGTTGGCCATCATTTTTCTATCTAATTATCATGATCTTCTCCTGTATGCATAAATTGCATCTATCATGGAAGTTTCCAAGAGTTTGAAATGGACAGAGGATTTCCCATTTAATCTGTGGGGTGAAGCCTCTATTTTCAAGTCTCTAAAAATTCTTAGAGAAAGCAGTTTAGTGCATTAATGAAGCATTAGAGAAAGAATGCCGGTGATTATATATATATATGAAAATGTAAGGATCTTTTGTGACAAGTATTTTTATAAAAGAGCAAAAATGTTATTGGCTATTCAAACCTTTTTGCTCTTGCTTATAAACTCTTGTCACAAAATAGAATCCTTATATTTGCCTTGATAAAGTACCTCAGAGGATGAAACATATTAGCTAAGATAAATTCTCATTTTTTCTTTTATCATATTGTCCTTTTACAGAAGTACTATCTTAAATTTTTATATATATAAATATCTAATCACAAGAGTGATTTTTTTTAAAATCTGATAAACAGTTCTTACAGAGAACATAATAAATTTTAATTTTAAATATGATGAATCCATCTACCGATAAGAGAAATAAAACAGTTAAAATGATTGATCTTGCTTCATAGATATTTTCAATACAACAGAATATTTGTCCTAAGCAAAATGGTTTTGTGCCAAATAAAAGTTGTGAAATTTATTTTATAATACTTTATAAAAAGCAAAATTCAATGTAAATTTCTTATTTTTGCTATAAATAATTCAATATGCCCAGTCAAGTAAGCTAACTACCATTTTTTTAAAATGTTCTTTATCTGGAGTTGAACATGGTCAGTTTACTACAAACAGAAAAATCATTAACCTTTGCCAAATTTACAACGAATAAACTAATTAAGAGTTCTTCATAGTAGAGAATGTGTTGGCAATCTTTTGTCACAAACAACAAGACAAGCCAATCAGTATTGGGCAAGTACCCAGATACAATGTGCTTCTATTAAGATAGAGTGCCAATTGAGCAGATACTGATTTTCACACTTGTCCCTATAAATAAATGCTACTTTCAAAGTAACAATAACATGAAATCTGAAGAGAAAACTTTATCTATTACAGTCCTTAAATACAAATATAATTATTCTAAGTTTTGATGTAAAATAACTTTTGTTTACCAAACAAAACCTCATCAAGATACAAGTAGTTGTTTTTTTTGGGGTGTTTTTTTTTAAATGTGTTTATTGTTGTAGATTTTACTTTATTACTAGCAGCATGGCCCGGCGTTGCCCGGGCTTGATTCAAAAATTGCACGACTCATACAGCAATTGCTATCACTTGACTTAAAATATTTTTGCCCTGCCTTGCCTTTAAAGGAGTGCCCTTTGCCGTGCTGATGTTGCTACATGCCTTACTTCTTGCCTATCTCACACTGCGAATTTTTTCTAAGCTTAAACATTAAATCTGTTACGAAAAAAAAATTAAACAAAATGGACACAAAACAATCAGCTTTAAAAAAGGACTGCTGTAGAAGCATGAAAAAAATTGATTATTTCCACTATCAATGGGAGTTGGGAAATGCAAAGTCGATCTTGGCCTTCCTGCAAACTTGAAGCATGTACATATAAATTTTGGTGCAAATCCGTCAAAAATTGCAGCCATGCATTCATTACACACACACACATCCTGCCTTTTATAGATAGAGATTCCAAAAGTTTCTCTTTAGAGAAACTTTGCTCTCTAATTCATAATACTTTTCCAAAACAAACTATTATCTGGAATTAGAATAAGAATAGTGATGGTACATACATACGTATCTATCAGAAAAATTCAGAATGTGAAATAGATAAATTCTAAACATTTTAAGCACCTTAGTGTGTGGAGCAGTTACAAAAAAACAGTATACAAAATAAAAACAGATTATGCAAGGGGGTGTTTTTGCTGAACACCATAAGATGCTACAAAACCAAAATATTGACCTGAAATAGCCTCATTAGATCAAAACTCTCATACAGATGTCATGCATGGTGTCCAATTCATTCAGAAATGTCTAAATTATCTTGTATATACAACCTATGGTGAAATAAATGTTGAAGTTCAGAACACTAAGTTTGTTTACAGGACTTATTTGGGAGGTCACCAGACTGAGTTGTTTCCCTTTGTGATTAGTATTACCATAGTCTTTTTGGTACTTGTTTCAAGGTATTAAAGACACATGAAATGCAATTCATTAACACTTGGTTAAATACTAGTGAACCAGTAATATTATTGTTGTAATGCCTCAAAACCATTTTCTCAGATCATTGATTAAAAATAGTTTCAAGCAAACAAATCTTCTAGGACTTAGAGACAATCCCTCATCAAGCTCTGGCACTGCAAAAATCACAAATGAAGAGTTTTACCAAATAACAAAAACCACATCATATGAATACTTCCAACAACAGCAGCAACAACATGAATGAAAGACACATGTAACAAGAAGAGAAAATAATGGTATAATCCACCCTATTACAAAGATAAGGATTGGAAGGAAACTCAGATCAATATTAGGGAAATAACATTTAATGGGCCTAAAAATTCTAATTTTCTGTAAAACTGTCATAATGAATAATTTTTATGAATTTCAAACAACAGTAGCACTGAATCTTTAGTAAATGCATGCCAAATGCTTCTTCTATGCAAATAACTAATTTCATCATTGCCATTGCTAAAAAATTCAGGAAAACTTAAGATGCAAAACAGTTTCTTAAAAAAAAATTTTAGGTTGGTGCAAAAATAATGACATAATAATGTTTTTTGACGTTAAAAAATAAGTCAAAAACGACATTATTACGTCATTATTTTTGCACCAACCTAATAGAAAATGAGGTGGGGCAATTTCAAAGAATATATGAAATTCCCCATGAAATACAGGAAATGATGAGTAACTAGACAGTTAAACTCATTAATCAGTTCAAATTCTTGGAATTTGGGAGTAGCATTTTATATTTACAATATTCAAACAAGGAAGTCATTGAGTGTATGGATAGGAAAGAATATTTCTATTATTTCCATAATTATATCAACATTGATTATAACATAATTTTGAAATATTATTTCAGCTCTACACAGGTTTCACAAAATGTATCAAAAAAGTTAAGAATATTATATAAAGTGAAATCAGGGACACAATCCCTGAACCTATCCAAGTATAATAACTGAATTCTTGTAGAAAAACTTTTACACTAGTATTTGAAATAATCCAATGAAAACAACTTATTTTAGCTGAGTTTAACCTATAATATATGGATACAAAGTGTTATAATGGCAAAAATAATCCATAATACTTGATCATCATTTTAATTCTATTCATAATTTGATTCACTTCACAGAAGAAATGGATCCTGAAGGAGTCAAGCTCTAATTTTATTTACTATTAAATAATTTGTAAATTGTATTCTATTATATTCATAAAATAAAGCTTTTTTTTTCATTAAACATTTATTTGCTTGGTTTTACTTTTCTAACAACTAAGTGGAAATTTTTTTCCAACAAAATCCACAAAATTTTGTTTCAGCTACAGGCTTTAATAACATTTAAGTTTCAAATCAATTTCAAAATAATTGCAGTTTTTTTTTTTGTTTTTTTTTTTTTAATTATGTTGGTCAGGTTTTATTACCTTAAAGTATGACATAAATTTGCTTCTGAATGGAAAAAAGAAAATACTTTTCAAAACAGCTAAAATATTCACAATTCATCACTCAGATAAAATTAAAATTTACTTATTTAACAAGTGAAAAGAAAAAACAAAAACAAAATATATTTTAACAAAAATGATTAAAATTTAAAAACTTTCCTTTCATAATCATTCATGAAAATAATCATAAAATGAGAAGATCAGGTTTATTAACAAAAAAAATTGAACAAAATGATGAGAGCGAGCATAAACGAAATGCAACAAAAAATCAAACTGGCTAAAGATGGGTGAAGTATTAGGTTGGTGCAAAAATAATGTCGTTTTCTCACATATGTTACTATGTGAGAAAACAACATTATTTTTGCACCAACCTAATAACACCTTTTGACAGTAAATGATAGAAAACAATGTACAACCCCTCTTATATTGTTTGTCTTCTTTTGCCTATCTACAAGTTTTTTTTGGCATTTAAACTACACTTACTTGTCATCACAGAGTAACAAGTTACACTGCACATTATCTCAAGCACAATATTTACAGTAATTTGATGCAAATTAACATATTGTCGAATTGGTGACTATTTTGACATTTATACAACCAGAGGAGATAAAAATCCTGTGGTACAACAAAGAAGATGGGTCTCTTGATAGGGCAACATACTCACCACTGGAACTCTTTCACAAGGTGTAATGCTAGTGGTAGTTCAATTGTCTAACAATCACTGACTTCTACTGAAATTGTCTTTTATAAATCACAAGGCACACTGGATGCACATGATCTATTTGCCTAAATACCCTAGTTCCAGCGTGTACCTACTTTCTCTCAAATTGAAGTCCTGCTTCATTTTTACAGAGATGGCAAATGCACAAAAAAGAAAATGAATACAAAAACAGATTCTTTTCCTTAGACTGTTATCGCTGTCTTCCATTTGCCAGCATTTGAAATTAAGTTAAAAATTCCCAACTTCCACCCATTTATTATGCCTTCTAATCAAATATAAATAATATACAGTAGCTCATCCCACTCTATTCTAACTAGTCAACCTTCCTCTTATGAATTTAACAGTGCAATCCTTACACATAGCAAACCTAACCTAAACATTATACTTTGATTTTAACACTTTTGTAGTATCATATGCAAATGAGAATGACAACATAAATAGAGAGCAGAGGGTGAACAAAGGCATTAGTCAGCAAACCCATTTGCTAAACGTAACAACGAGAACTGTGATATGACTGATGCTACCCAGAGAGAAATACACAACATAACAATAGTGACATTGTTCCTTGAATGCACTGGAAAATCCAGAACACATAGAGACGTGGATCAGAACTTTTGCTGCCTTTGCAAGAGTAAAAAAATTAAGAGACACCAAGACCAAAGGAGGAGAAAACAAGATAATGGATTTATTTCTTGCTACTGCTGGGTTCAAAGTAGTGACGAAATTTTTGAAAATGTGTTACCCGAGCGAATTAGAAGAAATGGCATTTGAAGAACTTGTCAAAGTTATAAAAAAAGAACCTAAGACCAAAGAAAAAATTGCTCATTGCTGAAAGAACCAAGATTTTGAGATAAGACAAGCACCAAATAAGTTCATTATACAGTACTTACATAGATTAAAAGAATGTGCTAAATACTGTGAATTTGAAAAGCTGGGAACTCAGGAAATGACCATAGAAGATGAGTTAATTCTTCTCAGAATAATTGAAGGTTTGCAAGACCAGAACCACAAATGAAGAATACTGGAAGGTTTACAAAGTAGTAACATGAGTTTGGAGGCTAGCATCAAATTTTTACAACAGCTAGAGTTGATTAGAGAATTTAATCAACCAAAAGAAGAATTTGAGGTATACAGGACGAGCATGACCAAGTCTATAATTAAATGCTGATACTGTGGAAAAAATCATGAGAGAGACAAGTACAAATGTCCCACGTTTGAAAAAATATGCTCAAATTGCAAAAAAGAGACCATGTTTAGAACATACACAAATACAAAAAAAAAATAGAAAGAGTACACGAAGTACAAACCCCCTCCAAAGAAGAGGCCCAAGTAATTACAGTGACTACACCAAAAATGAGGAGAGAAAAAATAAGGATAAATGGCCAAATATTTAGCATGCAAGTTGATACAGACAGTGAATTCACACTGATACCAAAAAATTTCTAGGTCAAACTGGGACAACCTAAATTTAAAAAAAGCAACATCCAATTGAAGCAATTTGATGGAACACCTACGAAAAATAATAGGTACATTTCAAGGCATTTTGAAGTAATTCCCATTAGTGTTATGGATTGCAAAAAAGATCACGAGTTGCTACGAATTGATGTATTAAAAGTAGATGCAGCAAGATTAATCAATTCCATGGAAGCACAAGAAAATGAAATTGGAATGTTAAAAGGCTATAAAGCAAGTATTTGACTAAAAGAGAATTATCACCCAAAATATATAGTCAAGACAAGTTCCAATTCATATCCTATCTTTGGTAGTGGCCAAGTTAAACAAAAAGATACAAGTCATACTAGAAAAAGTGACTCAAGGTGGTAGCAATTGGGCATCACCAATAGTAGCGATAAAGAAACCTGACAGAGATTTAAGGATTTGTGGTGATTACAAGATCGGGGTAAATCACCAGATATGTTTGGACTCTTTTCCGTTGCCAAATATTGAAACTATGAACCACAAGATAGCAAAAATGGAACACTTTTCAAAAATTAATCTCAAGGAAGCATACAGCCAAATGCAAATTGATGAAAAATTCAAGGAAGTAACTACAATAAACACCCCTATAGGCTTGCTAAGATGGACATGTCTACTGTTTGGGGTAAAGATGTTGAGTCATATTTTCAGAAAGTGATTGAAAGTGTCTTATTAAGAAAAATAAAAAAATATGATAATATACTAGGATGATATTTGTGTAGGGGCAAGAACCAAAGAAGAATTGAAAAATAAAACAGAGCAAATTTTAGTGAGATTGAACAAGACAGGGATGACTATAAACAAAGACAAATGTAGTTGTGACTGCAAGAAGATACCATATTTAGGATATCAAATATCGAAAGAAGGCATATCACCTGATGAGAAATTAACAAAGAAAGTAACAGAAATAGCTCCTCCAACAAATAAAAAGGAGTTAGAATCCTTTTGGGGGCTGATAAATTTTTTATAGTAAATACATTCCAAAATACAGTGACATAATAGAGCCATTTTCAAAATTATGCAAAAAATATAATGAATTTAACTGAACACAAGAGCAAACTATCACTTTTTAAACAGTAAAGAAAATAATGAGGAGCAAACCAATAATAAAATTTTTTGATCCACAAAAAGAAATAGCATTAACCGCAGACATGAGTGAAAAGGCAATATCATATCACAACACCCAATCATGTACATATCAAGGAGGTAAATGCCAGCCAAGATTAACTACTCAAATATTGAAAAAGAAGCATTAGCAATTATATAGAGCATGAGAGGGCATGAAATTTTTTGATAGGAAAGAAACTCTTATTAAAATTGGACCACAAACCATTGGAATTCATATTCAACCTGAGAAAATAATTACCAAAAGTAACATCATCAAGGATTTTGAAATGCACGATAAAGATCATGGCATTCGATTTTGACATAATATATGTAAAAGGGAAAACTATCCCTCATGTAGATGAGTTATCAAGATTGTATTTCAAGAATGAAACAGAAAAACAGGAAAAGGACGAAGACAAAATAATACACTGGGTTGAAATGGACATTCTTCCTCTAAATAGACTCAAAATAGAGACAGAGCAAGACCCAATATTAAGCAGAATAGTGTAGAGAATAAAAAATAATGTATGGAGCAATTGTTCAATGGCAGAGTGGCCCTTTAAAGAAATGAAGCACCATGGAAATGGCATAATATGCAATGGAGATATAATTGTGGCTCCACAAATACTGAGGAAAAACATATTAAAAGGGGTGCATGATGATGTGCATTGTGGCATAATAGCAACACAAAAAAGACTAAAGTTGCAAGTTTGATGACCAGGGTATTCAAAAGATGTAGAAGAATATATTAAGACATGCCCAAAATGTGCAGAAATAAAAAATTTTAAGCAAAGAAAAATTCACTCATGACCCAAGGAAGCAGAGACTTGGGTAAGGGTCCACATGGATCACATACATATCAAAGATAGGGGATTGTTCTTAGTATTAGTGGACTCATATTCAGGATGGCCAGATCTTGTCGGAGAAAAAGAAAAGCCACCACAATAAAACAAGTACTAAGAACTATATTCTCAAGGAATGGAGGATCCCAGACACTAGTCACTGACAATGCACCTGAATTTTGTGATGAAAATTTATGTGTGTGGTTGAAACAGATAGGATGTATCCAATACAAGGCACCACCATATCATCCACAATTTAATGGCATTGTGGAAAGAATGGTACAAATGGTGAAAATGGGGTTAAAAGCATTCTCACCACATAATGAAAGCATAGAAGCATATTTACCAAAAATACTTCTCAGTTATAGATCCATTCCACATGCAAGAAGAAAGTCGAGCCCTTCAGCATTAAGAGGTAGACAAATCAAAGCCCCAATAACTATGTCCTTTTCAATGAAAGAAAAGTTATGGTATAGAAAGAATAAAGAGGCTGATCCAGAAAAGGCAAATTTCCTAATACAAAAAGGACACAACACGGCTATACTGGAGAAAAGGGGACAAAATAAAATTAGCACATGCAGATCAATTCAGTAGAAACAAATTGGATGATGTGGAAATGAAAGATCAAGAGCAAGAAGAGAAAGTTACAAAAATGGAACAGAGCAGGAAATGCAAGAAAGTGAGAATGAAAAGATGGACAAGAGTGAAGAAGAAAATGAAAAAATACCAAGATCACCATTAAAGAGAAAACAAGACAGACAAAAGAAAGGAGAGCACAGTACAAGAATAATCAGAAATTGTATAAGAAAAAACAAGTGTGTCCGGCCTCTTCAATTCAGGGAGGTGTAGTATTATATGCAAATGAGAATGATAACAAATAGAGAGCAGAGGGTGAACAAAGGGCATTAGTCAGTGAACTCATTGGCTAAACATAATGTGGAGAACTGTGATACAACTGATAATTCCCAGAGAGAAATACACATAACATTATTTGACAGGTGTTAAAGCACTGGACAACACCATAACATTATTTCTTTTATGTCACCTCCAAAATGGACATTATGTGCAAACTACATGATATTGTTACAGTATTTTTCATTAATGTTTTTCTTTGATATTTTAAGGTCTTTCAAACTTTATTGCCAGAAAAGCTTTAATTTTGTTATGCATCTGTAGTCTCATAATTCAAATACCTGATTGAATTTTTATTTTCATATTTTTGTATTTTTTTAACTTATGTATAGGAAAATAAAAGCAAACATATGCAAGTATTCTAAAGTGCATGGTTAAAAACCCTCTTCTCTCTGGAGTAGCCTACACACTTATGTAAGCTTTGTTAGCTTGCTTCAAATTCTTTTCCACCTCCTCTCCAAGAAAATTTCATATTAAGAATTTACATATTTCTAAAGTTTTCTCTACAATCATCATTAATAAACAACACAGTAAAACATAAATACTGGCTTTCCATTTTCATATTGGAATAGCATATATTCCAATAAAACAGAACTTATAAAATATTCAAGAAAAATATTGAAAAATTAAAAGATAAAATTCAAATAATAGATAAGGAACATTGCCAGAAGGTGAGAAAATTGAAGAACACTGTATATATTAGCCTTGCAGACAAAATGCATAAATAAGGCTAGTATGGATTTCAATATTATATGGATTTCTTTGATGGATAAATAAAGAATTGGAGAGTCACCTTACATATAAAATATGGAATCACCTGTGTTATGTTACTCTATGGTTTGGTCAAATGGCTTGTTCTAATCAGTATATTTGTTCTCATTTTTTATCTTTCTTTTGGCTGTTTTCTGGTTTGTACTCCCAAAAAGAGAAAAACAATCTTATCTTTCTTCCTACAGATTGTTTATTTGAACAAAGTCACAGAATGGATTGACTGAAAAACTGTAGTAACTTTACAAGTCACAAAAAGGAGATCAATAGTCTGAAATACTCTTAGAATGAATTAATTGCTTTTCTATTCTATTTTCATCTGCCATTTTCAGATAAGAACCATTTATTCTTTAACTGATTTCGTTGAATATTGCTGGGTCACTGTAATAGTCTTTGTGTATTTATATCAGTTAGTATTGGAGGAGGATTTTTTTGGAAGCAACCAATAGTGACATATTTTTAAAACCAAGTTACTTCTATTTTATTACATCTCCATTATCTAATAACACTTGTCCTTTCCTATGCTAATACCACTCCAAACAGTAGCCCTCTACCTTGAGTGGCTCTTAGGCTTATATTGGGTGAACATTAGTATATATATATATATATATATATATATATATATATATATATATATATATATATATAGTTTCATGGATGCAACTAAAATTCCAAATAGTATGAAGCAAAAACTAAAGACATGCAACAATTTTTTTTTAATTCACAATTATCTTTTACTATATATACTCAAGTATAGTGTGAGTTTTATGATCAGTTTTTTATGCCAAAAATAGAGAGGTTGCACTATTCACAGAATTTTTTGAAGAGGTTAAAAATTATGCTAAAACATTCAGGGGTTACATGAAGTTGGCTTATACACACATATATATGGGAATTGGGAAAATATGGGGAAAATGATAAGTTTTGCATTTTTATAAAATAATAGACTCAAAAACTGCTTTCAGTTATTAAGTGTGCTAAACAAAAATTTTCAGAAATTAAGTTTAATATATTCTTTATACCAGGTCTCTTCAGAAAATGGTTATTCATTGTTCTCCACAGCTTCTTGACCTTAGCTTTCGATAATACTTAATTCTTCTCACCCCCATTTTTCTTAGTGGTAATTGTTGCTCCATCCATTTAATCAAATGAGTCAAATCAGATACTTCATACCTTCCTGTTTCTTTTACTTTCAATATGCCCTGTGAGTTTAAAATTGTTCAACCCTTCTTTCCTTATGTGTCTCCAAAATCCTAAATGTCTCTGATTGTTAGCATAATATTCTCATCATTTGTTGGTAGAACCACATCACTATCACTTCAAGTCTTTTCATCATCTGCAATGAAATTGTTCATTATTCATTGCTGCTGTATAAGAGATTAGATATTACATAGCAGTCCAAAACATTTTCTTATTGTTATAGTTACATTAAAAAAATCCAAATTTAAAAAGATAGACGCTTTTGTCTTTTTTTTTCTTTTTTTTTTAACCCTAACCTCTTGTCCACAGAATTGATCTGGGAATTTAACTATATTGTTGACATGGAAAAAAAAAAAAAAAATCTCTTACTATAAAGGTAATTTACATTAACCAGAAAAAAAAGGCTTAGACAGAAGCGTCTATCTTTTTAAATTTGGATTTTTTTAATGTAACTATAACAACAAGAACATTTCGATTTCATTTTTGCCTTGAAAAAGTCAAAAGACGAAACGCATCGGCAAAATCTAAGATCTTTTTTCTAATTGTCATTTTATTACAATCTGACTTATCCACAGAATTGATCTGGGAATTTAACTATACAACATTTTCTTAGTTTCTGTGGACATTTTTGATCCCTTAATATCTTGCTCAGTTTAAGAATAGCAGTTTTCACTATTATTATTCCTTCATTTCTGTACTACCCTTTACATTATCTGTTACTAAGTTACCCAGATAGCTAACTTTTCTCATACTGAATTTTGAATTCCACAATATACAAAATATTTGCTTATAACTAGTTCTAAATATCATGATTTATATTACAATTCTAATATATCCTAAAATAATGCAATTCCATCAATATAATAGTTTCATACATATGCATGTATTTTTTTCAGACAAAAGAAAATGTTAATCAAATTTGTTTACATTTTGAACAAAAATTAATTTATAATACTGTTATAATTATTATAAATTTATTACTTGAAAGGAGAACTTACGTTTGCAGTCATCCCCACATATAAATAATTTCTAAATGTCAAGATTAGTTCAATGGTTAATTTTCTAAAATCATTACAAAACCTTCACAAAAGATAAATATCCTTATCTGTGTATATACTTTAATTTCTAAAGAAGTAATGGACATTTATTAAATAACAGCTAAAATGAGAAAAATATACTTGAATATGAGATAATGATATATATTTTTATATATCAGGAACAATATTTGGGAAAAATGTATGACAAAGTGGAAAAGTTGTGACATGTTTCATCCTTTAGGACTTCATCAGAGTAAATTTTTTTTTTTTTTAATTTTTTAAATTCCCAGCATCCCTCATTCATGCACATGTATATTCACACCAGCATAACAAATTTAGTCTGATGAAGTCCTAAAGAACAAAAGATGTCACAAGAAAACTTTTCCACTTTGTCATATATTTTTCCTCAATACCTGAATATATGTCTTTTTTATTCTAAGATTGTTTCCTTTTTCTATCATACTGACCTTAATATATTCAAATTCTGTAAATCATAACTTACAGCAATATTTTACCTATGAAATAGTGATCTGATATTCTAGAATACCAAATCCTTATTGTAAACAGTCTAGATTTTGATGCAATTGAAAGCACTTTTTCAACAGAAAAGAATGGATATCATTTGGATTCTTGATTTACTGATCAGGCTTGTTAGTACAAAACACTGGTCTTCATTTGCCAATATCCAAGCATTTCAAAAATTACCAGTGATCAATATTTTAAGATTATCAGCTTTGAAAACAAGAAAAAGGCCTTTTAATCTTTTTATGACAAAAAGACACATTGCCTCAGAAATATGGCATCAGGGAGAAATAATCAAACTGAAAGAGATGTCTTTGTAGACAAGGAATTGTTTTATGACTGTTAGATAGGGTGGGGAACATTTATCAAAAATAAGACAAAAGTTTTTGATTATACAACTCAATTACCAAGCCAGTTCATCATTTTTAGGAGTAGACAGTGACAAGTTTTATACATTTTATCATTAATCAGGAAAGCAATAATAAAGAAAAACTTACTTTATAGCAAAAAAGTTTAAGGTTAGGGTGTCCCATTTCATTTCTTTTTTGACACTTCCTTAAACTAATGCACAAGCATACAATAAAAATGTCAGACCAGCTCAGTGAATGACTTAACCAGTCAAAAGCTTTCGTATCTTATTTTTCATAAATAAACTTATTTGTTTACCTCATGATTTCATAAAACAGTTTGACACACACTGATGTCTATTGTATTATTTATTGGCTCAGTTTCCAATAGAGTCAATGTCACACTTTTTCTAAGATTCTTAAATTTTGTAAGGTCATTTATGTGATATTTTTATAAGACCAGACTAATAAGATTTTAACAGTAAAAATATTCTATATAATCACTATTCATTTTATTAGGTTTTCAGCATTAATAGAAATTTACAAGTGTTAGAAAAATAAATATTAACAAACTTTGATTCATCATTAGATAAAAGAAGTCGTCAAGATCTTCAAAGGCCTTATACAAAGTTATCAACATATTTACTTTTCATATCTAAAAGTTTTTTTCCATGAAAATATCACCTCAAAAATATAGTCAATTTTTTTTATGAAAATATCACATCAAAACAATACTGTCAATTTTTATAAACATAAATCAAATACTAACTGAATTATACTTTATTCAGTTGAATTAGCAAAATTTTCTTTATAGTGAATTCATTATCTTCATTAATGTATCCAACATTATTCATTGCTCTAATTCATCCAACTGAGTAATTAGCACCAATCCACCAAAATGACTTTTTTTTATTATTAATGACTAAGAGGAAAATTAATACAAAAGAACAAAAATACATACTAAAATGTTGAATATGGGAAAATACCTACACAGATTTCATGTGCACAGCAACATAAAAGTTTGTATTTCTATTCATAATCAAAAATTTACAGAAAATAATGGTACATTCTCTTAATTAACATCAGAGATATGAAGATCTTTTTATCTTGTAAATCAGTTGAAAACAAAAATGGGGGAGAAAAAAGAAAAAATGATGCGTCCAACTTGAATAATGAAATAATTAAGTTTTCTCTTTGGAAATAAAGCTAATTTTCAAGCCATAATGACTTTTGCTCTAAGTGCAACAGACAGAGATTATGAATGATAAATACAAAAAACAGTTAAACAGTTCAGAAATTTTTGTTCATTTGTATGCAAAGACAATGTCAAATATATTTGCCATATAAATTACAATAAAATCTTGTACAATAACCTTGAATTTGATATAGAAATAATATTCATTAAATGTTTTGTTTCACTATCTAATTTTTCTCAAATATATATGTACTCAAATATTTTACAGATAGAACTAGTAACTGTCCAACTGGTAAACCTCTTCCTAAGTATTCAATATATTCAAGAGACCTGCTCAATCAAGCATATATAAAGTATTAATAGCCTTTTATTACAGTCAGTATAATTATGATTTCTGTTTATTGAGCATTGAAATGATCACCAACACAAAATAATACATTTCAGACTGGAAGAGTCTCTTTTAAAAAGCACTATCATTCATTTGCTAGGTATTTGGATCATAAGATCAGTATATGGTCTTTCCAAACAATCTTGATTTTCAAGCAATCAGTATCATACTCATATAGTTCACCAAGAAAAGTGTGATATTTATACAATAGTAATTAGCTATTTCCCTATAAAGAAATATTTGGTATTCCTTGACCAAGCAACCAGTACTGTTTTTGGCTGAAATTTATAACGTCTTTCTCTTAAAACACTTTTAGGAAAACTGGTTTCTCAAGTACAGTAGCATTTATCACACTTTCCAATATTGAGGGAGGTTTACTTCAGAACCTTCCACTTGATTATGTCATTACTTTCTCTTTGAGCTACATGTGCTATGCATTTTAGTTGTTACTGTTGTTGGTAGTCCTCAAGTGATGTGGTTTCTGTTATTTGGCACAGTTCTTTCTTTGTGATTCTGTAGTGCCAGTCCACAACGTTCAAAGAAGGATGATCTTTGCCAAGACCCTCAACGCTTCACTCACTCAAAGCCTTTTTTCACCATTATCTTAGGAAGTAGTTTTATACAACTGACAGTTTAGATATTTCTGAATGGGTTTGGCGCCATATGAAAGTCTTGATCTAAAAAGGCTATTTAAGAACATGCCTTGAGTTTTCAGGTTGATATTTTGGTATTCTAAGTTCAATTCCTTTTTCTCTTATAGTTAATTTATTATAGAAAATCCATACACTGAGGTATCTGATACATTCAGTATTTACTAATTCCACTTCCTGTATTTTTATCATGGATTCAGGGTAAGTGCTATTACTGCTTTCATTCCAGATCATACTTTCTGTTTTGGAAAGATTTATCTTGAGTCCCATTTCTTGGAACACTTGATACAGGATGCTGATTTTATGTTCAAGATCATTCTTATCCCAACTATGAATACATGTCATCAACATAGCCCTCTTCATCATAAGTCCATTGGCCCTGGGATGGAAAGCAGGATCATTGTCTTCTATTGGTAGACTCATCTGAAATGCAGTATAGAATGTTTAAATGGTCATTGCCAATCTCATCATATCTATGTTTGTAAGTGTACAGGGCATGGGCTAAGAAGAGATTAAATAGACTGGTGCTCTTGTTTCCCCCTTGTCATACACCTGATGAGGTCTGAAATGTTTCTGTATTGGGGTCCTCATCAGTCTTGTAAAATTTTGTAAATCAATTCAGTTCCTCTATTAGTTTGAATCATTCAGTGGTTTTGGAGCTTGGAAGGCAGTTTCTAATGATGAGAAAAGGGAGCCTCTCTTAATGTGGCCATATGCTGCTGTGAGGTTAACAAAGCAGGTATACAGTTTCCTATTAGAGATGTATATGCAATTTCTTGAATTTTTTTTTTCCATCATTGCATCCCTTACCAGAATAAAAACTGACATATATCCCTATGTGTGTGCAGGTCTCTGGGGCTACCTTCCTGTTTCCATAATGCATTTTTTTTTTATTAGCTTTCTTAATTTCCTCATTAGTAGGTTCATTCTTCTTTATGTTTGAGGACAGACTTTGTAAAGGTTGGATAAATATTGGTATATGTTTAATTTCTTTAGTCATCTTAAGTTTAGTCTGGTCAGAGTTGAAAAGGTTGAAAAGTGTTTTTTTAGACCAGGACATTTTTTTTATGTGATGCATTTGATCGTATGATATTATCGTGTTTTTTCATGTCTTTAGATTTTAAAAAGTTGTATACTAAATATTTTCTCATGAAAACAAAAACAACAATCTTTTGATATAGAATTTGCAAAAAATATAAATAAATGTGACCAAATAGTTCAGGGAAAGAACTTGCTGACAATTTTTAAAATAATTACTAATGTCATGTTACTAAATAGATCTAACAGGTTGGTCAAGCTCAGATTAAAAGGTTGGTCAAGTTTAGATTAAAAGCCATGCTATACTTTTAGATTGAAATCATCCACAAGTGAAACCAAACTTCAGAAATTAAATTTTGAACCCAGGCTTATAATTTCAAAGCAAACAATAAACGGCTTTTTCACTACCATTATTTTAATTTTTATAAAATCAAACCCACTTGCTGAAAAACTCCATAGAAAATATTTGGCAAAAATATACAAATCTATATGTCTTAATTTCATATATGCAGAAATATATAAACAAAATAAAAATATTAATGCATAAATAAAGTCATTTATTCAAGTTATCAAAAAATAGTTAATTAACTTGCTTAATTCAAATTAAAACTGATAAAAATATATTAGCAACAGTATTTATTCAATTACCACAGTGTAGAATAGTTTCATACTAAATAAGCAGATTTTTTTCTGAAATGCCTGAAATAATAAGTATATTACATAATGGTGTAATTAAATAAACAATATAAGATAAAAAATATTCAATCATATTTCATGTAATATAGATTATATTACTGGAACAAAAAGAAATGTCCTAAGCTGCAAATAGCAAAATATTCAGCTTCTAAAGCTTATAAATGAAACCAGGATTGTTCAAGAAGACAGAGTATACAGTGTTGTACACCCCAGGGTAAAGTAAACTATTATGCAATGGGTACTGTCAAAAATTGCATAGTTGGCTTTCATTAAGTCAAATATTGCTATTATGAAATTTACAAAACCCCAAAGTAAGAGGAAATATCTCTTAATAGCTGATAAAAACAAACATTTCTTCATTCAAAAAAATGACTACCCTAACCTTTTGAAAACAAATTTATTAATAAGATTTATGTTACAATTAGTTGGTTTGGTTCATAACCCAAAAATAAAGAAATGGAACTTTATTATACTTGGTTTAATATATGCAAAAATCACTTGCTTCTCTTGAAAACAGATATAAATAATAATTAGAATATTTCAGCTATTTTAAATTATTGACAATGAGTATTCATTTAAAGCAATAATTGAAGATTATTGTCAATACTAAATTACTTTTATTAACATTAAAAACCTTATGGCATATTATAAAGATATATAGAGTAATCCCACATGAAATTACTATGTATAATTCATAGCTATTTCAATCAGATAAAGTTAAAAAAGATACTTAAGTTTAATAACAAATTTCTTAATGTTGTGGAAGAATCAAAATGGCATCATAAAGTTAGCATAATTCGTAATTTATTCATGAAGTTAATTAAATCAACTGATGTTTTTCTACTTGAAATGAAATAATTCTTAGTGTTGAGTTCAAAATAAGACAGGATAATCAATAAAAAGAAAATCTTTTAAAATATTTTAAGAGTATGTATGTTTTGTAATTAACTGTTATTTTTGGTAATTAGCATTTTTAATGTTTATTATTAATAAGCAATATGATGAAAACAAGAAGAACTAATTATTTATAATCTTAGATAACACAGAATTTTATCCTTTTTTAATCTTTCATTATCCACATCAAATACAAGATGATAAATTTTCCATTTTTCTGAATTATTAGAATAACTTCTCTCAATATTATAAAAATTATAGTTCAAAATGATTTCCTTATTTCATCTTTATTGCACACTTCAATCAAAGACAAGTGATATCAAAGACATTGCTGATTTCATACATAAAATTAAACTTCACATATTCATTATATCCAAATAAAATTGAAAGATACAATATTTAGGAATTTAAGATTTCATCAATTTTGTTATTCATTGGTTGCATAGTTATTTTCTTTCATAATTTTAATCTAATTAATCTCCAGTTCATGAAAGGAAGATAAAAAAAATATTCCACATTACAATAATTCAAAAATATAACTTAAAAAAATGTATAAAGATAACATTACAGATTTGCAGTGATGGCTGAATTATGAAAACAGTAAAAGATGTCTGCATATAATTTGAAAATAAACTACCACATATGCAAGGTCATTTTTACCTATCATTTACTAATATTCTTTGAGATGAGAATGTGGGAGAAATAAGCATGTCCTGTTTTGTATAGATTTCCTTATCTCCGAGTTCTTCCTTTAGGAGCCTTTAGAAAATCCCTGTCAATTAGAAATCAATGTAATGAGCATTTTTATTATTTTATCTGAAGCACATCATATTATGAATATAAATTTCTTAGTGCTATAATATGATGAATATTTAGGGAGGACAAAATCTAATCTTATTCTTTTTTTATTAACATGTTTAAGAAAATTTTCAGAAAGTTAAGATAAATTTAAATCTTATTACATAGAAATCCAGTCTAAGTCTTAGAAGTGAAATCACAAGTTTGGCTCAGCCTGCACCCAGTAAAGAAAATGTATGCCAACTGTCAACTGTGGTCTTTTTCAGTATGTGAATAATTTAAAAAGACTTGTCTTTCTTTATCATTTTTTTTCCTTATTACTTTGATTTTAAACATTGTAATTTTGCAACACCACCAAAATCTTTTTATTTAATCTTTAAAAAGATTTCTAAAACAAAAATCAATGCGTCTTCTAATTCTTAAATGTTTTGTGGTTATAAAAAAAAGAACTAAATTATATGATACACTAAGTAACTCATACAGGTAACAGAGTAAAAAAAAAAAAATATTCTTTTTGCATTTGAAAAATAAATGACCCTTCAGATACACACTGTGAATCACTATAAAAATAACAAAGATATTATCAGCAAAAACCTTTCTAAAGATATGCATTTACTGCAATATTTTAACATGAAGCCACAAATAAGTCCTCTTTCTATACGCCCTGTCTTTTCATGGCTCCTCCCAATTTCTGATCTTTTGTAACTCTTAATAAATTGTGTTACCTCTCCTAATCATTCAAATCTTGCTCGGTAGGCTGTGTGTTGTTTTCCTTTATTCCTCTTACCTTCTACCTGTCCAGTGACTATCAAATTTTCCAAGCCCTCTTGAAATTTCAGCTGTCTCTTCCTGAAGTGTAAGTACCATTTTTGTTTCCATTTTCTCTAAGACAAAATTTATTCAAATCTGTACACATGATTTCAGTTGTAAAGTTTTCATAAACATACTTCAAACAGCTACAGCTCTTGTTCATATACTGGTTGTTAACACACAACATTTTGACTGATTCATCCTCCTACCTTCACATGGCATAATTAATGAATTATAACAAATAACTTTTTTCTTCCTGAAAAACAAAACAAAATTCTAACAGATAAGGGTAAGTGCCCAGGAAATTTCAAATCTATACCTAAATGAGAAGTACTAGCCAAATTTAAGCACTGGCCTGGCAGGACAACATATACCAACTATATATATATATATATATATATATATATATATTCTTCTTGATGTTATCAGACTGGATTGAGGTCAATCCCAGTATGTGACACCTTTGGAAAGTGCCAGAAAACTATACCAAGGGATGACCCAAGCCTTGTGAGTTAAAATGGGTAGACTTCACTCCTGAGGTCTGTCAATAACTGTGTTAGCATGAAGCCACAAGTCATTATGTCTGAAGGCTCAAGTGTGCTGGCCTTATCACACTAGATAACACGCTCTCTCCTAGAAACTGTAACTAAGGTCAGCTATGCATAGTTGCAGTATAAACCACAGGTGGGCTCTGTAGGTGTTGAGCAAACACCAATGTGCCTGAGCAATTGTCTGCAATAGGGATCAACTAGCCAACCCAGTAGACAGGTATCCTAGAATACGAGTGGCCAGCTATTTATGTATGCATATTAAGTTTTTCAGAAAATAATGCCTGATTTTAGAATCAAATTTTATTCCAGAATTAATGTACTTAAACTGTTTAAATCAGTAAAATATAAACCTTGAATATCTATACATTTCTACCATTAAATTACAACATTATGCCTTTACAATAAAAAATCTAAAAGGTTTGGAAACCAAGAAATCTTTGAATTTGGTTTCTGCATGCTATTTATAATGGAGTGACTTTTGGCTAAAAAAAATTATCAAGATGCTTGAAAAAGTGATAGTCAGTGGGTAAAAGATCAGGGGAATATTGTGGATGTTGCAAAGCCCCATATCCCAAGTCAATGAACTTCTGCAGGGTCATCATAGCAACATGTGGCTGAGCATTGAAGCAGAATTGGACCTTGTCAATTAACCAGTATCTGCCACATTTTGCTTAACTGAATGTGCATTTCATCCAGTTCCTGGCAATAAACTTCAGCAGTGATGCTCTGATTAGATTCCAGAAAGCTATAATGGATAATGCCAATGGTAGACCCCAGGTAATCATCATAATCTCCCATTGGTACAATTTAGATTTTGGAATGTGTTTGGGTTCTTCATCATGATCAAGACATTCATCTGATTGTTAACGGTTGTCATAAAAGATGCATTTCTCATCACACGTCACTATTCAACCAACAAACAAAATCATTCAAATTTCAGATGCAGCATCAAACATTTCAAAACATCAGACTATTTGACTTTCACTGAGTTTATGTGGAACCCATTCATTGAGTTTCTTTACTTTGACAATTTTCTTGAGATAATCCAATATTGTTTGAAATACTGAAACTGATTTAATGAGACATTTCTTTGACATTTTGTTATGTTTTTTCATCTATCATTTGCAAATATTTATTGTAAATTGCAGATGGATGTCCTCTCCCACCTTGATCATCAAGATTTATCCCTACTGTGAAACTTCAGAAACTAGCACCTTACTCTCCAATCACAAGTGAATCCTCCACCCCATGCTCTGTTAATGTTGACAGCAGTTTAAGAAGCATTATGACCAAGCTTGAATTCATGCAAAAAAGTAAATTATATCTCTTCATTTTCATGTTCAAGATGAGACCTATATAATGTTTTAAGTTGAATTCTGAAAGAGATTTACAAAATTAACAGTTCAGACACTTTAATCATTAGGAATGAGTAATATATTTTTGTAACTGTTATAATAGAGCACAAATTTTAAAATTGGATATTATTTTCCAGACACCCTTTAACCATGACATTCTACACATATGCACATACAGACATGCATGCAGGCATTTGCACACAATGAAAGAAAAGAACCAAACTTGCACCAATGAAAAATGCATAAATTATTTTTTAACTAAATACAAATGTGACAAAAAACAAGAAAATAAACAGCCAATTGCTGGTATCTCTCAGAGCCATTAGGGTCTGTCTATGAAACTCTAGATTTGAGATACTAAAAATAACATCACACAGCTAAGTGATAAAGTTTTTTGTGTATATATATATATATATATACACACACACACACACACTTGGTCAAAATCTTAAGACCAGATAAAAAAGAGTTAAAAATATGAAATACTTTATCAAAAAAATTGAAAATTTTAAGCTTTTAATTGATTAATTTAAACAAACATTGAAAAAGTATTTTGGGAGTTGGCCATAAAGATAAGACCATATAAATAAAAATAGAAAATACAGAACAAATAAGTCACAATATTCAGTATATTCTCCATTTTTGCAAATTACTTTGAAAATTTGCTTTGGAATACTCATCATTAACTTCTGCATGAGGGTGATTGGGATGCTTGCCCAGGATGCATAAACTGCAACATGAAGAACATCCATAGTTTCAAATTGTGATCTATGTTTATATCATCCATCCCCAAACATCTTCACTTGGTTTCAGATCTAGAGAGCACAGTGGATGGCTTAAAAGCTGAATGTTGTTTTCCATAAAAAAAACTCCTTTGACCTTCAAGCATTATGGGCTGCAGGAATGTCCTGCTGGAAAATCCAGTTTTATCCACATAGATGAGGGCCTTCAGTAATTAACGATGACTTTCTTAACATGTCAATGAAACTAGCAGCTATTTGACAACTTTTTACCTCCTGTAACTAAAGAGTTCCATTGTACAAAAATGAACCCCAGACCATAATTGATCCATCTCCACTGTGTCAAGTTGAGAAAATTTCTTTTGGGACATTTTTACACACCAGTTTGCCTGTCTGGGCAAACAAGGTTGAATTTTTTTCTTGTCTAAAAACAACACTTTCTTCCATTTATCCACATACCAAGTCTGATAATCAGAAGCAAATTGTAAACATGAAGTTTTATGGTGAGGAAAAAGGTGAAGCTTCTGAAACCATTTCACTTTCTTAAAGTTGTTCTTATTTAAATGCTGTTGAATTGCTCAAGTGCTGCATTCAGCCTCTGTATTTGCTTTTATCAGATTTGATGTTAGGCTTGAATCTCTCTTAACTTCTTGCCTAATGCTTCTGTCTATAGATGGTGAGATTTTATTGGGGCAACCGCTTGATTATTTAGAAGCATACACATCCAGATTTTTAATGAAGTTAATTATGACCATATATATACTATGGCCAATTTCATCTACAATGGCTCATTGCAAAATACCACATCTTTGAAGTTCAACAATCCTGCCCTGTTTGAACTTTGTTAAAATTTTACTCTTAGCCATTTTAAAATCTGAAATTTAAATGCTGGAATGAGCTAAGTAGATGTCTACAGGTGTTTGCCAGTAATTTTTGTTTTTCACCCATGGTCTTATGTTTATGACCAACCCCCAAAATACTTTTTCAATGTTTGTTTAAATTATCTATTAAAAGTTTAAAATTTTCACTTTTTTGATGATAAACTACATTTTCTAATTAAATGTAAATGTTTTACAAATATATTTTGATTAAAGTAACAGTATTTTATATTTTTTTAACCATTTTGTACCTGGTCTTAAGATTTTAACCAGAAGTGTGTATATAATTCATTACCTCCACATTACTAACTACATTCATTCCATTGTTGACTTGATCTAAACATAGTAAAATGTAATATTTAAAGTTCTATTCTCAATAAGTGGGGCTAACATCAAATTACACTGAAAGCAGCAGTTGTCTTCAGATCACAATATTAACCAGCATTGTGTCTGATCAATACTTAGGTGACTGTTACTTAGGAACATCAGATACTCAAAATGATTTATGGCCTTGTCCAGGCTAAGCAAAATTTAATAAACTATCCTCTCTACATTATTGACAAGACTTGTTGCTAAGAAATTAATACAAAAACTTTTTATAGAACAATCAAACTTCTTTTTACTTGCATTAATCTCTTTATTAGAAACCAAACTATATAATGTTGTAGATAATCAGTTACCATTTCAAACTTGAAAGAAAAACATTAGTTCTTAAAGTGCTATTTCTGAGGTCAATTAGTATTTTTAAAATTTTACAAGCACCTGTGCATAATGGTAATTTGATTAAAAAATACCTTCCAATTTTTAACCATTATATGTCATCCAGAGATATATTATTTATGATAATACATTTCATCATTTTATGCCCAGATTTCATTCATTTACCTATTTTTACACAATACCAATGTTATAATTTGAAAATTACATGATACTTTTTCAATTAAAATTATAGTTTTTTAAAAAATATATAAAAAGAAATTTTGATATCAACACAATAAGATATTTTAACAGACTGTTGACAGCATCATGGATTCCATTTTATTTTCTTATACGAATTTCAGCTGAATTATCATGTAGTTTTGTGGATTGCAGTCTTTTAAAGCTGATGGAATTTTGTGACATGCTTTATGAAATGCAAAAATAGATTATATTAACAAAAAATATCATCTCTCACATAAAGCCAAGCTTCATTCATCCTAAAAAACAACTACACTGCTATTGAAGTTTTTTATGCAATTTCAGAAAAACATGAATTTCCACTCAAAAGTTTATGCTTTCAAACAACATATTTTATTATTAAATGTTCCATAAATCAAAACACAGTATCTTTATAACTTAGTTCAATCAGTTATTGGATTAATCTTTTTAAACAGTATTTTTCAAGGCTGGCATGCATGTATGAACTTACTCGCCTGACCAATCAAAGCAACAAAATCATCATTACTGATACATTTTTTTTTCTTGTCATGCCCATGCATTTAATAAATCACAAAACTATCTGTATTAATATTGAGTACAAACTGGCTTTTGAAATGTGTCAATGCAGTTGGAAGGCATGATCTTGCATATTAAAAAGTTTATCCCATGCTGACATGGTCCTTATACTAAAAGATACAAATCAAAGCTGAATTTTGATGTTCAGATTATTCAATTCTTTGAAAGAGTGAATGCTTGAATGTTCACAAATGTATGAGAAAGGAATCTTTTTTATGACTGATCAGTGAAAATAAAAATTATTAAGGCATAAATAAGGAGTGAATTAAAAATGTGTTACTGTTGACATCATTTTTTGCTGAAAGGATTCTTAAATATATTTTTCTGCTTACCAATGATTGAGTGTATCAATCAAAGCAGAAAATCTGTCCTCACTAAAAATGATCATATTTTCTTCCCAGTTTCTTTTTTTCTTAATTTCTGGTTTTATTTTATATGATATGATATGACACTCATAAATATACAGAATTCAAATAAGACACTAAGAGAATTTTTACATTTTAGCTGTGAATCATTAGATTATGAACTTAGATATTACACAAGGGAATTCAAAATGCCTTGCTTAACAAAAAGAGCTTAAAGCAGATAAAATATCACTGCCAAGATGAAGTTACTTTCTGAATAGTTTGAATTTCTATAATTTTTTTTATGTACATTAGAAAAGATTCAGAGGATATGCAGTCCATATACCATAAAGATGGTATTCAAGAGAAGCTCAGTCATTTAGAAATATCTCTCTTAAGTCAAGGCACCCTCATCAGAAGAGAACATTACCAAGAACTCTGTGTATTCTGTCCTATGCAGTTGTGGCAAGGAATACAAGGGCAACTGCTGATTAAAGTTCACCCAATACAAGACTTAAAAGCCACTCAATGTAAAGGGTTATTGCTAAAATGATTATGATGAACATTAAGATATGAATGAAAGAACAGGTGGTAGAAGGTGGAAAATAATATGATAAGGGGGATAGATAACCATAGACAATCGTGAATGGTCTTCCTTTCAAAAAATATTTTCCACCTGAAAGAGGTAGATGGACATTAATAGACCAATTAGAGACAAATATTAAGAGACTGTATTAGTAGTCATTCTTTTGATCAATGAAAATGCAAATTGAATTAACTTTGTCCATTAGACTATCTCTCAAACACAGATGTCAGAAATATTTGATTGACAAACAAGTGTAGTTAATTTTAATATTTCAATGTTTCTTCATAACCTGATTTTAGCAAGCAAGCCATAAATTCAAATATTCTATCACTGCTGTTCTGAATTATATCATTGCTAAAAGTTTAAAGTCAATTATTTATCATAAACTTTAATAAAAAGAATCATGAGCTTAAAAAAGCTTAATCTGATAAGAACTTTACAGAAATATACTTTATGAAAAAGAAAAATCAGTAGTCTATTAAAGAATTTTACCATATAATTCATTAAAAAAAGGTAGCTTAGTCTGGCATAAAACCACAATAAGTGAGACACTTAAAACAATCAAACTTATGATGGGTAGCAAACTTTCCTCTTAGTGTACTAACATAATATGGTAAACAGCCATCAACAAAGGACTCATGCAAATTCTTCTGTGATTATTCTCTACCATATCTTACCAACAAACCTATCACATCTATCTCGTCTTTTCTTACCATATCTGTTGTCCATTGGACATCAATCAAACAACCTTTTACTTCATCTGTTATCTTTTCATCTTACTTTATGCCCTAATCATCTCAAGTTTTTGTCATTCTTTCATTTCTATAACTCTAATCTCTGATTCATGTTGACCTCTTTCACTTATCCTTGTAGTATTAATCTTTCTATTGTTATTTGTGTTTTATACACACTTCTTAGTAAACCGTTTCAAAGCATTTACATCAAGTAAACTATTATATGAAAGTTTCAACATGAATGTTGCATGTAAAAACATTTTGATTATGTATTTTGAAAATAAATTTCACTTGGAAATGTAATATTTACAAACAATTATAAATATCACAGAGAAGGGTGTTTAATATTAGAAATTATGTAAAACTGCAAACTTTTTGCAACACTTATGAAATCATTTTGGCAGGAAATAGGAAGGAAAATAGTTTATCCTTTTGCTATAATGGGCTTTAAATTAGCAAGAAAAGAATTGCATAAATAAATATTTTCTACTTTCATCATTTATTCAATTATCATGCTGTTTTTTCATCAAATTTTAAAATAATTAGCAAGGAACTGAATTCAAAATCAAGAATATTCACAATATTATAAAATAAGCTAAAAGAAATTAAAAGTCATGAAATTAATGGCATTTTTCATACTCTAACAATGTTCCATTGTATCTGCTAAAGCAATAATGATTAGAATCTTAGATTCTGAACATCTGTGATTAATTATATATTTTTTTAAGCAAGCAAACATTTATGAGCATTGCTATTATGAAATCTTATTTATGTATTTATTTTAAATATATAAGTAAACTTGAGAAATTATTTCCACAGTGATTTTTAAATAATATTTCTTACAGTTTAAACAAGTGAAGTCCATGAAGCAGTACAAAACTTGTTATAGTTTTCTACATTTTGAGGTTACTTTGAATTAGTTCTAAGTGACAAAGAATATTCCTGACCTCAAGACCTAAGGGTTTTTCTTCAGTCCTCACAAGCAACTCTACTTCATTACAAGAACAAAAAAGAAAAAGGACAATTCTTGAATAAACCTTCTGGGAAATCAATGCTAATTAATGTCTCACTTGCAATTACACTAATTCGATTCTCTGAGAACACAGATTGCTCACATTTCTACTGCCAAAACCTTCTCATCCTTTCACTCTGCATGTTGCCAACTCGGGTGAATGGACAAAAATATAAAAAAATTAAAAAAAGACATTGACTTCCACAATGTTTTTGTCTTATTAAATAGCTGCACACCAAAAAAAATGTTGAGTGCTCCTTTGTGCAATTAGATTGCAAACTCTCCAGGAATTCAACTAGAAAGCACAGACTAATCAAATGCAACACTTGATGGTCAATCTTTAAATAATATAATTTACAGAAAGACATTTTTAGTAATATCTTTTAAACCTTATAATAGAATTCTTTCAATACAACTTCACTATTGGAATAAAATGATATACAGAGTAACAACTCAACTAACTCAGTCATGTCTAAAAGCCAACAATTCTTACATATCTCTAAGTGCTTATAACTAAACATTTCTTCATAATAGACTTTACTAATCAGACCAATATACTTTTTTCTTTTTAAGTGGTATCACCCCATACAAGGCAATAAAGCCACTAAGACACAAGGTGTTACTGAATGTGGAAGAATTAGGAACAGAAACATTAATAATGGGTGGAAATAGAAAAGAGTAATCAAGAGAATAGTAGATAGCAATTGACATTGTATTTAAATTTTTGCAGATTAAGATTGGCTGGAAAACATGGAGCTGGAAGGGAGTGCCATAAGCAAGAAGTGAAAGAAAAGAAACTCTTAGCATATACTTTACATCTACATCAAGCCAGTTCAACTGTAAATTGATGATATCTCGATGCCAGTCTAGTACTGCACTTAAATTAAAAAAGTCAAAACACCATAGTAAAAAGCTCATCTGAACAATTACAATGAAAGCATTTATAGAAGAAACAGAGAAGCAACCTTCTTTGAGTGTTTTTCATACACATTAACCTTCTCAGAATTTTAAACCTAACCCTTTATTAAATCCACCAAGATAGATTATTTTCCTTCCACTTTCTATGTGTAACAATACGATTTCTCACACATCCTTAGGAGATAAGTAGATAAATTCCTTTTCCATTTAAGTCAACTTAATTATTTGAGTTCTTTAGGAATTTCATCTCAGTCCATCTTCAAGTCAATTTAATTGCCAGAGTTTTCAGGATTCTCATCTCTAGCCCATCTTTAAATTGGCAAACATAAAATTTTGTCAGAGATTTTAGATAATCATAACAAGTCCTTTGAAGAAATTGACCACCTATCTAGATCTTGGGTGGTCTACTTTACCAGAACACAAGTGAAAAGATAGGAGGTGGCTTAACAGCTAGTATCAATATAAGCAGAGAGAGACAGGAAGTCAGAGGGAGTGAGTAGGTGACCAGCAACCAGGAAGGGACCAACAAGCAGTGAGAAATCAGTAGTTTCCTGAATGGTCAGTGAATATAAGGGTCCTCTTTCTGTGGCCAGAAGTTAGTGTGATAGCAGTCCATTTTTTCAAAGCTCAAGGAAGAATATACATAAAAAATCATATTGTTGCTATTTCCCAACCAGTGTCTTGAAAAGCATTTGTCATTATTCTTTGTTGAATTCAATCATGGCCAATGTTATGTAGTGGTTTCACAGTGGAGGCTTGTATTTGTACTAAGTCAGTCCTAAAATAGGTTCGACGTACAAAACGTTAGGAACTTGATATAACAGGTAATGAAGCAGCAATCTAGTTGTGGTGGCTGATACTTTAATATCCAACTAACAGTCGTCCAACATCGACTGACTGACCAACTCAGAGCCACTGCTACTACTACTCCTACTTATTATAGGTGGGAGAGTCTATTAACTATAGAATAGGTGTGTTCCAGTATAACACCCCCCCCCCCTAAAACTTTACTCCATAGGAGTAAACGGTTTTCTTTATTTAAAGAAAATATGAAGAAAAAAAAAAAATTTTTTTTTTTTTTTTTAGCAACATCGTAGCGTATCTCCTACGTTTTTTGATCCACTTTTAAATGATCAGTTGCCTTTCTTTTTTCTTCTGGATCGGCATACCTCAGGTAAAATTGCTGCAGGCATTGTTAGATCAAACGTATTGAAAATCACCTCCATCGGCATTTTTTCTGCAGGACCGTTGTCAACCACGTCTGAAAAATGTCGTCTGATCTGGTTACTGCATGTGAATTTTTTGCCTTTCACCAAGTACATCATATAGCCAATCTGCTTTTCTAACTTTTTTTTTTTTTATATCTCCATAGTGTTACCAGAAACAACCTGCCACTTTGAGCTTCTTAAGGATGGAGTCACAGTTTCTGTAGGTTCTTCTTGTGGTTCTATTTGTTCAGCCTCTAGCTTTCCTTTTGTTGATCTTGTGCTTAAGGTTTTCTGTAGTGACTTCAGTTGACTTAAATCATTTAATAATACTGCATGTCCTTGACTGCGGGTAACTCGCTCCCCAGTTTTTCTCGGTGTCGGCTTCATCTTTACTTTCTGGAGCTTGTTTTTCACATATATCGTCAGTGTTACCCATTCAACTTTTTTAAATACACCGGTTTTCTCTAATCAGTTCAATTCTATATCTATCTGTTCATTTGAAGCAAACAGCACATTCCTTTTCTTTTTGAATACCGCCTGAGCATTTTCTTTTGGCTGGAATTTTGCCTCCATCTCGGTACACGTTCCCAAACCTAAAGAAAAAACAGTAGGAAAAGTTCCCTTGTTTCTTTACTAATTTTTGGGCTTCGTGGTTTAAAAAATCTACCTTGTAACAGAAAGAATTTATCGGTAGATCCCATAATTGGAATTCTATTATCCAATCCGTACCAAGTAAGTTTGTGGTATTTTCTATGATAAATAGTTTAGCTTTTTGCGCTTTTTTATTTAATGTGACGTTTGTTACAAATTCTCCAATAAATTGTATTTTTTCTCCCATCACTGACCTCGATTTTATTTGTTTTGATTAAAGTTGGTTTCCCCAACTTCTTCCACGTATGCAAATTTATGATAGATAGGTCGGAACCAGTGTCGAGTTGCATTTTTATTTTTTTATTACTTATTTTGACGGTAACAAATTTTCTGGTTATTCCATCGTTCACCTCGTCAGACTTTAATTTTCTTATTTTATTGTCTTTATTTTTTGACCTGCAGTGCGAGTTTTATGCCTCACTCTTTTACAGTTGAAACATTTTTTATTCCTAAAATTGCAATATCTGTACCAGTGAAGTTCACCACAAGCAAAACATGGCTTTGGGAGTTTTTGTTTATTTTTCTCTGGTATTTCATTTTTTTGTTTGATAATCCGCAATTTTAGAATTCTTTTTGGTAGACTGACTTTCTTTTTTGTAGCGTATTTTCCTTACATGCAAAACGCCAAACTGTTCTATCTTTTTTGAATCTTTCTTTATCTTGTGCAGTCTTCTGCCAAACTCTATATCATATATATTGGTTGGCTTTCCAATTTTGTCAGTACTAATTTCCTCAACTCTGCATCTCTTTCCGATACCAGCCCTTGAACAAACACAAAGTTGTCAGCGCTTAACTCTGCTAGCTTGAATTCTTCACAGTGCTTATTAACATTGTCTGCATACATTATATAGTCTTCTTCATCTTTCATCAGATTCAAACATTTCCACCTCTTGTGAAACAAAGATGTCTTTTTACTAAATAATTCACTTAATATATTTACCGTCTTGGTAAAAGTCAACTTGCTAGTTTTTTTCGGTAAAATGTAGTTTACCAATTTGTTATGCTCAGCAGTTCCTAACTTGCTTAAAAGAAGTCTAACCTAGTCTAGTGGCAGTCCTCGTTATACATGTCCGTATATTTTTTATAATATTCCTCAAAAGTTATCTCTTCATCTGGACTGTACTTGAATATTTCAATTGAATTCCATATTCTATTCTCAGGGAAAGAATCATTTTGTAGATTTTTCTCTTTCCTCTTCTCAGTTTTTTCCAGAATTTTGTTTTGAAACTCCATATGCATCTGTTCCATTTCTCATTGAAACTGCATCTGTCTATTAAAAGTTTCCTCCTGTAGTTGCATCTGGAATGTTTTCTGTTGCTCTAATATTGTCGTCTGTTGTCCCGTCTGGAACTTAAAAAATTCCTGGAATATATTTTTGCATTCCTCCATCTTCGCAAAAAGTTTGCACAATGCTTAAATATTGTAGAGGGGAGTCCTAAACGAATTTGCAATTTGTGACCTATTTGAGCAAACTGCCTTATCAAGAAAAAAAAAAGAAACATTCTTTTCTCAGTTGAGAATACGACTGATTTTTTCATCATTAAGTTGACGTCTTGTCTTTCAAAAAACTTTGCCAATTTTTTTTTCTCTTGTCTTTCAAAAAACTTTGCCAAGTTTTTTCTTTTTTTTTTAATCTTAATCCGAGATGTTGTCGCCAAAAATTTGACGAGCAAGTTTTTTTTTTTTCTCCATATGAGTACGAATTTCATCACCAAATAATGTGGCAAGCAAATTTTTTTTTTCTTCCACCATATGAATCTGAATCCCTTCTCCGAATAATTTTTTTTTTTCCCGTATGAGTTTGAACACTCATACTTTCTTTTTTGTTATGGTGGGTGAAATTTTTTTTGTTCTTCCACTGTATGAATTTCGAATCCTCGTGGGCAAGTGTGTTATGGAGTACAAATGTTTTTCTTTCTTTGTATGAATCCGAATACTGTCACCAAGTGTTGTATGGCATACAAAAAGTTTTTCTTCCTCCGTATGAGTCTAAATACTTTCGTCGCCAAGTGTTGCATATGGCGAACAAATTTTTTTTCTTCCTCTGTATGAGTTTGAATCCTGGTCACCAAGTTGTTATGTAGTATGAAAAGGTTTTTCTTCCTCCGTATGAATCCGAATGCCTCGTCACCAAATTGTTATGTAGTGGTTTCACAGTGGAGGCTTGTATTTGTACTAAGTCGGTCCTAAAATAGGTTTGACATACAAAACATTAGGAACCTGATATAATAGGTAATGACGCAGTAATCTAGTTGTTGTGGCTGATACTTTAATATCCGACTAACGGTCGTTCAACATCGACTGACTGACCAACTCTCTGAGCGACTGCTACTACTACTCCTACTTATTATAGGTGTGAGAGTTTATTAACTATAGAATAGGTGTGTTCCAGTATAACAGCCAAGGAGACAAACTTGTGAACATCGTAAGTCAGGTGCATATGAAGATACAGATGACCTTGGATGTCATCACAGGTTGTGCAGTGAATGATATGTTGAAAACATCTTCACATATGTTTACATATCTCTTATCAGTTAATTCTCTTCAGTTTATTCAGTTTTCTATCACTTGTCCATTGCATATAACTCTTCTTCACTACCTGATCCAGAGATTGAACTCATGACTGCCACTAGGCCATGTATCTCTTGGAGAAACAGTAATGTAATTTTTAACCTTATACTTAATGTCAGAGTTGAGGTGGTAGAATATTTACAAGTGTTCCTTCTCCCTTACTTTTGAGACTTGCAGATAGTGTTTATTCTAGGTTAACTGAAGGGGTTTTTAAAAGCAAACATGTGCTTTCAGCACCATTTCCTGTCAATTATTTTGATTTCATTCCAAAGAGTAATACCTCAACAGTAATTCTTATCATCCATACAGCATCAAGAAAGGAATCAACTGCCGATCCCAATATTGGGTCAAACATATGAGTGGCAATATAAACAAATACCAACATATGACTGGCATTAGAAATATCCCTCAAAGTAACAACTACTCTGCAAGCATAACATCAACTTCCATAAGCCAGGGTACAAGGGTCATCTGCTACATTCTGTCTACTATACCTAAGATGTACATTAGAAAATATGATTTATTATAAAATTATGAAAACTGAACCTGACAGAAAAAAATTACAATACAAAATAAAATCATTAAATCTTGTCATTTATGTATATGAAAATTTTGCCTTGAACAACTGCCAAATTCTGTGTTAATTCATCTTATAAGAAAATGTCTAATTCATTTGTTCAAATATTAATAATTTACATTATTGTACTAACATGAACAGATGCGATACAATCATACATAAATGTCTCAACTGAATTGAACAAGAGAATTATATAAGCTGGTTTTGTTTTTTATCCTAAAAATATTTTTAAAATAATTCTTTTTCTTGCAGGAGTAATTCTTTTAATTTTATATTTTTCCTGTACACTTCTTATTCTACTGAATTTATGTCAAATCAATTTTTTCAAATATATTTATTATTCTATATACTTAGATAAAACAAAGGCATTACAGCTAGAAAAATTAAAATTCTACTGAAAAAAAAGAAATAACAAATTACAAATATGCAAATTATTTTTTCAAAATGTTTTGCTTGAACTGATAAAGTTTAAATATTTTTATGCTCAATGTTGATGGATCCCTAGAGGAGGATGGACAGTGAATAAAGAAACAAAAGAATGGCAATTAGTTTTGGTGAAATTCATTGCATTTTCCACTTTGTTTAATTATTCTACTTGGACTGTTCATAGCAGGTTTGATTTTATGCATATATTTAAGCCCATCAGCTGTGTAATCAAAAGAAAAGCTGCAATAAAAATGCTTCTTCACCCCTTCCTGCAAGATTAATTAAACTCCTGTTGTTTCCCATATGAATCTTTCTTGGCCATTAAAATCACCATGTTTTTCCCCAAGAAACTGCAATTTGATTAAATGTTATAACATTTGGTTAACATCAATTTCTTTCTCACAATTTTTTTAATCTTAAGTAATGGAGATTTTGCTTGAAACTTGTCACAGCTTTTATGAGTAGAAAGCTTATTTCCTTTTTATTGGCTTTATACATGCAAAGATTTTCCTTTTTTATTTATTAGTTTTCAATTTTGACCAGCGAAGGGATTATTGTTTCCAAGTGTATCGCTTTTGTTTTTATTATATTTCAATCAGTATAAGATGCTTCAGCATGGCATTATCTATGGCTTCAACTTCACACAACAAAATACCCCATGATTTGGTCTCCTACTTTCCAAAATTGATACAAACTAACAATCACTAATGTTTTTTTCAACTGTGCCTTGAATGAGAAAATATCCAATGTGCTTCCAGACTTTTGTCGTAAATGTGAAAATGTATATAGATGATATCAGATTTCATTATACAAGTCACTATTTTCACAACTGGTAAAAATTTCAAGATATATTTATATCATAAATTTTCCATTTGAATTTCAGGTTAGAGACCTGATTTTATTAGAAATATTTACTATAAACTTTTGGCAGTATAAAATTATGCAACTCAAGAGTTGTTTATAATACTAAAAATAAATATATATGATAATTATTGTTATTGTTTTTTTAAGTTAGAATATATAAAGATTGTTATGGGTTGTAAGAAAAATATAACCTCAAAAAGAAACAAAATATGAAAAAATTATTGAATGATCGGAACACACCACTGGAAATTAGAATAGAAAAAAATGAAAACAGATCACAAAACAGTCAAAGAAAGAAACTGCAAACATTGACTGTAAGAATGTCACAAAAAGAGATCTGAGACTAAATTAAAAGTTAATAAGCAAGAAAAGTGAATTTGCCAGCAAGAAAATATTTGATGCTGTTGTTGCAAATATAGATAAAGAGAAAAGATGGAGAATATTAAGAATATCTGCAAGAGACATGAAAGCAATCAAACAACTTTTAAGTAAATATCCCAATGAGAAAGAGGGGTGAAGATGTAGATGCAAACTGATTTCTAAATAGTAATTTTAATTGAGGAATGCAAACCTACATTAGAGGGTTAATCTTGCTAGATAATTAAATTCCCTTTCAATGATTTTATGATATAATAAATTAAGCTGAGTTTATATCATATATATATATATATATATATATATATATATATATATATATATATACACATACAGTATACAATATAAAAAACAAGATGCTTTTCACAGTTTTGATGACATAAATCTATGTGTGTGTGTGCTCACTATTTTTCACTTCTTGGAAACTATTATGCTTTACATGTAGAATTATTGAGGTACATTAATTTCCTTTCCAATTTCAAAACTAACATCTTGAAACTAGAATTCATTTCATATATATATATATATATATATATATATATATATATATATATAGATATATATAGATATATATAGATATGTTGACAGTCATCACTTTCCTATAAAAAAAGTGTATGATAATATTAACACACTGAACTTGGAGATCTGACCCATTGCCTATTCATGAGTATTTGAGATAAATTACAATATTTCATAACTGCTTGTATAACAAAAAAATAATCAGCAACAAATGATTTATAGAAAGTTGCTCATATGAACGTCCTTATTCTATTTATATGCTGTGTAACTCTTTTCAGCAACAAATTTAGTATAGGTGAAGGAGCATGAAATGGGCTGGAAGTTAGGTAGTTTTGTACAACACTGTTAGGTCCTAGAAAACCAAAAACACTAATTTAAATGTCCTGGGTATGATGATAAACTACATTCAGTAGTAAGTCCTCTGAATGGGAGGCTTTGAGGAAAGTCAAACAACTTCTTAATTGTTGTTGTTCCCAGGTTCACTTTGAACTGGGGTGGTAGCACCTGTTAGGATCCCAGCTATGGCCTAATTAAAGCCTAAATTGAGGTCAAAACATTATGAAAGTATAAAATATTTTATAGTAAAAATACCAGCAAAACATTTTCATAGTAAAAAAATTACCAGCAATATATTTTTGTAAATGAAATTACTAATGCTCTGAAGAAAATTAAATTTTGGCATTAAATGACATATAATGACTTGATATGCCACTAAAACTCTTTTCAGTGATTAGACACTATAGTATTGTTTTGGTAAGCTAGTACTGAGAGTTCAACAAATCAAAGACTAACTATTAGGTTGGTGCAAAAATAATGACGTAATAATGTCGTTTTTGACGTATAACGTCAAAAAACAACATTATTACATCATTATTTTTGCACCAACCTAATAAATGAACAGCAACAATTAAATAACAGCAAAGTCTTTTTCTATTACTATTTTAAATTCTTGATATATTTATTCCACATTTAACTACTACTGTTGTAAAATTTAAAAAAGAGATTTCCATGAACTGATTAGGAAAGGCAATTCAATCAAAAATAAAATTTCTTCTATGTGCTATCCCTTCAGGACATTATGACTCTCCATAAATTCTTGTTCTTTGTAGTTCTTAAAAAATAAAAGAAATTCCTTTTCAAAAGAGCAAATTGATGATGATGATTAAAAATAATCCAGGATACACAACACAGGACATCACAGAGATACCCTACATATCTCATGAGTGTTGTACATTTTAATATATGAATTGTTACAATGTTTGGGGACCTCATGATTTATTAGAGAAAAATTTAATGAACTGCATTTTCATCAGAGATTCTTTGCTCAAATTTGACAAAAATTACCCATTTTTGAAAAGAACAATCATAAGTGAGGAAAAATGAAGAGTTGACAACAATGGGGAGCAAAAATATCTTGGAGAAAACAAAAATCTGATCTGCATCTGAAGGTGATGTTGTGCATCTGTTAAGACTGGAGGGGCATTCTGTATTACAAGCTCCTTGAATTCAGACAAGTATTGTTGCCAATTGTACCGGTTGAAAGCAGAAACCAATGAAAAACATCTGAAACTGTTCAATTAGAAGAGTATCATCTTCTATCAGGACAATATCAGACTTCACATCTCTTTTCAGACTTGGCAACAATTTTTACAGCTTAGCTGGAATCTGCTATACCTGGCATACTCACATCATCTTGCACCTTCAGATTACCATTTCACTTCCTAAAAAATTCTCTCCAAGACAAACTTCAATTCTCTGTAAACCTTTAAAAACCACTCATATTAGTTCATCACTCAAAGATGGCAAGTTATGGTGGTGATGGTATTATGAAGCTGCCTTATATGTCAAAAAATGGAATAAATAGAACATATATGGCTGAATAAATCTATGTACAAATATCTAAATATTGTCTTTGAAATTCACTTGAATAAAGGACAGTGACAAACTAACAAATGAGAATCCTGCTTACTAATGACAGCTTTGGAAACTTAATTGGCTCAGGTTTCATCCATGAAAGAAAAGCTTCTTTCAGTTTCATTCTTGCCCAAATTTACTATTTTAAAATTCATCAACTAAAAATACTTTGATAAAATCTAACAAAACCTGATGAAGGAAAACTAAAAAAAAATATTTGTAATGTCTAGAAAAGTTTAAAACAAGCAATATTTTCTGATTTTTTTAAGACTGAGTGTCTAATAATAAGCTTTATATGTTCTGTAAAATATCCATGATAACTCTAAACAGAAATTCTTTCAAGCCAGAAATAAACTATCTTCAAGAAAAAAACATTTTGTGACCCACACTCCAAAGCAATATCTAACAATATGAGAATCAGCCAAAAATGCCCTTTGGAGATTGTTTGGCATTAAACCAGTGAAGCTGCAGTATAAGCATATGATGATTGGTTACTTCTGAAAGTCATTCTTTTTAACATGATTTACACCTATCAGAATTTATTGAGTCTTACTCACGCCAAAAAATATATTAATATTTATATTCAAGCTGTGGATACAAAAGAACAACTTAATTGTTGCTTTGGGGATATAATGTTTCACCTCATATGATGTTAGATAAACAAGAGCTATCATTATGATCAAAGCCATTTGCACATTAAGTTATCTCCCAGTCATAAAACATAGCTGACTTATTCATATCATCATGTCCATTTTATCAAGATAAAATGGTTCACGTAATAGTCACCAAGTGAACTTAACTTTTGATTATCTACTTAGATAAATATTTACAATTTTTCTATTATTGCAAATTATGATTTAACAAAAAAATTGACTTTGGTATGTCTATTGAATAGTTAAGTAATGACCAACAGTTATCTAAATAATTATCTAAAATAAGTGATTTACATGGTGCACTTTATATACAAGCTATCATATGTTCTTGATTTTTCGTGTAAGTACACTAACTTTAAGGAGAATGCTTTTTTACTATAAGTAAAACAGATAGCAAGATGGTAATGACAAGAGGTTAATTAGCTGATCTTATGTTTTTTAAAAATCCTCTCATGTTTTTTATTGTAGACTATCTTTATAAATTTCTTCCAGCCTTCCCTCATGGTAGATAGGTTTTAATGTATTATGATTAGGCCAACACAGAAACAGCAGCTTTTTCTACAAGTAGGCATCTTGGATGGTAGCAGAGGAAGAATTCTGTGTGTAACATCTTCAACAGCATTTATTTGCCAGCTGGACCAACCATGTTTCTGTAGTTTCAAGCACACCCACACAGACATCTCAAACCAGTATGATCCACAGCCAACTTTTCTAATTGACTAGGTAAGACATCACAGTCTTTGATGACCATGGTTAAATAAACAATAACAGAAAAAGGAAAAGAATGGGACAAAAGTAATATAAAGCAAGCAAACAATATATGCAAGGCAAAGCAACACTAATATGGCAAAAAGTTCAGAAATTAAGAATTAGGGTTGACACACGTGAGCAAATTTGGATATGTGTTTTGACTTCAAGGCAAGACAGACAAGGGTCATGTCAGATGACACAGAAAAGTGGCCTATTTTATTGGCAAGTAAGAAATCCCAGCATCCCTATATACAAAATCAGCATGAACTTATTTCATAAAATTGTAGAACATGATTAAGATAATGAACATTTATTTATGTTTTCAGTTGGACTAGATACCATCTCCAATACAAATGGTTTACTCATCATATTTTCAATAATGATTTTAATCCAGAAAATCATCATATCAAACTGGCAGATGGTAGTCAAACCAGTAAAATTTGTTTAAAAAGAAGCAATGCCCTGTTGTGGTGTCCTCCTTCTTAAGAGTCTACATTAGACTCTTTTGCCTACTATAAGATTAGTAGAACAGAAGGCTTCAGGGAACAGAGAACTGTGAATATATTGAGCATTAGTTCATTTGACACCCTCTCACTAGTCATGTAATACTCTTCTGGTGTACTGCTTAATATACAATATATCTGCAAAGCTGGTTTTTGTTATTACTTAACCATTTACTTGGTCACAACATCTTGGCAATGAAGGATTCAAAGAAACAGACTTCACATTAAATCATAAATTTTTTTTTTTTTTGCCAGTGTCTACAACAGTGGTGAAGAAAGGAATTCTAATCCAACTCTACAACAAATGGGTATCCAGTATTAATTACAACACTGACAGTGAAAAAAAGAAACTCTTCAAAACAAGAGGATTTCTACAAGAAGGTTAGTGAACCTTGTTATTTTTTCCATTCCAACAAGTCAGTAAAAGAATTGTACAAGTCAAACAGACTTCTTGTTTTCACCGATAGGGTAAAGTAAAAAATTTACCCCCCTCTCCCACTATTAAATTTTTCAGTAAAAGAATCATACATAAGTCAAACAGACTTATTTAAGAGGGTAAAAAGAAAAAAATTCCCCCCCTTTTATTTCTTAAATTTACACAGTAAAATGGACGAATTTAAAAGTGCAATGCTAGAGTTGTTGAAAACCAACAAGAACAACAACTACTGTTGGAGCAGAAATACCAAGAAAGACAAGAAAAATTCCAATGAGAACAAGCAGAATACCAAAAGAAATTTGAGGAATTGCACCTAGAAATTCAGGTTAGACAATAGAAACTGAAAGAAATGCTTCTTCAAACACAGAATGAGCAAAGGCACTTGTATATGTCCATAAAAAAATGAAATGAGGACAGCGATAATGCGTTCTCTCAAAACATTATATGGAGTGCTATTGAAAACTTCATGTTTGCACCTGAAGAAGAAGTTACATTTGCTTCATACTTTAAACATTACAAGGACTTATACAATACAGATTGTGCAAATTGGGCTGACTATAAAAAGGTTTGCCTACTCCTCAGGAAATTAGGCACAGCAGAATATACCAAGTTTGTTAGTTATATTTTGTCTAATAAAACCAGCAATTTGAAATTTAAAGAGGAGGTTCCATCATTTAAAGAACTCTTCAGTCCAAAGACATCACTGTTCCACAAGCTTTGGAAATGCATGAATCTCACCCACAAAGACAAAGATTATACTACTTTCACGAGTGTAGTCAATATACACTGTGACAACTTCAAATTGGCAGAGTTAAGCGCCAATAATTTTAAATGCTTGATTTTCGGCCAGGGTTTGATTTCAGTGAAAGATGCCAAAATATGTTGTTGGGAACTCAAAAAACTTGAAAATGAGCCCAACATTACTTTACAACAAATTGCCAAAGATTGTCAATGTTTCGTGAGCATCAGAGAGGATTCGAAAAACATCAAACAGAGTGGTGTTGCTCACATTGAAGAAATATGCGAAAGAAAAATTTTTAAAAATGCCAACCAAAGAATAAAGTTACTTTGCCTTCAAGACCATGTTTCAGGTGTAGTCAATTACATTGGTATAAAGATTGTCCTTTTAAACATAAAAAATGTTTTATGCATTGGGACACAAAAGTTACCACTGCAGGATTAAGAACAAGACAAAAAAAGTGTTGTAAAAATTACCAAGTCGATGAACCAGAAAGTCATGACATCAAGAAATATATTGAAGTGCAAATATTTAACAAAAATATAAAACTACAACTTGATTCGGGTTCAGACTTATCCATAATTATCAAACATTGAAAAAACTGGGTAAGCCAACTTAATAACAAACCAAATAGCTAAAAGTGTAACTGGCAATCCTATTAAGTTTATGGGTGAACTTATAACAAACATGTCAATCAAAAGTAAAACTTTAAAACTAAAGGTGTACATTATGAAGAATATGGGTAATTTGTTTGGGACTGAGTGGTTAGAACAGTTTCAACTTTGGGATATGCCTGTTAACTCATTATGTCAAAAAGTCAAAATGTGACTGACGAAGCAGAAAATTTGAAAGGTGAACTTAAAAAAATTTTCCTGATGTTTTCAGTGTAGGACTTGGAAAATGCACAAAAATGTCTGCTAAGTTTGAGTTAAAGCCAGACATAAACCCAGCTTTTAAGAAAATATGTAATGCTCCATTTGACTCTTAAATCAAATTGATGAAGAATTGAATCGACTTGAGGAAATGGGAGTTCTGGCAAAGGTTGAATATAGTGAATGGGCATCTCCCACAGTTTATATTAAGAAAAAGAGCAAAGAAATTCATGTATGTGCTGACTTCTCTACAGGGCTGAACAGTACCCTAAAAGATCACCATTATCCCCTTCCAAGTCCAGAGGACATATTCTCTAAGATCATTGGAGGAAAATATTTTTCTAAAATCGACTTAAGCAATGCATATCTACAAATACCCATGGACAAGGAATGCTTGAAGCTCCCTTGCATAAACACCCACAAGGGTTTATACAAATTTTTAGACTTCCATTTGGGGTTAAGGTCACCCCCTTCCATTTTTCAACAGGTCATGGACATGATGTTAAACAGTCTGGATTTTGCGGTGACCTATCTTGATGATGTCCTAAGGAAAAGCAAGAGCATCAAGGAACACAAATCACATGTTTGGCAGGTGTTCAGGAGAATCCAGGATTATGGACTTGAATTAAAAGACAGGAAGCGTGAATTTTTCTTAGAGAGGATTAAGTACTTGGGGCAAATAATTAACAAAAACGGAAGATGTCCTGACCCAGATAGGGCAACAGCAATAAAGAATATGCCAGTACCAAAAAATGTGTCAGCGCTTCAAGGTTATTTAGGTCTTGACAATTATTACAACATTTTTGTTCCAAGAATGCACAGTTTGAGAGCTTAGAAGGCCCAAAAGAAAAAGTATAAACTATATCCAGCAGCAAGGCCTCTGATCAGGAGATTGAAGGTTTTGAAGAGCATGGAACCACCTTTTAATTGCTGTTGTTCCAAGGTCCACTATGACCCTGGGTGGTAGCACCTGTTAGGGTCCCAGCTATTGATAAAATACTTAATTCCCAAACCAGGTATAAGGACACTAAGAAAGTTTAAAAGTAATCGTTTTCTTAATTTTTAGTATTACTGCTATATCAGTAGTAGTATTAGTATTACTCTTTTTTGTTAAAAAAAATTGAAAAGACTTGTAATATCACAAGAAAAACTAATAAACACTTTTGAAAAAAATGAAAGAAAAAGAATTAAAATATTAAAATAACAATAATGAAAAAATGATAAGAAAAGAAAGAATTAAAATATTAAAAAAAACAATAATGAAAAAAATAAGAAAAGAAAGATTTAAAATATTAAAAAATAATAAGAAAAGAAAGATTTAAAATATTAAAAAATAATAAGAAAAGAAAGATTTAAAATATTAAAAAATAATAAGAAAAGAAAGATTTAAAATATTAAAAAAAACAATAATGAAAAATGATAAGAAAAGAAAGAATTAAAATATTAAAAAAACAATATGAAAAAATGATAAGAAAAGAAAGATTTAAAATATTAAAAATTAATGAAAAATAAAAGAAAAGAAAGAATTAAAATATTAAAAAAACAATAATGAAAAAATAAGAAAAGAAAGATTTAAAATATTTAAAAAAATAATGAAAAAATGATAAGAAAAGAAAGATTTAAAATATTAAAAATTAATGAAAAATAAAAGAAAAGAAAGAATTAAAATATTAAAAAAACAATAATGAAAAAATGATAAGAAAAGAAAGAATTAAAATATTAAAAAAACAATAATGAAAAAATAAGAAAAGAAAGATTTAAAATATTAAAAAAAAATAATGAAAAAATGATAAGAAAAGAAAGATTTAAAATATTAAAAGGGAAAAAACACTTTTGAAACAGGAAACAAAAAAAGAAAAAATCCTGCTTTTATGTATGCAAATTGTAAGTGAATGTTTTCATGTATTTTTCTTTGAATTTATTGGCCATTTGGAAAGGAGAAAATGAAGAGGCATTAAATCTGGGTGCATTCATCCATCAGATTTGTGGGTGGATGGGGGATGTGATTTCCAATCTGACAGGAATACCTGCAAAAGTTTTCCCCCTCCACTTTCATAAGCAAAAAGTTCACAAAATGCATGCTAGGATATTTTACTTAGTCAAGAGGTTGATTTACAATTTGACGACTCAGTCAAAATATGCTGTTTCAGGCCGACTTGTCAAACTCTCTGTCTTCAGGCAAAGAGCAGAGTCATGTCTGGGGAAGTAAATCAGCCCAACCCTGTATATGCAGGGTCTATGGGAAATTTTTGCCCAAACCTACATGCTCAGAATCACCCCATATAAAAAGCAGTCTTGTGCCACATCCTGCCTCAGTCCAGGTCTACCTTGTCTATATGGAAGATCACTGGGTCCACTTGTCTCACCTAAATTTTCTGCATAGATGCTAATTCATGGCTCATAAAATTTTTTGCTTTCTTGTAAATTTGTTTTACTTATATTGTTTGCTTGCTTGCCTGATATCATTTAATTTTTGCCCCTTTTTCTATTGCAAATATTAATTCTGTTCATTTGACAGTTGTTATTTATTTTGCATTTGGGCTATGACTTCTATCTTAACACTGGGAATCATTGGTTGCACACCATCATTTGCAAATTCTTGTTTCTTTGTAAAACTGCATATGACAACAAGATTCTATATGCCAAATACAGAAGAAAAATCTGCTGCTTGTGCACCTAAGGCAACTTGACATTTATCAAATTTATTTTTCAGCTGAATTCATGTATACCATATTAATAATAGCTTTTTGGCTAATTTTGCCATATAACTGAAATATATTTCTACCAGTTCTAGGTATCAAGCCCAGATAAAAAGCCAATATTTCAAAGCAAGGAGACCCACTCCATTTTCTAAGTGATATAGCACAATATGCATTCCTTCTTCATTTTAACTTAAATCATAACTAAGCTAAATTTGGTAAATCATTGCACTGCCACTTTTAATATGGCATAGGAAGACTACTATTTTATGTACAGTGTCACCTAAGGACATAGGCAATGATGACTCTCCACAACTTCTTGTTCCTTGTGACTCTTAATAATCTTGTCTTTCAGTCATTCATCATAAACCCTGTTCTGTTTATTTATTATTTATTCTGTTTCATTTACTCAAGTTCACCAAGTATGTTATGCATTGTTTTCCTCTGTTCTTCTTGCCATCTCTCTGTCCCATGAGTATCAGATTTTCCAAGCCCTCATTCCTCATTGTGTGCCCCTAAGACCTCAATTGTCTCTTCCTGGTGTTATGTTTCCTTTTTCTTTCCATTTTCTATAAAATTTTGTTGCTCATGTCCTCAGTCCATGGTATCCTCATACAAATGAAATGTCAACTAAAAGCTATCAACTCTGGCAATAAGTAGAAATTTATGTGCAGAAAGGAAGAACTGCATTCACTGATAAAAATCTTTTTTCACATGAGTACTAAACTTTGATGCTGTAACTATGTAAACTAAAGCCTCTATGCAGCAGATAAAATAAAAGGTAAGTAATAGTAGCACATAGTTAATTTTTTTGTTTGTTTGTTTTTTAGTAGGAAGAGAGGTTAAACTTTACACAGTCTAATTGTGAACATATTTTAAACTACAAAAACTAATGTATGTGTAAAAACTAATAAACAATAATGAAAATGTTTCTTTTAATTCCTTAAAATCAATATGAAAGCATTCTCATTCTTGAGACTTTACTGCAATAAATGTTAATATCATGATTGCTCAGTTTACTCTTCAAATGCAAACTTTAAATTTAAAATTTATGGTAACCAAAAGAATAGTATATTTCTTCTCTGAAATTAAAAGAGAAAAATTCTGCCTACAAATTAGTTGACAGCTTATTAAATTTTATTTATTCAACTTGTAAGCTTACAATTACAACATAGTTTGCATTCTTGACATGCCATTAAGATTTTGTATCATAGTGAAAGCAAATTCTAAGTCATGTCTCTGCATCCATTAGAGAATCAAACATTGGGCTTTGGCAATATCCAATACTTGAAGAGTTCTTTCATGAATACAGATTAATCATTAAATGCATATATGACTTCATATTGATTTAAATTTAATTTATATAGTTCACTAGAAATCATACTATTCTTTTAGCAGTGATAATTCCTTAGCAAACACCTAGATGTGACTTTTTTCTCAGATCTTTACAGAAATAGAATGAACTAAAAATGACAAATCTGATAACTACATTGTCTCTCCAAAGCCATGAAGGAGATTTGAAATTTAATACTTTCATTTATTAATTATTTTCAGTAAGTTCTTTTCCTTTAATTTTACAAAATAGAAATAAATTTTACTCATTTCTAAAAAAAATCATTTTAACCTAGGAGTCAAATATTTTCATCAAAGCTATTTACATTTTAATCAGTTTGTCTTTTTGGGACACTTTGCTTTTAAAATAATCAATATTTTTAATTTCTTAATAATTCCTGTTTTACCAGACATTTTTAACAGTGTAAACTGAAATAATTTCAAATTTACATTTATTCCATTTACCCTTTTCAGTTTTGATAAAGGTATCACAATTTCCCATTTTACTCAATTTTGATATGTAAAATATAACAAAAATACAAGTATTGAATATTGTTGTATAAATATAGAAATGAATTATATTTGCAGTGAGATTGTCAGATATAAGGTTTTTTTCCTCTTACCTAAAATTCATTTTGTACGTGAAAAGTTCTTAACTTCAAAAGTAGAGAGAGAAAAAAGAAGTCAACCTTCAGAATCATGGTTTTACTTGGGTATGAACACCAACTACTGGCATCAAAGGGAATAATGCAGCTATCCCATCCACCAAATAGGTCAGGCAATAGCCTTAAAAAAAAACTTATGTAGATCTAAAAACATATTTGTGATCTGCTTTTTGTTAAAATCATCAAAAGACTTTATTTCAGAAATTCTTAAAATAGTTCTTTTATTTTGATTTCTTTCCACAAATTATCAGCTTTTTAACAATTCTTTCTCTTTATTATAGACTAAGTAAACAGTAAATATTAATCAACACATCAAAATTGCTTATAAGTGCAATTCCTTAAAAACTGTAAATGAAATATGTTTAACTATAATTTCACATGTAATACAACTGCTCAAATTTAAGAGAAAATGATTTAAATACATCTTTTACTATGATTGCCAGATTCAATAAAGTTTACCTTTATAAACTAAGAAACTGTTTTAATTCTTGCAGTCACTGTCATCATTGTGAGGCTGAAATATTTCACATGCAATACCTTTTTCCAATATCATCTGGATAAAACTTACTAGAACATTAATGAGATATAACATATCATAGCAATTCTGTATCAAAATATATAAATTAAATTATAAGTACAGCTATCCCTCACCTAATTTCAACAACATCATTTTTATGAAAGAAGATTTCTTGAAGGAATTTGCTGCATAGCCTACCTTAATTAAAAGGCAGCACAAGAATATGGTGCTTAATATTTGAGTTGAACTTCTGGGAATTGATGGCAGAAGTATATTCCTTTGAGAGAGAATTTATTATTACCAAAATTGTTGCTTTCTATGCCGGCAAGGACTCCTCCTTGAGAAAGACAATAATAGAACAAAGATAATAAACCTGTTTGCAATATCCAACATTCAGCTTTGGACAGAATCACAAGGGATTAATAATAATTATCTCTCGGAATGCCTCTGAGGAAATTACAGGCATCTAAGTAGGCTGCCAAATGTAATTCAAAGACATTGCCAAATCATTCCAGTTTGTGGATTTATGATGTAACAATTCTATAAAGGCAGGTCAGCAGAGATGGAGCTGAAAATATTGGTGATGAAACGATGGTGATATGTTACCATTGGGGCCTTTATAGATACAATGAGACATATAAATGGATTCAAGAACAAATCAATGAGACACCATTCAGAATGTCAAATACATTATCAGTAACTCCATAATAAAAAGCTATTAAAAAAAAAATTGAGTGTGCAGATTTGTGACCATGTTTTTATTTATGTTAAACATGAAAATATAAGCTACAGTTATAATTTGAAGCAAGCATTGTTTATACTTTCAGGGAAAAGCTAATCATCCCTATGGAACATCCACACTGCTTGCAAAAATGATTATTAGCTACTATTAAAAATATTTTCAGTCAGGAAGTTTTATATAAATGAAAGAAATATCTGATCATGTTTCTAATATACACATAATCAAAAATTTAAAAATGAATGATTTTCATCTCAAGAGTAGTCAAAAATGTGAAGTGTATGTTAATTAATGTTTAGTTTGGTTATGTATTTGCTATCCAAATGATTAATTTACATCACCAGTACCTATTTATATTCTATATAAAATTCTCTTTTGCTCTTAGATGTGGAATTATATTTATCATACTCTGATTTTTTCAAATTAGTATCATTTTCTTAGTTGTTATAGTTCTAACATTTTTGATATTCTTCAAAAGCAGAGACAGTGAAATGAGAACAATCTATTTTCATGGATTTGTGGTGGTTACAAAATAACTTTTACCAACTCCTTTCAAATATGGGTGAGATGAGGAAAAAAAGGAAAGAAATTTGTGAGCCTATGTGAATTTTTCTTTGGACCAATGGAAACCTTGTCTTCATAGAAATTAGCCCTCAAGGGCTCAATCTTTTTTTTCCTAGGCTCAAGACTAGGAAAAAGAAAAGAGTGAGCCTATGAAAAATCCTTTCAGATATAAAATAAGGAAAAAAATTAAATGAACAAGAGTGTCTGAAGTCATGTGAAATGTTTTGGTTCAAGCATCCAGATTTTCCACCATTGTCAAATTACTCACCAATTATATTATCGGCCTTAACCATACACTGGGCACTTCAAAGAACTTTATATCAACAATCATAGGACATATGAGAAAAGAGGACTTCTGACACTCACAGGATATACTGAAGGTAAGAGTGGCAGAAGGAAATACTAAGTAACCTACCTAACTGACTAAACAAAGTATGAAATTTAAAAGAAAAAAGTGTTTTGTAATAGCAATCCTCCTATATGACAATGAATGTTGAACAATTTCTTTACAAATGAAGAGGGGATTTTAAATAAGAGATGTAGTTCTACAGACAGGTACTGGGAATACCATATACAGATCAAGTTAGCAAAAGAAAGTTTTAAGGCAAATAGTAAAAAAGAGCACATATACTTAAAATCAGAAACAGACAGTTGATATTTCTGGGACATAAGGAAAGATGGCTTGGAGAATTTGACACCAACAGGATATATTGAAGGCAAGTGTGGCAGAAGAAAATAATAACCTACCTAAAAAGCTTGTGTAAATGGATGGCAGAACAGGAACTGGGAAGGATAGTGAAAAGACAAAAAGTTGTACAAAGCCATGATCACCCATATTCTGAAGGGACATGGCACATAGAATATATGCATTCATGATTTGAAGAGAACAGTACAGGGTGCGATGGATAAATTGTCGTTTAAATTATGCAAAAATGAAAATAACAATGATATTTCATTTTAACAGGTATATTTACCAAAAATTACACAAAAATATTGTGAAATACTAAAGAGTAAATTTATTCAATAAAATTCGCCATTGGCTTCAACCTTGGCATCCAGATGTCTTTGGAAGCTCCTGCAACTTTTCTCCTGCAACTTTTCTAGAAGGTCTCCTTGTTTAAGTTGGTGAATGCTGCCATAATCCTTGCCTTCAGTTCATCTTTGGTGTTACAAGGAGTTTTGTTGCTCTTTCACTCAACTGTACTCTACAAACAATAATCAAAGGGGTTGTAGTCTGGGCAGTTAGGTGGCCAGATGTAAGGGGTGATGAGAGTTTCAGAAATTGTCTGACAGCCATGATTGGGTTCTCCTGCTTGTGTGACATAGTGCAGAATCCTGTTGCCAGACATAGGCCTTCCAGCAGCCACCCTCTTAACCTAGGGAAGCACTAACTCCACAAGGCACTTGATGTAGGCCTCCATGTTGAGGCTGAGGACTTCACCAACAAATTTGAGTGTTCATTTCTTATCAGAACAATCAGAGCGAGTTTTTTGAGCTGTCGTACCTCAGTAATCACCATTAGACTCATCTAACTCTTTCCGTAACCTCTGCACTATCAGATTGTCATGAACACCCAAGTATGAAAAGTAACAGATTTAAATGTAAAGTCACACATAAATATGACCAAGGAACCAGTCAAAATGTATCTATTTCTATCTAGATTGTCTAATATATCACAAAATGGATTTTTTATCCTGGCTTTAAATATATGTAATTTACACATTTTCTGGGTAAATATCAAGGTAATAAAATACACTAACCCAAAACAAATGACCTTCAGCCCAATGATCTACACAAAATTTTTTGCCTGGAATATCAAATTCCTAAACAATTATAGTTCATATACATATTCTAATTTCAAAATCAATATAAAGATATTTCATCATGCAAAAGTCAGCAGGTTATCATTACTTGTCCAATGTCTACTTTCAAAGGTCTTATGTATAAGTATCAATTAGTACTTTGTTCATTACTAATTAGACTGTGACTCCCGCCCCCCATTTTCTATCATATTCTCACAGTTACTGTCTTCAAGTTACAATAGCTGATGCATTAAGATCAATTATTTCCCAATTATTGCTTTGAGGAAGAAAAGGCACAGACAAAAGAGCATAAGAAAACTGTTTCAAAGTTAATAGATCTTTTTAAAAAGAAAAAGTAAGTCATCTTTTTAAAAAAAAAAAATGTATGCAATTTGAATGTTCATTATCAAATTTAAGGAAAACAAAGATATTCTTTGTTATAAAATTTGTAATGGACGAATTTGTCAAAAATCTAATCATGGTATTGTTTCTTAACTGAAGTTAACCTCCAGGATTTCAAACTCTTTTTCTCGCAATATCTATCACTCATTCTTATTAAAGAATCTTCTAATTTTAAACTAAAGTTGTCCACAAACTGAAAACCACATTGTAGCAAGAGCACTAGCTGGAAAGTAATGATCAGTATGAAAGTTTTACACATCATTGCTGATACATTTGATCTTTGCATATTGCCTTGTGCCAAACTCAATCTGCCTTAATATCTATTTCTCAAAGCATAAGCATAAGCATAATAGCACATTCAGTAAAGTCTTTTTTTTATTATTTCACATATCAGGTTTATACTTATGACTGGCTATGTATTTCTTCCATAAAAATAATACTGCTAGGGAAACATTAGATAAAGTTTTCATGGTTGAATAGAGAGACAAGAAGTTATTGAAATCTTCTCCAGTGGCTTACAGAAACACACACACACTCCACAGGCTATTGCCACTAACCTATGTTGAACCCCTGTTATTTCTGCCCAAAATGTAACTTCTCTTACTTCCAACAACTTATTCTCTCTCCTTTTTGTCAATTTCAGAGACTGTCCCAAATTTCTAAATTGAGGATACTCTTGTTCCTCTTATAATACTGCTACATCTATGCACTGTGTCCCTTCAAGACATGAGTGATCATGACTCTCCACAACTTCCTGTCCTTTTTAACCCTCTGTAAGGTTTGTCATTTTGCTATCCTCTGCAACCATTTACACACGCTAATTAGGTAGATAATTTGCTGTCCCTCTTACTATATCCTGTGTGTGTCAAATTCTCCAAGTTCTCTTTCCTCATTATGAGCCCCAGAAATTTCAACTTTCTCTTTCAGATACTAACTTTTTTAAAAATGATCTAAAATGAAGTGTTGGTGAAACACAAACTGCCTGAGCATTTGGGCACACTTGGAAGAAAGTAGCCATGATAAAGATGAGAAAACACACTGATTTGTCATGTGCCTTCAAGTTGAAACAGCTACGATGATGACTTCAATTTTTTTCAAACCTTACCACTGTGCTAGGTTGATAATACCATAACCACATATTCAACAATGAAAATTCTTTCAAAATACCAATATAAAAATAGTTATTTTTCTAAATCATCCACATTTTCCATGAAAATAAGACCACTAAGTTTGATCAATTCTTTACAATGATATAAACTCATCAGGTATAACATTTTACATAAACTTTCATGCAGCTTAGATGCATCAACACAGATTTCACTTCATAGAAAAAAATTTCTGATGCTGATTTCAACAAAATGGTCTTCTAACAAATCAGACTTGTATTTATAAAATTCAAAATACCCCGTAGTAAAAAATCATTAAGCAACAAAATTTAGTCTCATGTTTTTCATCATTTTAGTTGAATATTTAAGCAGTGACTGCAAAGCAGTAATCTAATTTTTCCTATCAACTGTATTCAACCTTGTCTAAAAGTACATAGGTAATTTTTATCAATTTGTAACTCAAGTGATAACTTGATTTGTCTATGGAATAAAATTTTATATGCAAACTGAATGTTAACAACTTTAAATTAATTTTCTTGTATAAAAATCATGTCATTTTAGATACAGAAATAAAATTGATCGGAATATAAAGTCCAATAAAATCTATGTGCCATGTCTGTTCAAGATGCCTGCAATCCTGGCACTCTACTTTCATTTATTTTATTGCTTTCACCAACACTTGCTTCTTTATTACACCTCCCAACAGTCACACTTCCTTCTTCATTCATTTGCTTAAAATTTCAAATGGGTTACTTTTCATTTTCCTCTGTTTCTCTTGCCTTTGATGCACTTTTTTGAGTATTAAATTCCCCTTGTTTTCCTTCTACATTATGGGTAGAAACCTTTTGACTGTTAGCCACAGATCTTTTGCAGTTTCTATTCTTTTTAAAACTTTCTCATTTGTTGCATACTCAATCATTGTTATTCTCATTATTCATTGGTAAAAAAAAATAAAATAAAATAAAACATCTCTAAACACATCAAATCTAAGAAAATACTGGCAACAACTGCAAAGAAATCACTTTCTGGACAATCATATATTTTTGTACATCACCTGAATAAACAGGATAAAAGCACTTTCCTAATAGTTTGAAAAACACCAGACCTTTGCTCTTGATATTTTTAAAGAATCATCAGATAAAACTATTTTCATTAATTTTTTGTTTTTATCATTCCTAATCGAATATATGTTGCATACATCACAAGTCAAAATGAAATTAATTATAAACCATACAAATATCCAATTAATTCATTCTAACTTTTAATGCAATTAAATAATGCAGTTATTATTGCTGTTTACATCAAGGAACTAAGTGTCATGCTGCATAGTAAAACTGTTTCTTCTTTCACCATTCAGACAGATATCAACATTTCATGTCTCATCAATGCCTTACAGGATATAAAAGCAGCTTCATTCCTGATGTCAGAAAATCAAGCACATCATGTTATTGTTGTTGCAGTAGAAGTAGTAGAAGAAGAAGAAAAAGAAAAAAGAGAGAGAGAGAGAACTTGAATGGTAAAATACATATTCCCCTAACCAAATAATTGAACAGTCTTTGGTTATTACAAGATTCATTAATATAAGATTGATATCCATTGAATTTGTAATAATTAAATGTTTATTATAAGAGTTAACAATTGATTCATAAAATGATTTTAAATTTTACTTACATCTATTTTGAACAGATGTGAGTTGAGAAGCTTCAAGCTGGGTAATAGCAATCATTAACAAAATGGGAAACTATATTTCTGAGATGAGGTATTGTAACTATTTATGCTATTTACATTATTCAAACTGTTGTCTTCATCTTCATTGTCATATTCACAATGTTTTGGTCATTGTATGCTCTGGCCTTCTTCAAGAGATATACATTGAAACTTCAAACTGAACCCCATTATTTTGGCTACCAGAGTAGATTGTTCTAGTTCCATGTGCCATACTTTTTCTGGATATCTCAGTTTCAGTTATTTCCCTTTAGTAACTCAACTCTCCAAGTTTTTGTCCGTCTCTGCTGTGGCCAGGTATTGAACTCACAAGAACACATGGCCCAGTGGATAAAGCATTGGTCGAAGAAATCGAGTGACTTGAACCAAAGAGTTGTGAGTTTTACCTTGGTGGATGAAATAAAAGATTTGGTTCAAAATTCCAATGTATATCACTTGAAGAAGCCGGTGCATACTACGTCCAAAACGATGTGAATATGACAATAAAGAGGAGGACAACAGTTCAAACAATGTAAATAGTGTAAAAAATGGGAAACTGTTTCCTAAACTTTTCCCAAATGAATAGTATAGGCTTATACCTACTTTGTGCAAATATTATCAAAAGTTAACCCTAGTGAATTGTTTTATCAAAACTCATTTTAAGTGTTATATAGCACAACCTCATAAGAATATTCTCATACAAAATTTCATTATTTTATTAGGTTGGTGCAAAAATAATGTCGTTTTTCTTTTGAAATTGAACGTCAAAAAACGACATTATTTTTGCACCAACCTAATGAGTAGAAGCCTGTCAAAGATAAATCGTAGGAAACTTAAATATAAGGTCAGTTCAAAAGAAAACTATTCAAATCCTTTTAAATTTTCTTTTTTCAATTAACTAAAATCATTTTATTATTTAATACTGGTAACCAATTGTATGATCTATCTCTGGCTTACAAAACAGCAATTAAAGAATCAATATAGATTTATAACAGAATCCTTTTTTCAGATCACAAGAGAATGTTTGCAGACAAAACAACCAAGAATAAAGTTCAAATATAATTACTCATTAATCTGATCAATTATTATGACTATTTTAATTATTTTGGAATGTATTCTCATAAAACTAAAATAATACTCTTCATAGACTCAAAAGAAATGTGGGTAATTCAATAACAAAATTGTGGTTTTATTAATGGAGTCATATATATATATATATATATATATATATATATATATATATATATATATATATGTGTGTGTGTGTGTGGATGTGGGGAATAGAACAAACACTGGGAAGAATTTTACACTGAAAATGCTAAAGATAAAGGGATGATTAAGTTTAAACTTGAATTTTTTTCATTTTTAACACCTGGTTTTAAAACAAAATCCTCTGAAAGCTGAATGAGGTTATCTTAATTATGTATTTGAATATATCAAAACATTTAGACTTAAGGCTAAGTAATCCTTTACCATTTTTTATATAAAATATTTGTATCTAACTGGTATTTATTGTATTTATTTCTTCCACATTCCCATCAAATCTTGATAAATGTGCCAGTGAGATTTCTTCTTAGGTCAAAGTCAGCATAGATGCTTTTATTCCTTCTCAAAAATACCAGCTGAAACTTCAATCTTTTCCATGGTCCACACTGGCATATGCAGCCACTATAGCACATGAGAATCACTCTTTCCAGCTATACCAGCATGACAGTTCCGATTACAACAGACACCTATTCATCACTGCATGTAATAAATGTAAACATGAGGGAGCAAAGTTTCCTGATATTGCACCTAACAACTTTGACTCTTGTGACTACTAGCAGTTCTGTAATAGTGTATTAAATAAGAGAAAGTTTTCTATTCCTACTCTCTTTAATCAATTTGAGGTGTTAACATCTGCTGATAAACCAGAATGTTTCACCCATAATTTCTCTTCAAACTCTACTCATGACTCAGTTGGAGAATATTTTCCTGAATTTCCACTTAAAACTGAGTCTCTGTTGAGCAATATGCACATAACTCCTTCCATGGTTTCTGTTATCATCTCTAATCTGAATCCCTACAAAGCATGTGGACCTAACAGTATACCTGTATTAATCCTTAAGAAATGTGCCCCTGAATAGGCACTTGTTCTCTTTAAACTCTACACTCTCAAATAAATGTCTCACTGCCTCATCTGTTGTTCCAGTCTTTAAGAAATCAGGTGAACCATCTGATCCTTCCAACTACATGTCTTCTACCTCTTTTTGGCAAACTAATAGAGGCCATAATCAATGCTGAATTGGTTAAGAATGACACATTGCAGGGTCTTTTATCAGACAAGTAATAAGACTTTCATTTCTCTAGGTTAACTGCTGATATATTAAATGATTAATACAGAAAGAATCTATCAAGTTTTTGATAAATATGGTGAATTTCAGGCTGCTGCTTTGGATATTTCAAAAGCATTCAGCAGGGTTTGGCATACCAGTCCTGTTTGAAATTTGAAATTATTGAACTAATTCAGTCTTATCTTCTAGATCATTTCATACTAATGCAGTGTCCCCAGGGCTCTATCTTTGGTCCTACCTTGTTCTTAATTTTCATCAGTGACCTTCCTGATGGCATTGGCTCTGAACTTGGTATATATGCTGATAACAACCATTTACTCCCGTCTCAATAGTAAGTCTAAGATCAAATTGGCAGCTGATCTTAAAAAAATGATTCACTGTGTTTTTAACTGGGGCAAAGGATGGTATTAATTTTAACACTTCCAAAATAAAACTGCTCTCTATTAATCATCTGAGAGACCTTCTGTCTGCCTTTCATTGGTAAGGCTGATGCTAACCTTCAGGATCGTAAGTTTTTGAGAAACCAAAGTCAACTATCATGACAACACACTAGCCTCATCTGAGTATGGAAAAGAAAGCTGAAGGATCCATAAGGTCAATATTATTCCACAAATCTAATGGAGCTAGTGACTCATGATAGAGGAAAATAAGGGGAAGCAGCAAAGCTCAGAGCCAGAGGAGTGCTGTGTGCGAGTTGAGACATGATGGGTGCTTTTAGTTAGACATGTCAATGATAAAAGGTTGTCAATGACAGTGGATTACACTATTAAAAGGTACATTCATCAAATCAGCTTGCATACACCACAAATTTTATTATAAAAATGAAAAATAAATTGATTTTAAAAATTTTACCACAATTTTTGAACATTTATTTCCTATATTCATTTTGACTATGATTAACTCCCAGTGCCACTATAGATGTAGCCTGCAATATTACTGATAGTATTTATTAAACATATCAAAACTTTAATTTACTCTCATGATGACATAGTAAATTGATAATAATCAGGTAGAGTGGTTTTTAGTATCATCTGCATTTGAATCCTGTATACATAGGCAAGAGTTAGGTTCATATTAATGTTTACTGACTCCTATAACTACTACTTTGCTGAAGATATGCAGGTAGCTTAATGCTTATGAGCAAGGAAAGCAGAATTGGCAAATCAAACTGTGATTTCAGCCTCATCTATTGCATTCATTTTCACACTGGTGCCTTTGGAAAAAAAGAATGAATCTTCTACCAGCTATGGGTTAAATAGCAAGAAGATCGAGTGAACTCTCTAGACTTGGATAACAATCTAGAAGGAATTCAAAACAGTGGAAGCAGCAACAGGAAACCACTCCACTATCTTTCTCAAGAAGTCATGGTAATGCACAGCTGATAATGAAAATCATCTAGACAGAGCCATGATCACTTACATCCTTAACAGACATGAAGTAATATATATATTGTTTTCATCATCTTCTGAACTTAGAAACTAATTTTCTTCTGGTGGTAGAAAAAAACTTGTTTTAGCATCACATCTTCAGCTTTAGTATTGAATTTGGTTTAGCAAGTTTGGCACTGTCTTTATGCTGTGTGCATAAAAATAAGAAAATAATTTATAAAATCTGACAAAAAAGGACTATTATGTATATAACTTTGAAACAATTAGTTTAAAGTGATGTTGACATTTTGTCCTCAATCACTGCTGCTTGCCAGTTTTCTTGCTCCAAGATGGGATTGGCAACCAGTTGCTTTGAATATATATATATATATATATATATATATATATATATATATATATACACAAACAAAGTACATATCTCTTTTCATTCTCAAATAAAACTACAGGAAATTGTCCAAATCTCATATTTATAGTGTTTCATAAATATCTTTTCACTTAACAAACAACACTTTTCACCCCTCCATAGTTCAATACTGACCCCTATCCCTGGCAAGTACTAAATAAAAGCACTTTAATAATGGAACACGATATGACTGAACAAGCATAAAGCCACTATTTGTAATATCTTTATTGGAAACTTTATTGTCTAAACCATTCATGTGTTCACTGGAGCTCATAACCTTTACTCGGTTTTTATTGGGTAAATAATTCAAAATATTTTAAATGGTTTCAAATCTCTTTCACATGAGGGAACAAGAAAAAAAATGGAGGACAATATCCTGTTTCATATCAATCATCATCATGTTTATTTTACAGAACTTCTCCCATCTCTGGCAAGAATTTGTTCTTATTGATATTCTTATAGTCACTTACAGAAAAATAATTATGGGTATAAGTCTGTGCATAAACAGAAGTATTTTTGGTCTAAGCGCGCACACACACACACACAAAAGCAAACATTATTCATAAGAATATGTGTATGTGTTAGAAGTAAAAAAAAAATTACTGAAACATACTATCAAGACATTATAAATGTAAACAAAAATTATATGACATTTCTTATTGAATGTTTGTAGATATTTTTTTATGAAACTACAAAATTACTTTTACAGGCTCAAGACTGTCGTATAGGATTTAACTTTTTTATTCAAGTAAGACTCCTATTTAGTAAACTAGAATCCTTCTTTAATAGCCAATTTGTATGTTCTGTGTTTGTGTGTGCATGTGTCTCTCCCTCAGAATGGAGAATTACTGAATCATCTTTTTTTTTTTTTTAAGAATTTTGAATTATTGCCCATTATGAGTTTATATTTTACTGTGACATTTGAAATTAAGAATTAAATCAGTGTAAATCTTTGGCTGATGAAGAAAATAGAAATCTTAAAACATGTACCAACACTGAAAAAAAACATGCCCCGTCCAAATATTTTAGGCATATGAGTTGGACAAATAATGGATATTTCAGCAGTGACAAACACAGGATCATATAAGCAGACAGAAAGAAAAATGAAAGAGGAGTAATATTTTTATTAGGCAATGATGAAATGTATTCTGGGATACTGTCAACTATCTTAAAGAATTCTTGTCATTAAACTGAAAGGATATCAACATATCCATCATAGTTTTATATGCACTGACAGTACAAAGTACAGAAGAAGAAATTGAAAAGTTTTACTGTACATGAGACAATGCCCCGGCTCAATGCAAATTACAAAAATTATGTACATCATGGGAAGCCTGAATGCCAAAGTAGGCAAAGAGAAGTGGTGAAATAGTTGGCAAATTTAGACTAGGAATTCCTAATAAACACAGAAAAATATGGGGCCAGTAGTCCATGGCAGGTAGTGGCCAATGAATGTAGTTTTACACTGACTGCAAGAGTGACAACCTTCCAGTGATATGTAAATTTAGAGTGAAACTATTGGAGATTGATGAGGGCAAAAGCAGCACCTAAACTGCAATATGACAGACCCTTGAATTACCCAAATGTGAAGGAGGAATATAAGGACAGTGTTAAAAGTGGATATAATGGACAAAATGAGAATGGAAACTTAAAGTAGGACACATTCAGAGAAGTTTTAGTAACATCAGAAATCAAATTCATCCCAAAGAATAATAAAGGAAAAAAAAAAAAAAAAGAATGGATGACAGATGAAATTTTCAACATGAAAAGCAGACTAAAAAAACAATACCAAGGTACAGCAGCGAATATAGGTCTCTGCACAAAGAAATTATGAACAAATGCAAGTAAACTAAAGTGGAAAGGCCAAACAATGTGCAGAAAAAGAAGAAATGAGTATCACTGATACAGCAGGATATGCATAAAAAAACAGAAGAGCTGACATGACAAAAGGCATGCTTATGAACAGGATGCATAAAATCCAAAGACAGGACACCAATATTAGAGAAAGAAAAATACATCAAAGAACTCTTCCACAATGAAAGAGAACAACTGGTAATATACAGAAATATTAAAGACCAGAAATATTAAAATCTGAAGTGGAAACAGCACTGGCCAAATTGAATAAAAACAAAGCAGCAGGACCAGACATCATTATAATAGATATGCTTGCAGCCTTAGATGATTTGGGCATTGAAAACATTACAGATATAATGAATGAAATATATAGCATTGGTGATATACAAAAATAACTAAGTAAATCTATTTTCATAGCACTGTCTAAGAAGCCAGGTGCAAACAAATGTGAACTTCATCAAACAATCAGCCTAATGAGCCATATAACAAACCTTATAATTTGAATTATAATGAATAGAGCATATAGTAGGATCAAACTAGAAATAGGACAAAAACAGTGGAAGTTAATTAAAGATACCAGAACAAGTAATGTGATATTTATGCTCAAAAGGGTATCAAAAAGAGTACTGAACTGTTATATGATAGCAGTCCTCCTATGTGGAACTGAATGTTAGACAACATTCTCAAAGATGAAGAGACTTGAAGCAACAGAAATGTGGTTCTGCAAAAGGATACTAAAAATACCATGGAGCAAAGTTTTAGAGAAAATGGAAACAAAAATGACATATTTAACATCAGAAAGAAGCAGTTGAAACTTCAAGGGCACATAATGAGGAAAGAAGGCTTAGAATTGTTTCAAGCTACAAAGAATAGTAAGTTGTAGAGAGCTATGATCAGCTGCATCCCCAGGAGAGACAGGACATAAAGGAAAATAATGAAAACTTATCAGTATCTTTTAAAACCTATTTTCTCCAGAATATCAATTCTATCACAAGTTTTAAATAAGACATACTTACAATTATGATACAACCAAAGATTTCTGAGTAAGCTTACCAAGTAAACCATATTTCACTTTCATATTGTATTGTACTTGAAAACATTTCCTCACAAATTCTTAATTCCAAGAAAACCAATTTTGGTAGAAAAATGTAATTATTTTACTTCTTTCCTAAATTGTACATTTGTCAGTCTTTTTAAGGAAGCAGTATATATTATGAAGTAAAGATACATGTAAAATTATTTTCCTTACTTATATTCTCATCATGGAACATTTTCTTCTGGCAGAAATTTTTTTTTTCCTCACCAACTTTTCATCTCTTGGAATTTTAATTATTTATGATTTTCTTTAAGATCTAATCATATCTCTTCAATCTCTCATTTTGTAATAATATTAACTCTTTGTACCACTCCAGGGAGTATGTGATTCCTGCCTTGTTTTATTTTTTTTACAAGAGTTAGATTAAATCAAAAATGAAGTGTTGCTGCTTTCATGTCTGGGCTGGAGCTGTCCAATCCTCACTTTCCAGCCTCAATCAAGTATGACAGCATTTACAGGATCTTTTGAAGAAAGAATTATTCTCTACTACAGCCTCTTTCCCACAGACCCTGCATTGCAAGGATATGTGGACACTGACACAAATGGGAATCAAACCATGGGATAAGGCAGAAGCTAGTCAGCTGGGGAAAAAAATATCTGAAGGGCACAGTTGTATTTTCACAAAGGTAAATGTAAATTCAGATGTTAAAAGGTAAATTAGGTAAAAAAAAAAGTCAGAATATTTAGGAGCTTGCTGTCTGATTGGTGAGGGTGAAAAAGAATCAGACAGATCTGTCTAGAAAGTATCCACTTTTTGATATTTACAAAAACAATCCTACCAAAGAAAATGGTGCCATAGTTCCTGTCAATTTACTTCTCTTGGGACCTCATGTGCTGAACCCAGTACCTTTCCACTTTTTCAAATAGTCTGCAATAGCCTCATGTTTTTAATTTCATCCATAGTCTAATATCCTCTTTTCAGCAGCAATTTTAACTTTGGGATATATCACAAGTTTTCCTGGGAAAAGAATGGAAGATAAAATATTTCCACAGTGAGAAATGAAAACAGAAACCCTATTTTCAATATACGAAGTTCTTTATTCATAGATTTACCTGGCACTGTCTGCAAATAGGTAAGTGGCAGTTGGGACAGCTTCACTGTTTCTGTTTTCACAAACTAATGAACCTGATCTTCCTTTCAGCCAACAAGAATTCTGTCTGCTTCAAACTCGACATCCCTAACCATGACTGACACTACTCATTCTAAGTATCTGTCTCCTACCACTCTCCCTTGATTTTACATCCTGATGGACAGCTTCTGACAGGCCTATCTAGAATGTGTGCTGAATATATAAGTCCATAACCAGAATTCCATACCTTCCAACTGAGTGGCATTTGATCCCCAATTTTTAAAAATTTTTTCCTTATTTATGGACAGTGGATGGTTGCTTTGAAACTCTCTCATCTCAATTTTGCTACTGACAGTTGATAGTCATAAACCATCAGTTGCTTTTGGACCAGATGAAATCATCTACAGTCCAGTTGACTACATGGGTGTCCTAAGCCAATTGAGTGGGGAACAATTATGTCATATGTTAAGCCTAAAATCTTTTTAAAAAATTTGTTGTGAAAATGGTACACTTGACAATATTTATGTCTAGACTAAACTGTTTGGTTAAAAGAATACCTTTATTTTCTCTATTCATTTCATATATTCTATCTCCCCACTATCTGTTCTATTTTCCATGAATATAAATCATTTTCAAAATATTCCATAGTAATGGAGCATCTCTGATAAACTTAAACAATTATCTTCACTTTTAGAGACTTTAATCAAAGCGTAAAAGTGTCTTCAATGCAGTAGACTAACCAAACTATGTGCACCTCATTTTCTGTCCAATAATTTTTGATGAAAAAAGGTTACACAAACTTACACATGCATTATTCAAATGACTACACTATATTAATTGGCACACACTAAGCAGCATCATATTATAAGGAATTTTAGTGACTTAGGTGATCACCTAGTTTGACTATCTTTAATTCATTAATATTTTCCTTCTTATGAAAACTTACACACTTGAAAAGCTAGAAATATATTCAGTTAAGAAATGGGTCCTCTTTCAAGCCACTGTTAATGTGTTTTTTTTTTTGTTTCTTTTTTTTTCAAACTGGATATTTGACAGATGTGGTCTTGGTGGTTTTCTAAAAACAGACTGTCTACTGGAGGGCAATGTTTAGCCATTATATTTTTAGCTTGTTTCTCACTGTGTGCATTGTGCTAAAATTACCTAACAAATCCTTACTTTGGAAGGCATTTTTCATAGCAGACAAGAAAATTATTTTCATGATTACAATGTACAGTTTTCCTTTTTTTCCACTTTATTAAAATTCAACAGAAAAAAACAATAGAAGTTGATTTACAGTAATGTTCAAAAAAGTCAAATAACAAAATACAGAGAGAGATAATGATTCTTTTTTATATTTGCCCAAGTATAAATAAAATTATATCTAATCAATTTCAATGGAAAATAGCTTCATGAATCAATCACATTCTGCATCATAGATCAATTTTTGACCCTTTAATAATCAAACTTTTTATAACAAGTAAATATGATTGATTCAACTGTTGTGAACATCAAACGATTTACAAGAACAGATGACACACAATTTGTTTCATCCATATTGTAAAATTTATGGGGAGAAAAAGGACAAACAATTCAGACAAGACTCACTATGTTTGTGAAAAAAAACACTAAACCATTTACCCTGAGCCCTGCCACAGTTGATAACATCAATGATCCACAACCAAGCACCAGCAGTTAATAAGATGTTTTGTATTTGTACATATTTTGGTATGTTTTGCAATGAAAATGTTTTTTTTTTGCACCTGTGTTTTGTTTTTTTGTACATTTAGTAAATATTAAACCAACTATACTGTGGTATACAGTGTTTGACTTAAACCTTAAAAATAAGAAACAAAATGTGTACAAAGATATTACAAAATGTATTAAATGTAAAGAAACCACATAAATTATAAAAAGTACAATAATGCTTAAAGAAAGATAAAAAGACTGCAAAATTAACTACAGATCAATTTATCACCAATTGTCATCAATGACCTGTATTAAAATTCATTGTTGTATTAACCTTATACAGCATGTCAGATTTCATTACCCAAGTCAATGTTTTCACTATAAAAAGCATTAACCAAATACTATTGGTAAAACATTCAGAATGTTTGTAGGATAAGTATACCATTTAAAGTTCCTTTTATAACATCATTTTCTAAGAAATATTTGCAGTAACTTATTTGCTGTTTGTGGCTAGTGTATATTTAGACAAGGCAATGTTCCTTCATATTCTGAAAAACTGACTATTGCCCACCTGAACAAAATGTCTCATGTTCACAACAAAAAAAAATATATTTTCATAAGAAAGTCAGAATTATGTTGATCTCTGATACAAGAAGTCTTAACATTGATAAAGTTAAGCTTAAAAAATGTGGGAAATAACAATTTTTCTCACAATCATACAGAGAAGTTGGCACTGTTTTGGTTAAAAGATATAAAAGATTTCTCAAGTTTCAAAAGTTAGAATGATAAAATCAAATAAGTTATGGCCATTTATCAGTTGCTAAAACTGACAGTTGATTTGTTGACATAAAACATTCGCATGATCAGACAAAAAGGAAATCAAATTAAGGCAAAAATGGGTTTAACTTAGTGGATGAGATAAAAAATATAAACCATTATGTTCTTTGCTGAATAATAAGTGTTAAAAGATGAAAATAATAAACATTTGTCCAGGATTGTTCTGATGTATTTTATATACAGAAGTAAAAATGGATGCTTAATTCTTTCCTAATATGCCTCAGTTCCTAAAAAATACTTATATATATATATATATATATATATATATATATATATATATATATAGGGACAGATTTTGCTATAAAATATTCTAAAATCCTTATCTTAATTTTTGTTGGCATTTGGGTTACTAAAGGTTAAATAAAAATATTTTTCTCGTAGAAAAACCAAAATCAGTTTTCATAGTAAGAATTACTACTTTAAACTGTTCATTAATGCAAAACTTATATATCCATGTTTCTTAAATTGTTAATCCTTAAAAAATTACTTTAATTAGTAGACAGCATCAGTTTACAATTACTCTCAATAGTCATCATTCGAAACTTTCAAAAATTAACTCATTTGTGACCATCAGCTACTGTTCCCAGAAAACTGAATGGATTGTATTACATCAAATAGATCCATCACTACTTGAATTCAATGGATAACTAGTAGCTATTAAAATAAAATTTATTATTGACACTACCGAGTACTTCTATATTAACAATTTCTCTATTGAACAGAATTGTTTGGGATCCAACTCCTGCATCAATCTCATCTGCCAGTGATGAGAAAATAAAATATCAAAGAGTAGTATTAGGTTGGTGCAAAAATAATATAGTTTTTTGACGTTAAAAAATACGCCAAAAAACGATATTATTTTTGCACCAACCTAATATTATGCAATGTGTTAATATCTTCTACAAAACCTCAATTAATTTACCTCTAAATTAGCCAACACAAAAAGTTTTTCTAAAATAGACTAATTTATCACCAAATAAGTACATCCTGATAATATGCCTCAGTTAGCAGTAACTACAGCTCTCAGAAAGGAAAGGCTAATCCCTGGCACTTTGAATACCCCCAAAAGGAGAAGTAAATACAAAGACTGAAATTCCTTGTTTAAAAACATCTTTCCAATAAACTTTCATAACTGCGGATGTCACCAATATTTTACCGGGCATTGATTTTTTTGTTTTTTTAAACTTTGGCTTAACCATAGACTTTATATATAAATTATACAATATTACAGAAATCCTGATTAATTCAAATATAGCAATATCTTCAATAAATGTAATTGTTAATGACATTAGTCTTTCTCCAATTGTGAAAGAATTACTAAGAAAATACCAAACTGTTAGATCAACTCATGGAAGCACAACTAAAAATACTGTGGAGTTTATCAAAGGAAAGATACAAGAAGCCACGCAGCAATTTTTGCCAAAACTAGATAAATTTCTGCAGAAAATTCTAAAGCAGCACTAGCAACATTTTATAAAATGAATAATTCGACAGAAATAATAGATGTCCCCTCCATTTTGTTTCAAAATTTGATAGCATTTACCAATGATATAGTGATTACCATACTCTGAACAGTATTACAAAATGTGTTAATATCTTCTACAAAAACCTCAATTAATTTACCTCTAAATTAGACAACACAAACAGTTTTTCAAAAATAGACCAACTTATCACCAAATATGTACATCCTGATAATATGCCTTAGACAGCAGTAACTACAACTCTCATACAAAAAGGTGAAGATGAATCTCTGGTACCTTGGACACCCAGCAAAAGGGCAGAACTATTTTTGGCTTCTGCTCCCCTATACACACATGGAGACCCCATTTTAAACTTGACCTTGTGCTTTATTCACTCAAATCAATCTCCCTTTTCAGACTGAATTATTTAATTATATTTAAGATGAAAAAGTACACTGACATTTCAATAATTTATGGTCAATATATTTTACCTATTAAGAATGAGTAATGAATTGAAAACTTTACTATAATTGAAACATTCTTAGAGTTTATGTAGATTTTTGTGTCTGGTTGGCTTTTATCATGAACATGTTGAAAGTTATGTCAAAATTTTGCTACTACTATTTGAACATCTAATATTATTATTACCCATTGGTTCTTTCAAATTATCCAATATTGAAAAATATTTTTTTTATGATATTAGGCAACAGATTTGTAAGGTAACTCCCTTAACTCACTCATAATCTGTTGTCTATCAATTGGTTACTAAGTCAGTATAGTGTTGGTGCAGAATTACGCCAATTAATGAAAGGAATTTTCATCACTATTGACTTCTTTTCCAAAATGTTGACACAAATTCAAAACAGTCCACCTTCAACAACCTTTTTAGTTGTGTTTCACATTCACCATTTTATTGAAGGTCACTATGCGATTTTTACTGACAGACTAAGCCATTGTATGATATTTTTTCACATTGTATACCCAGTAAAATCAGAATGCCAAAAACACTTAATATTTACTGAATATATTTCTGACATAGCACATACTAAAAAGGTAGTCACAATACAGTAGCTGATTTTATGTCAGAAATACAAGTAATTTGCCAACAATTACTGGTTTCTTATACTGAACAACTGTTTATCATCCACAGTTTAATAAATTAATAGAGAACACACAAAATGATTAAAACAGTAATTACAGCTTGTAACTAATCATGGCCTTTAGCATTATCAATTGTACACTTAATGGATCATGCTTCCTGATATTTTATACCTTAACTGACCCCTTATTAACTTCCCAAATATTTATCAATCTGTTACACAGAAAAAACAATTCAGAAAATAAGTTTACTAAGATTTTTTTCTAAAACTATGCTACAATTTGATCTCAACTTTTCTAAAAAGAAATTATCAATTTAAATAAACCTTACATTCCAAATAAACTTGTGTCTTGTGAGAAAACATGTATATAGGGGATCATAGACTTTTTGGAAGCACCTTATAAAACTATTTGAAGTTTATTTACTTGTGACCATGATGAACTATGAATGTTGAAATAGTCCAAATCTCTAAATAATTTCATTATCTTATTTTAGGGATTTACTAAAATTATAAATGAGAAAGAATGAATTTGAGAAAAATGAAGATGCACATTCTTAAAAAAATGTTTTAATAATTAGACTTAATATTTCTAAGGCATAAAGAAAGACTGAACAAACCTTTAAGTGTTTTGATTTTTTATTTCTTAAAAACTGCTCTTCTCAAAGTAAAATTTCAAAATAAAGAGGAAGCCAATTATTTCTGTTATAAAATTTATATAATTCCACAATTTGCAATTCCAAACAAACTGCTAATATTTGCTGAACGAAACCAAAATCCAGAATGGTTAGAATCTAAGGTGATACTCAGTAAGTGGGAACCTATTAAAAATATGAGTGCTTTCCTAGACACAAAATAAATGATTATATTTTACACAGTACATTACCTGAGCTGTCAAGGTCTCAGTTGCTTCTGTGTCCAAGGCATTTCTACGATTTTTTGCCTCATCTGTTAGGTGGTTAATCTGCAGTGTCAATTCCTGGAAAAAAAACATAGCAAAAGAATTTAAGAACATTTTAGTAAAGACTAAAAAGAAAAAAATTCTAAAGACTTAATGCTTTTTGAAAAATCTCCTCTTAGCTTCCATAAAAAAAGAACATAATACTTAAATGCCAATCAAAATGAATCACAATTTTTTTTTTTCTTTTTGGTTTCCACAAAGTAAAACAGATGTTCCAAAATAAACTTCAGTCATGAACAGTGTGATCTAAAGACATTCCAGGTGCTTCTATTATTATTGACAAACATAAGATATATAAATCTACATCTGCTAAAATTTGTGTACATTCATCAATCAAATCAATACTTCTATATTTTAAATAGAAGCCATGATTTTACAAATAAAAAATAGTATTTAATAACAAAATATTAGAATATAGATAAAATGGCAATGATATATTAGCAATGTGAATAACCAGTCATCCCCATGAATGATTACACTGTAGGTAGTAAGTACCTATAAAGTCAACTGTCTACGAGAGACTGGGGAAGAGAGAGCGAGAAGACGCTAACACATCCGACCTTCCAATTCGTGGCACTCACTACTAGATTGACCTGTGTGAACAACTGTACCATATTTTATATTGTACTGGTTGTGTACAATAAATCTTTCTTCTATTATCCACCTGGTGTTACATATTTATTCCTTTAGCATGGAATATAACCCACTGTAAGTTTTACTTCATGTAAATCTTTAATAGCTTTTGAAATTTAATTTTATTTGATGCTCCATTCAACATACTGAGTTGAAACAAAGTTTTTTTTACCTCTTTTTAAAGTGTATTCCAAAGAAAATATTTAGATATTGGTATATTGATTTATTCAATCATATACATACTAATTTGTTCTACTACTTTTCACCATCTTTCAAACAGCTTCATGATTCTGTCCTTCCAGTACAATAAACTAGCCTAAATATTTTTCCAGAGAACTATGTTTCTCCCCATTAAAAACATGTTTTTAGGAATCAAAATATGTAGTAATCAAAAGATTCAAGGTCAGGAGAGTACAATGGACCATTTGTGTTGTTTGAGCAGAGAATTTCCCATCCAGTGTGGATCATTTTTTTTTCCATTAAATAATAAGGCACCTAGATATGATAGTTATTCACATATCCATTTGTTTTCAAATGCTTTACAATGCTCATATGAGATATGTTGATTATCTCTGCAATCTCCTATGTCATGTGACCTGAATTATTTTTTTTTTTTAAATCACTATTTTGATTTGTTCCTCTTCAATATCTGCAGGACTGCCAGAATGTTCTCAGTTTTACTGATCAGAATTTCTCCTTTTGAACCTAGTGAACCACTTACATACAATATACTAAGCTCTGCTACCATCTCTTAAATAGTACAGTTTGTTTTTGTTTTTTTTTGCAATTTGTACAGCATTTTTCCTTTGCAGAAATAAAAGTGTATCAAATGAAAAAAAAACAATACATCTGATTTTTCTCCATTTTCACTTTTAACAAAAATATTTAAAATTCACTATCCATGCACAAATCATCTAGAAAGACACATTGAAATGTCACCTTTCTGGATAAGTAACTGTCAAATTTTAGTGTCATGTGAAACAAAATTATGTATACAGAAGTCACCTATAAAAAATGCTACAAACTTGGTATTCCCAAATAGTCACCAATCTAGGTACTTTGGTGATCATAGAAGAATCAATGTTTCAATGTGATTTTGCCATAAGCCCCCTACAAACTTTTGCTTTAATCCAAAGTACTAATACTTTTATCACAGCTGCAGGAAACTTTAGTATGAATTTACAAAAATAGATTACCAGAACTCTTTAACATATTTAACAAAAATTGATTCAACTTACTGAAACTATAAGATTATGTGTTTAGTCTTTGAAAAGGATACAGAAAGTACTCATCTCCCTTTGGTGGAGATAAATCATGTGGGTCACATGACAGCCATTTAATGATATCACTCAATACAGTGATAAAAGTACTGGTCATTTTTCAGTTTGTTTTCTGTAGCCAACGTGAAAAGTTGCTTTCTTTAGCCCAGGAAGAGGCTAAAGCTGCCTCCACTGCAGCTTACAAATCCAGGGTTCCATTTCCATTTGAGAATATGTCTTTCCTAGGTATAGAATGACACTCCAGCTCACAGTCCTCAATTTGGGAAAACTCAAGACTGTTTCCCTGTTCATGGAATATATCCTCACCTGGGACATAGATGATTCCAGCCTGTTTGAATCTGGAGTCCTAAAAATGGCTTCTACAATCCCAGGAGTATTTCCATGTTATAGGTAAAGATCCTTCATTTTTGTTTCTCTTTACACTCTACTTTGCTTTGTAGATATATGTGATATATTATTCTCTTTGTGGGACATGTATATATATATATATATATATATATATATATATATATATATATATATATAGTTTTGTGTATGTCTTATTAGTTTAAAAGTCTCTTTGAGAACAAAGCATGCTTGTCATGTTTTTTTTCCTTTCAACCATTCTGTTCCCTTGATAAAATATTAGTGTTATTATATCATGGATATAATAATGCCCATAACAAGAGAAATATAAATAAGACAATAAATCTTTCTTTCAAGCGCTCCCATTACATCTCCATAATAAACACTGAATGTCTTATGCAAAGGAAATTAAAAGGGAATTAGTGATTAATACAAAAACAAGGTTACAAGCTGCTACTTTATTGCTGCTTAAGGTTTCAACATTTGTTTTTCATCCCCTTGCTAATTTTACTAAAAAAAAATAAAATAAAATAAATAAAAGCAATATTCTCATATTAAAAATAAACTAAAACAAAAACTTCAACCTTTTGGATTAGTTACAATTCAGTTTTTGTGTCTTTCCTTAGAAGCAATTACTTATTTCCTTCTGTACAAATGAATAAAATCAATTATCAATTTGGAAAGTTCCAATTGAAACTTTAACAACTGAGAATCAAATAGACAATTTGTCAACAGGTTACTATGTCCCTCCATCCATCTATACATGTCACTTCTGATTTCCTTTTTAATTATATTTTTTTCTTTAAATAATATTTTTCTTTCTTAAAAATTTCATTGACTAAATGAGATTACATACACTATCTTATGTTTCAAATATCAATATTACTGGAATAAAATTTTTGTTATTAATGATTGAAACATTGTGTTGGATAGGATTTCTTTCTTTTTTAACAATTTCATTGATTCTTTAAATTAAAGCACAACCATACAAATAAAAAAAAATAATGAAAGAATGAAAAAGTATTCTAATGGTAACTATTTTCTTAACAGTGCAGAAAATATATTTTATCTGTGAAAATATTGCATCAAAGCATTCTGTCTGTTCTTTTTCTTTGAAGCAGTCATATTCATTGAAATCTTCATGGTTCTATTCAATTCAAAATGAAGTGATTACTGATATCAAAATATTAAAAGTTCTGCTAACAACTGTCAGGCTATGAACTTACTGATCCATACTAATAAATCCATAACCTGTCATCTAGTTATTACCTGAATTTTATATTATATATATATATATATATATATATATATATATATATATATATATATATATATATATTTTATATATATGATACTGTAACAGAGAATTGGGTCAGCCCAATAAAAGACTCCAAGTTGGTTAGTTGTATGTGCTGCTATAAACTTCAGGAGTTGTGTTCTCTTCCACAATGGGCTGTTGAGAGAAGACCTTCTATTTAGAGTAGGTGGCACTGACTATTTGCATATGAATGATACTGGGCAGATATTAGCCAATAGCCAGCATGGGTCTGGGACTAGGGGAGCTATATAACATCAGTTTTTTTTCTCAGTCAAGAGAAGCACTCTCAATGTGCGGAAACCAGACAAAATAAACACAGATTCAAATTTAGTTTCAAAGTATGCTATATTTATGGGTAAAAATGTTTAATATCAAAGATAGAGGATATGTAAAAGCAGCCCATATATATATATATATATATATATATATATATATATACACACACACACACACAAACAAAAAAATACTAAAATATTATTTAGTAAATAAGAGGCATTTTTTTCTGAAAACAATGTTCTTGGTGACTTATTAAAATGATTACAACATGATATGTGCTAAGATTCAATTTAAATCATTTGATAGATAATTGACTGGATGATTAACCAAAGTAGACAAATTGAAAGACAATTCACCGGAATAAGAAATATAAAACAATGTAAATAAACAAGTAATTAAGAATGTAATGTGGGACAAGAAAAAAAGGGAGAAGTGTTTGTTATATTGATTATTAATTGACACTTTATTTCAAATGATAATTGCTGCAACCAATTTGGCAATTTTTTTTTTATTTACAAACCATAATCAATAAACTAGAATATGGAAAAATAATTATCAGTATTTGACAAAAAAAAAAATGGGGGAAAAAAGGTCACATTTTCAACAAAATTTAAAAACTTTCAAAGAAAAGTTAATCATTATGATCAACCATAAATAACTTCAGTTACATGAATTTTAGAAAGCATAGATTAAAATTATATCCCTTCACACTATCAATATTTAGGTTATTTTACATCATGTACCATATGTTTTAACATGTATGCATTATATGTAAACACAAACACTCTTTGATGTGCCAAAAGGTATGAGATAAGTGCCCCATATCATGTAGAAGACTGCCTAGCCCAGTAAAATACAACAATTCAACATAACACCAATTTCATAAATGATTCAAAGACTTCTTAAGAACTGTACAATCTTGATGGCTATCCACAGCTCACCAATGTTTGTAAGTGCACGATATTGTATGTGAACAGAACACTCGACCATATTCTATAAATGTTCAGTTGGGTACATGTCAAGCAAATGTAGTGGCCAGATCAGTCTTTGAAATCAATTCCTCAAAACAATTCTGGATAACTTGAGCTCAATCATGCAGGTTATAATCCTGATGGAATAAGCCATCAGAGTCTATGAATTGCTGCAAATGATTACGAAACAGTGCAACATAGCAGTTAAATGTTAATGAGATGCTTATATATACTAGCAGACCCAACCTATGCTAACAACCCACAACATTAAAAAACTACCACCAAATTACAGCAATATTTTTGACAACTGGGGTCCATAGCCTAATGAAGGTGGCACTACAACCAACCTTACCATCAGCTTTAACAACTGAAACAATCAACAATTCAGATCATATATTAGGTTGGTGCAAAAATAATGTCGTTTTTCTTTTGAAGTTGAACATCAAAAAACGACATTATTTTTGCACCAACCTAATATATTACCAGTCCTCTAGGGTAAAATTAACAATATCACAATCCCAAGTGAGGCACTTGGTCTGGTGTCATGGTCTTAGCATGGGAACCTTGGTAGGTTTTCTGCTACCTTATTCCATGGAAGCCAAAGAATTTGTAATTGAACAACTGGATATGCATCTGGTACTTCCTGAATTGAATATCAATGTAGTTCAAGCCAGTGTCACTTGTCTGTTGTGCAGATAATTCTAGCTACATGCCTCTGGCTACAATCATTAAGGAACTGCAGACAGCCACATGTTTTAACATGTGCATCACACACGCACACACATATATATATATATATATATATATATATATATATATATATATAGATATCTGATGTGCTAAAAGTTAGATGATAGCATTCACTATCATACCCCATCATGTGTGTGTGTGTGTGTGTGTGTGTGTGTGTGTATATATATATATATATATATATATATATATATATAGAGAGAGAGAGAGAGAGAGAGACTGAGGTCAACACCAAATGATGACAGTGTTTCATGCTTGAACACAAACTTCAGGCTATCACAATTATTTGTAAAAAAAAATCTTTTCTGCATATAAATTAGTTTCTAGCCTATATCCAAAACAACTAAAATAAAATTCTAGGGTTAATCCTATATGCTGACAATTTACTACAAATAACCAATATACAAATCTATGATACATACAAGTTTCAAGAAACACTTACATTTAATTGATCAAAAGTTGTTACATTTATTGACCAATTACTGAATATCATAAATGTTTAAGTCTAAACTGACACAAGTAAATAAAAATCTATCTAAAGTTATCTACTATTGTGTCACTTATGATTTCAAAATCTAACTATTGGATGCTATTTAAGAAAATGCTGATGACAAAATGTTTAAAATTTTACTCTGCAAGATGTAATGCTTTTTCTTTTTAAAAAATTACTTGAATTGTGCACTGATATTTTCATCTCAATTGGCATATGCACACAAACCTACAAATATATAAAAAATATTACTTCAGACACCAATTTATTATTAAATTGGTAATCAAAATAAGATTAGGAAAATGAAATATTTTCTCATATTGCCAAACAATTTTCCTGACAAAAAATATTTCTTCTCTTGCAGACAAAGATTGATCCCAACCTTCAGCATCTCTACAGGAAAATGAATAGTTGTTTTGAATAATAAAGAGTGATGCACTAGAATAGACAACCCTCAGAATTCAAAGGAAATAATGAATCCTAAAATGGATTAGGGTGGCCCAATGAAAAGAGATGGTTTCATGTCTTTCCCTTGGATATTAGTGCAAAAGTGAAATTGTCTAATTGCGTATTTAAACTCAGCTTCCCAATTATACTGTAGGCACACATAGCTGTGGCACTATCCATACATCCCATAATATTGCTTATTTGATATTGACCAAGAACAATGATTGCCTTTAAATTACTTGAAAGGAAATCATAGGTATCCAAAGTCATTTTGCTTTAACATTTAATATTCCTAAGTAACCACATAATGATTAATGACAAGTTTCCAACACCAAACAACAGCCAATGTTATAACAATTTCACTGCTTTGAAAATGCCACACATGTATTTTAACATAACATACTTGTATTGTATCAAATATACAATTAATATACAAATAAAAATATATAAGTGTACAACTTTCCCATATTGTGAAAGAAAATAAACAAACCAGTACTGCTGCATTTATAATGTAGCAATGATTTAAAAGCAAGAAAATGTCCCTTATGTATACACATACACTTTTACTACTGCACATGAGTTAACAAAATAAGAAAACATTCACTGTGTGATTAAATTGTATTTTTCACCAAATAAATGTGTGTAAAATTCTGGTTAGCTAAATCAACAAAAGTTAATTTAGAAAGCACATGTTTTATGTTCTTTCACCCTACTTTTAGACAGTTAAAATCATTCTGAATTATTGTAGTCACTGCTGCATTTCTTATTGTATACCAACTTTTATCAAAATGCTAGTTCTCGGTAAAATTCTAAATATATCAACTCTACATTTATATCATTCAAGTCCACAGTTTAAAAAATATTCAATATATTTTTAAAAGATTTAAATCTTTGGCTCATTCAGTTGAAGTCATTTTAAATTTTCAATTTCAGTATTTCCAATGAAAATCATTTTAATTCACTTTTGCCAACAGTTGGTATTAATGAAGAAAAATAACATACATACAAAAATTCTTAATGAAGAAACATCTTCACAAAAATAATACTATTAGGGAAATGATTATTCTCAATGATTTTAAATACATGAACGTGTACATATTAATAGATTTCAGTAGGTGCATTTATGAGGTATATTGCATTGAAGTAAATACTGGTAGGTAAACCATCCAAAAATTAGTTGGAACTGACTTACAAAGTATGCATATGTCTCAATTTTTTTTTTATGTCTCTATCTAATAAGTATATATTGATTGTAAGCAAATGTTAAAATCTAATTTTAGATCAATTTAAAATTTGACACTCCAATACATAAATTAGCTGAGAAATAATGAAACTTGATTTATTTTGCAGTCATATTAACATTTGAGTATATCCTGCAGACATATATATGCAAATCAGCATAACCATTCAAATTAGAAACAAAGATGCAGAGAAAGTTCTTTCAGCAGCCAGTCTTTTATAAAAAATATCTTTTCAATATAGAGTTTTGATTGCTTAAGCCTACAACTACAGGTTATACTTTGGCATGTTCAACTAAAAAACTAAACAGCATTTAGTATCAGAAATTAAAATATAAAACAAAAAATGAATAAAAATACACAAATTTACAAAAGTAAAGTTAAAATGCATATGCAAGCTAAGCAATAAGAACTATGTATTTTTAACCATTTCACCTCAAGCAAGGCAGTAATGCTACTCAAATGCAAGGAGTTACAGGAAGTGAAATAGAATGAGAAGATTTTAGTGAGAAAAGTGGGGAAAGGACAATAAAGGAACAGGATTCAGGAAGACAGAAAATCATGATTGATGTTACATTTACATTTTTGAAGATTGTAGGTGGTAGAGAAGCAAGAAATCGGAAGGGAGATCCACAAGAAAAAAACTATGAGAAAGAAACTATTAGAATAGAACCGATTGTTGCATCTAGCTAGTTCAACAGTAAAATTTAGTTGCCAATCTAGTATCATGCTTAAATTTATGCAGCCAAAACACCAAGGAGAATAATTACCATGAAAATATTTGTAGAAAAGACAGAGCAAAGCCACCTCACATCAGGGACAAAGTGACTGAAGTCAAGATGTCAATTCAGGATTGATTACATTACAAACCCTTTTGTCAAGAATCTCAAGATATATAGTAGGAGCACCAGGCCAGATATGGCAATAGTATTCAATGCACAAATGAATGGTAGGTTTATAAATGTGCAAGATGGATTCTAAAAAGAAAAATTGTCTGCCATGACACAGTGAGCCAACTTTCAAGCAGTAGACCTAGCAATTAATTCAATATAATCACTTCATTTCATGTCAGTGGAAAACATGTACCCAAGAAGTTGCAAACAGTTGCTCTACTGGAAGTTAGCATCAGCCATGCAGATGACAGGCAGAAAAGGTTCTCTATGGTGATTAAATGAAAGCAGTTTTGTTTTGAAGGCATTAAAATTTACAAGTCATTCCTTGAACCAATTAACTACTGATTGGAGGTCCTTTTACTCTGTTGAATCAATCAGAATTGTTAATGACAGGAGTAAATAGTTGTGACATCTGCATAAATACCTTGTCAGTAACTAATGACATCAGGAAGGTTGTTGATAAAGTTAAGAAACAACGTAGATCCAAGATCCCCAGCATTAATGTGAAATGATTTAGAAGCATGCTTGTTTAACACAACCTTCATTACACATTTTATTAAGAATAATTGAATTAAGCCAAATATTCATTCAGAGGCACCATAGCCCTTGAGAGACAAATTCAGTGATAGCCATTAACACATCAGTGGTAGACCTGGTGAAATGAAAGCCATATTGTTTATCTGAAGGTAAGCCATGTGAAAGAAGATGCTTAACCAATTCAGTGTAGATTAGAATCTCTAGCATTTGCCAAAAATAGTCATAGGGCAATAATTTGAGGAGCCAAAAGGTTGCCCAGAATTCTTAAAACCAGAAACTACAAAGGAGGACTCAACAGGCTGGAAAGCAAGAAGTAGAAAGGCATTTATTATAAAGTTTGGAGTGAAGAGGAGCCAATTCAGCAGCACATTTCTTTAGGACAATTGCAAGGATATCACAAACCTTGTGAGAATCTAGTTTAGAAATAATAGCAAAACTCATGCATATCACTGAATAGAGAAACTGTTTGAAGGGGGAAAATCAGGCAGAAATACTCAAGATAAGTTGAGAGTGGTGTTGGAAGAGAATTTCAAAGCAAAGCATTCTACTTTCTCTGTAGTAGATAAATTGATTATGGAGAGCAAGGACGGAGTATTTGCTCTTGTTCGGTATACTCTTACAGATCTACCAGTAATATCTAGAACCAAACCTGTGTGTGGCTATATGGTGACTCATTCTATCAGTGAGTAGTGACTTTCCCTCTTTTAGGACATGCTTACACTCATTATGACCGGTGACAAAGAGATAGATGTTAATAATCGATCCTGTCACTCTGGTATATTGGATTTCATCCAAGAAGAGATCTCAGTGGCACATTTCTCAACAGAATGATTAAAAATATCATTTCAAGGGACATTAGCAAGAAAATCAATGAATGAGCCCCAATCAGTATGTTGATAACAGAAACATGTTCTATTAATAAGGCGGTTAATGCCTGATGGGAGTGTAGAAATAGATATATACAGACACTACTGCATGGTTGGAGTTGCCAAGAGAATATAGTATGGCATGAGTCTGGGGAGGAGTTAAGGAAGAGATCATGTAGAGAGATGTGTATGCCAGAATTATGAGAAAAACATGTGAAAATCTCTACTATTCGAGTGAGAGATTGTGTAATTGAGAAGTTCAAAGTCTGGATGCCAGTGAGGTAAGTGACATTAGTGTGATGAAGTCATTTGACATGATCGACATTGAAGTTGCCAAACACAAAGATATTTGCCAATGGTGTGTAGAGAGAGGGCCTTATTTATACTGTCAGAAATTCTATCTAGGAAGCAATAGTCATAAAAGGAAGGGTAACAATAAAGAAAAAAAGAGATAACTGCGTTTAATAGTTAATGTCGGAAGCACATGTAAGAACAATCTAGAGACTCAAGAAACAGTTCCCGTTCCAATAGGAGATGAACTGTAACTGAATTTATAAGATAGTAATAAATAAAATTTGGGGCCACCCTGCATTCAATTATATAGACATATGAGAGGGAATTTTACAGCAGGAAGCAGAAGGAATTTGCCTTGAAAATCTTTTAGCTGCCCTGAAAATACCCTCTTGCCTTGAAAATATACAATTTGTTTGCCCTGTAGCACACACACACCCTTTGTATGCCTAGGTTCATGTAGAATAATATCAATATTTATCTTGCAAAGACCAAAAGTGAGTTTCAGATATTAAAACTCTGAAACAAAATCCCTTAATCTAATAAACCTTACCTGGTATAATACAGCTGGTAAAAAAGAAAAAACCCTGCAGTTTGATCATTTGTCAAGAGGTCAAAAATTTCATTCTAATATTAAAATTTCCAAAACTATAATCTAAAATCATTTCCTTATATAAGTTCAGGAAACTTTGATGTGGTGTAATGGTTAGAAAGTTTGACTCACTAGACCAAATGCAACTGAGTAGCAAGTTCAATCCTCACTGACTTCTCCATACTTGCAGCTTTGTGTCACATCTAAGCTATGCTTAGTAAATCACTAAGTTCAGAGTATAAATATTAAGCCACTTAACAATATTGACTCAAATCAAAGTAACAATAAAAAACATCCGCAAAAAAAACATCAACTGAAACTTGAAGATTTTGAAATATCCCAAAAAGTATGTATTCCAAAAAGGTTTATATTAAACTTTCATTCTTTTTTCATAAAATGAAGCACAATCTTATTTACAAGAGGGAAAATTTAAGATAAACCGTTCCCATATAATCCATGTACAATTGTGAATTTCAGTTTAACAAAATTTTCTCCTAGGTTTATATGATGAGTTTATAGGTTGTGTATTTTCAAGATTTATTACATGAAGGTCACAAGTTATATGCATGTGAGCACACACACATATATATATATATATATATATAGGGGAGGGGATAAAATTGAATATTCAATTCAGTTTAAACAAAGTGAGTGTAAGCACATCATGCTTATTATGCATTGTAATTAATTTTAACTGAAGGGCATGATCCACATTGCTTGTCTATGGAAAAATGTATTTCAAGCTCAAGTGTTTTTTCTATTTTTATCTATTCAATTTTACTGAAAGTAATGTCTATCTCCAGATAGGAATCATTGTGCAGCTTATAGAATTATTTGCATAAAAATCATTTAACCACAAGGGCAATGTCAGCAAATCTTTCTTTTAAATGATAAAAATATTTCCTTTCAATGTCAGGAAATTAGAAGTGGTATCAGATAAGCAGAAATCAAGAAAATACACAGAAAGTACTTTTCTACTCATATATTTGTCCTAAAGCTAATAATTAATGCAATCTGATGTTTTCACACACATTTTGAAATAAAAAAAAATTACAAAATTATGACCAAGTATTTGTACAGCAATAATAACATGCTAGATTTATAACTGGTGAAACTCTGATATGCCTTCTATTTTTTCAGTAAATTTGTGTGTGAAGCAGAAAGAATGACTGACTTATTGATCCATACCTATAGACTTTAAAAAATGTCATGAAATTGCCAGATATTTGTTAAGCTTGTGATTTTAAAGCTTTGAAAAAATTACTATATACTGAACTAAATAGAATCAATTAAAATTCAAATGATCATATTTTTGTTTAAATGAGTGAAAGGGAATAATATAATTATATTCTTTAATGGTAAATTGCAATTGGAAGATTAAATTAAAAATATCTCCCTTCTATGTCTTCTACATTTTTCTCTTCCAAAGATTAACGAATATTTTTTTTAATTTGGATGAAACAAACACTTAGCCATAAATGTTAATGATGTTTTCTTGTATTTTTTTTTTATCTTTCCAAGTTCAGACAATTTAGCTTTATAGAATTAGTGTGGTGCCATGCATAATTGTTTTTAAACTTTATTCCATCAAGTAAATTGCATCCCTAATAAGCATGAATCGACTTGGGCCAATCAATTAACTGTGCAATAACATCTTTAATTTTCTCAAGGCTATTCCATGTTTGACTTGAATTCCTGATTAACTTTGCAAAATGTACATACTCATGATTGAAGGAAAAGTCAATTTTAGAGACATTTTTAAATAATTAAACTTGTTCACAAAGACATTGGTAGTCAGATGAACAACTGTGCCAGAATATATTTAAGGAAAATATACTGGTGAATTAGACTTGTGAATATCAATCACCGAGACTGAGATTGAAATTGAGATTATGGATCAGCTTTCAGTGCATAGTAGATGAGGTTCAACATGTAAAGTACAAGTATTTTTCTCTTCAAAAAAAGATATAGAACTCAAATCTACAATCACAAAGAAATAAAAAAAAAAATAAGAATATTGTGCTTTTTATGCTAAAGTTCACTCAATAGAGCCACTCAAGGCAGAATGTTTCTATTAAATTCATTATGATAAATGGTGCAATATGAATGAGCTGGTAAAAAGTGAAGATTATGAGGAAAAAAGATTAGCCAATGATTGACCCATGACTTGAAGTATTTATGATTGTATTCTTCACAGAAGCATCATGCAGGTTCTCATTTTACAAAGTAGCAGTTCCTGAGAACATTCTCATTACATTTGCAATATGGAGGAAATGAAGATAATTTGACTTCATGGAAGTCACATGGTATGTCCTGGCTGTAAAGTTTTAAACTGGTGTTTTTAATGGAAACTAATACTGTAAAGTGATAATTGAGCAACATCAACCATGCTTCATTTTTGGTCTAATATGACTGTTGCAAAAATAAAACAAAGCAGAAAGAATCATTGACTTACTGAGGAAATAGAATGAGCTGGCCACTTTTTCAGCAATAGCTTGTATATATGTTTCACTTGAAGTCTGAAGTCAACTTGAGACCAAATAGATATTCAAAGCATGGAGCCACATTGTGAGTGCAACCATTCACCATAACTGGAGAAAACATCAGTATCTGATCAGTGATGATGAAATGATACCAGCTTAGTTTTTAAGATATTGAAAAAAAATTCATTTTTTCCCCATTGAGCAAGATTAGAGAAGAGATCAGCTGTGAAGCTCTAATCCCACATCAGGCAAATTGTGGGGAGATACCCAAAGTGGAAACAGAGAGAGGAAAAAAGAGAGGGGAAAAGGGAAGGCAGAGATAAAGAGCAAAAAAAAATTCTAGGGAAGAAGTAGATGTCACCAAAGCCAAAATACATTTCAAAATCAATTGTCAGTTTTAATTGTCTTTTATAAGTGGTGCCTTCAAAGAACAAAAAGACCAAATCATTTCCTCACTAAATAATGAGTTCAGTTAAAGTCAGTAAATTGTATAAACTGGAACTGTTTAAGAAATTCAGCTTCCCTGATACAAATCTTGTTCAAATATTTTTCAATGTTAAGTACTGAGAATATGTTTAAGTACATTTTATTTGTAATCACTGAAAAACAAACCTTTAAATAAATTTCTTTATCACTTAACATATCCATTAGGTCCTCAAGAACCCTCCAGTCATTTTACAATGATACAGAATCTCATCTTTTTACCTGCCAAGTATTTACTTGACACCAATAGGGCTAACAATGGTAATTTTTAAAACATGAGTAGAATAAAATTAGCTTGCTCACATTTGGAAAACCGGTATTGGTGAACTTCCACACTTAATTGCAATAGAAATTTTATGTTTGAAGAGACATCATTGCTGGTTGAGTTGTAATTAAATACCAACAGTGTTAATTAAATCTTCAGCAAATTTATAGCTATTTATCAACTTGTTCATCTTTAATTAGATCATGTTTTTATTTATATTATGAATTTCAAAAAGATTAGCCAAACTTTCACAGACAAAACTTTCTCTCTCCACAAATATGTTTTTGGTATGAACAAATGACAATATATTTAAGTCTATTGCAGTTCATATAACCTATGATTGATTATGATTATACACCTGACTATTACCAATGAACTTATTGTATTTAGCAATAGTTAAATTTTTATTTCTTACAATATTTTGTTATTTTTCATACACTAATTATAATGAAAACTTTTCCATTTAAATATAATGGATGTTTTCATATAAATATCTTCATTATGCCAGCAGATATTTTTAATATCTGACTACAATAATGTGGCTTTCATTTAATTTTGTTAATAGTCTTTGAAGTTTGACAAAAAATTATTCCAAACTGTACCTACCAAGCATCAGGATTTGAGCTTTAGATTTTACCAAGAACTTTTCATGTATCAGAATTTTCTTCAAACTTCCCTCTGTTGACTGGTGCTACAGAATCACAAAGAATTGTGCAAAAATATCTAACTGCATCACTTGACTTTAGCAACAACTAAAATGGATATCACATGTAACTCAAAGAAACAATGACATAATGAAGATGTTGACATTCCACACTACTTCAAATAAAATGTTAAGGAAATTTCCATCAATACTGGAAAGAGCAGTAACAGCTACTGGTGTTCGAGAAACCTATCTTACTGAAAAATTATTCTAATAGGAAGATTTTATAAATTTCAACCAAAAGCAATATTGGCTGCTCAGTCAATGAATGCCAAATGTTTCCTTATAAGGAAACAACTAATATTGCTATTACCATAAGTTAAGCTAAGCTAATCTAAGTATGAACCAGTAGTTGACTATCAAGTACCTTTTATCTTATCAATAGAAAGTTAGTAACATATTTTTATATTCTACATCATATTTATCACACACATATGATAACGAGTTAGTGTAGAAATACCCTTATTCCTATTTGGATACATCAATGACCAAATAAAAACAGTCACACAAGGTTCTTTAACCAAATACATTCACTGGGATTTAATTTTGGCTTCAGTGTTCAACAGACAAAAATATTTTTATTCATTTTTTTTTACATTAGCTATGGTTTACAGTTTTTAGTCATATGCTGATACCCACTGACTAATGCAAAACAAACAGCTTCAAGTTTTCACTTGCTTGATGGAATTATCAACTTTCTTGCTGAGGATTCATTCAGACAAATACAAGCACAAACATTTGTTTCAGGTTTAGTCTACAAAAACAACAAAAGAATCAAACTTTATTAGAAAGATTGATTTGAAAATAAAATTTATCTTTTCAGATATTTGCAATTTTTAACTAATACTTTACATGTAATCTGAATTAAAATTAAGTTTCAATAAATAAATAAATCTCTGATCTTTGAAAATTATATGGTGCTAAACTGATATCCATTAAGCTTGGAAAATGTAAAAAGCTGAAGATAAACATAGTTTGACAGCACTGACCATAAAATATGAACAGGAGTTGAGAGATATTATGAACTTTAATGGGATGGCTGTGTTTGAGTCAAATATTAGTAATTTAAATTCATTTATTTTTATAAGTTACAGATTACTTTGGATACATCTTCATATTAAATTTTAACAAGTACATTTTCCAAAAATTAACAGACATTTTATGCGTGAGTGAGTGTGTTCCACCCTCAGTATCACCTATGGCCACCGACACTTGACCACACAAGTTGACATGTCTGTCTTCACAGTAGTCCATTCTAATTCAAACTTCCCACACTCTTACATCACATGACTGACTTAGTCTACATAAACAGTGTCCCATGAAACATTTTTCCCCTTTTGAAAAGAGACTTTTTTAAATGGGAATGAGCAAGGGATGAATGATCAAGGCATTCATTGGTTAGACTGCCCTCTTGCCATACAGGGATTATTCAGCCTTTTCACTCAATTTTTTGTTGAGTCCTTCTGCCTTGCTAGTGTTCTGACTACTCTAACTGAACACATTTTTTTCATTGAATCATCCTGATGTGGTGTCTTTGGGGTCCTCCCATTGTCTAGGTTTATAGCCAGTGGAGTTGTTGAATTTACTGCTTTGGACTGATTTTCCAAAGTAGTACCTAGGTGATTTCCTTGGACTGGGTACAGTTGAATCCCCATGGATGAACTTGGGGTGCATCTGCTGTTTCTTTTCAAGTTGATCCAGTTTCATTGACACAGGTTCTCATCAACACTGATGTGGTATGGCCTTGCATCCAATTGCATGGTCACTATTCCTTTTTTCCCCATTCCTTACTTCTTACACGCTGTTTCACCTGCACAATTGCCCCAGGAAATAGAAGTGGCAAGGATCTGACCTTCTGACTGAAGTAAAATTCTTGCTTTCTATCTTCTCAAGTTAATGCTCATTTTATATTTCTGGGTATTTCCAGTTTTAGCACATGATTTGTGGTTGGTAGAAGAGTTTTTGTCCCTGACATAAGCTTCTTTTGTAGATGTCTTTCAGTGATCCAACATTGCTAAATATGAATCTGCCTGTGTAGCTTTGGCCTTCCAGAAAAGATTTTTCACCATCTTTACTGTCAATTCCAATTGCCATTAGCCTTGCTGTTGTAAGGGTTACTGGGTATGTGTATGTGTGTGTGTGTGTGTGTGTGTGTGTAAAACACCACTTCCTCACAAAAACATCAAACTCTTGGCCCATTGTTCATGACAACTTGGTCTGAAATACTATATCTTGCAAAATGGTGCTTCAGTTTGGTAATCACTGTCTTGGTGTCTATATCGCAAGGTGATTGATCTCGCAAAATAATCCACTGTACAGAGATAGTCTTTGCCCTCAAATAGGAATAGGGTCACTTCACCTTTAGCCCAGGGTCTCTCAGAAATTTCATGAAACATTAGAGGCCCTGCAGAGTTTTCCACTTCACATTTCTGACATGTTCAACATTGTGATATATGCTCTGTTGTTGCTGTTCATGTTCAGTCAATATAGACATTCCCATGCTCTTCAGCAGCACCCTTCCACTCCTAAATGGGAGGATTCACATGGATACTCCAAAATATCAGCCCATCCTGCACAGTCATTTTATGCTGAAAACTGAAATTTTTTATTCTGACCATCCTAATATGACCCGCTGCAACTGCTGCATGGATTGGTTATCTCTGGTTGCCATTATCAGCTTGGATAGCCTTCTTTCTGTCACAGGGATATACTCTACTTCCTGGATATCATCCTCCTCATTTGATACCATGGATGTAGGCCCTTAAAAGTGTGTCTACAATAGACATCCTTTTCCTTGGATGATATAACACTGTGATATCTCTGCAGGCACATCAAACATATTCTACAGCCATTTTGGGCTTTTTGCCAAGTCCTTTCTTATTATGGCTTCAAGAGTTCTGTGGTCACTCAGAACAGTAATGTGCTAGCCAGATGTGTATTAGTGAAAATGTTCACATGCGTAGACCACTACCAGTAATTTCTTCTTGATCTACACATACTGAGTCTCTGCATCAGTAAGTGCTTGACTGGTATAGGCCAGAGATTGACCTTCTTGGAGCACCTAAAGCATCACACTGGATGACCAGGGGTTTGTTGTAGTCATAGCATCTTTGTGCTTTGCTCACCATCTTAACCTTCTTGAAAGCCTCCTCGTGTACCTGAGACCAAGTCCACAGGATGTCTGACTGCATAAGTTGTCAAACTGGTGACATCACCTTGGAGATATGTGGTAGGAATTTTGCTAGTTAGTTCACAAAACCTAACCACTGGACTCTCTACACATCTCTTGGATGAAGCATCCCCCTAACAGCCTTTATCTTCTCTTGATCAGGGTAGAGCCTTTAACTTTGTTATATACCCCATGAAGGACACAGAAGTTTATCACAGATTCACTTTGTGGGATTTAGACATATTCCCTGTTCCTGGCATCTTTGTAAGAGCTGTGGCTTCTTCTATCATTTTTCCTCTCCCAAACAACAGAATATCATTGATCTTGTTTAATACTCCCTCCTGATCAGAGTTGTTACCATATACAGCCTTCTGAAAAATTTTGGGTGCTGGAATAATTCCAAATGGTAGCACTTTCCACCTGTACAGACTAAATGGAGTGGTGAATGTAGTCAAATGACTGCTTTCCTCATCAAGCTTCACATGCCAGAACCCATCACTCAGATCTAGGATAAAAAAAAGACTTTACTGTCAACAAGTTCTGGCAACAGATCTTCAGACACCTGTAACTGGAAATGTTACCTTTTCAGATCTTTGTTTAGCAATCTTGATGCCTATACAGATCCACAGCTTCCCATTTTCTTCCTCCCCAGTGCTAATATGCTAACCCATGCATTCACTTGACCAATGACCTCTTTTTCACTAGCCTCTCCAACCGTGCTTTTAATTCCCCCTTGATAGCTACTGGAATTCCCCATGCTGCTGTAATATGTGGGGTTATATTTGGGTCCACTTCCAAATTATCACACCAGGTAGTTTGCCTAGCATTTCCTCAAATACATCCTTGAATTCCTGGAGAACTGGATCCAATTTTTGTGTGGTCACTCTTTTTCTGTGAGACTCTAGCCATCATCTGAAACTGCTTTGTTTACACTGACCAGGCCCATTTTTTGTATGTTTATTGTACCTAGGAGTGGATGTAAGTTATGTCTCACAATCACAAAATTCACAGCATACTTCTTTCTGATTTTGAGTTTATCAATTTTACACAGAACTTGCCCAGTAGTTTCATTTCTGTTCTACTCCACATAACCAGGGTCTTTTCAGAGGGCTTCAGACTTCTCTTGTGAATGTGTTTAGCACTTAACAATTTTACTGAAGCTCCACTATCAAGCTGGAGCACAATTACTTCCTAATTCACCACCATTTTAGCTCAAAGACTGCCAGCTTTCCCCTCTGTTGTGACCATATCCACATGGTGAAAAACCAACTGACTACTGCTACTCTCTCCACTCAGTTGCTATGTGTGCACTGTCTGGACTCATTTCTTTACCGACTTGCATTTTGCCACAAAGTGATTCTTACCTCGGTACTTCAGACACATTTTTCCAGTTTGTAGATATCAATGCACCTCTGCAACTAATTCTCTCAATTTTGGCAGTTCTGCTTGTGTTTGGGGATTCCATATACCTAAAACAATTTGGTCATGTAGTATTGACACCACACAGTGGCCACAAAAATCATGTTTTTATTAGTGGCTGCAAAGCAGTTATAAAAGTTTCTATACTCTTGGACTCATTTCCTAGTGTGAAGCACAAAACATTCGTATATGACATTAGTTTCACCAACTGCATACCTGTCAAACACTTGAAGAATTTCTTTGGGTATCAGCTGTTCATTTGGTGTGGGAAAATGAAAATGTGTCATCCCCTAACATGTTTGGACTGTTGTTGTTGGCCATGCAAATATGTGATAATGGCATAGTTATGACACTTCTGCTTGAACAGTTTCCAATTTTTAGCTAAAATGCCATTCAGACGCAGGAATGGAAGTGGCCTTATGATTACTACTGGCCACTGAGCATGTAGTTTGATTCCAGCTAGGTCAACTATCTTTTTCTAGACCCACATGGTTGGAATTTTTACCATATCAAAACAAGAACACGAAAAATAACACTGTTATCTTTTTCCTTTGATTATTTCATCACTGACTTAGTGTATGGTTGCCACCATGTTCTATGCTAAGTATCACCTATGGCCACCAACACTCAGCCACACAAGTTGACATGTTTGTGCTAATTCAAACTGCCCACACTCCTACATCACGTAACCAGCTTAGACTACACCCCATGAAGCAATATTTCTAAAGTTTACCTGATATTTAAGATATCAATTCAATTTTTAAAATTTCAAAAATACAATATTTTGAATTTTCAGTAAAAGAAACAAATTTAGTTTTACAATTCATTATTTTTAAAAACATTCTAAAATTCATTATTTTTAAGAAACATTTCTCAGCATGCATTTTTGTAAGAGATTTTTGCATAATGTTTTAACCTGACATGAAAATTTCTCAACAATAAAGTATTGAATAAATGGTAAAATATGTTGGTTTCATCTATTTTGGTTTTAAAATCAAAAGTAAAAACAAAACACCTCAACCAACAGCATTAATAACATTTGTAGTCAATTTAACAACCCTACCATTAAGTGAAGATCTTTCCTTTCAAACTGATACTTTTTCAACTGATATCACCAATAATTTCTTGTCCAGCAACATTTCACCTTACTAATTGTTTTTACCGTACAAACACTATCAATTGGTTACAACCTTTGTTCCTCTTTTGCTGTCCAATTACATCCAGTAGAAATCTTTTATTGACTTGCAATTATTGACTATTTCCTTTCAGTCAGTTATTACCTATCCTACTTACAACCTTTCAACCAGTAACCTATGTGCTCCCAAATTTGTAGAAATCCAAGTGGACAAAAAAAAATAGAAAGAAAGAATTTCTTTTTAATATTTGGTCCAATTGGGCTGATGGGTTTTACTAGTATATACACACACATATATATATATATATATATATATATATAATGAAAAATAGTTACACTGATTAAAAGAGTATCCAACTTCCTTTTCTTGGTGCAAGTTTTATGCTTGTTTAGGAAAAATAATAAAGCAGATTTAGTTATTTTTAGTATTTATACAACAAAAGTCATGCATTTTACAGACACTAAAGAGAAAAGGTCTATATATAAAAAAAACTTTACTCTTTTTGTTTTGACTGGCTTTAATTACTGTCCACTAATTGAATATATTCTTATTGGAGTATTATTACAATATAAATACACTCAATATACAATTTTAAACATTTCCTGTCTGTGTATATACTTTTATTTTTGGTAGAGTTCATTATAGGTTGAAATCTAAATAACAAATAGGGATTTGCAATTTTTATCAACTTGTGCAAAAGTTCTGGTCAACAAATTCATATTGGAGAGAATAACAAAATTTGATTTCATCTTGTTCTCCCAATCACTCACCCAACCATTTTTTGCCAACAAATATTGCAAGGTCAGAAAGAAGTGAAAAGTGGTAAATCTATAAGAGAGAGAGAGCGCAGATGAGAAGTTGGTGGTTATAAGGTGAGCATGGAGAAGAATCAATTCAGCAACTCACATGCATGACTGACTTTTCATGTAGGAAATAAAAATAGTCAAGAGAGACTAAGTCAGAGACAGTGTAATGAAGGTAGAAAATTCTAAGTGGTACAATTTTTGCTTGTATCAATTGAAAGGGTAAGTTTTATGCATGATAACTTTTCTAATTGACTTGCTTAGCCAGGATTATGGACAGAACAGAAGCAAAAGAAATCAATAAAAAATTACTCTTCAAATATTCAATAGTTCTTGTCCTAAGATTTTCATAGTATCATAAAGTTGAAATATAGTATATGTTCTTTCTATGAAGAAAAATGAAATAAAATCACAAATAACAAATATGTCAGTAACATGAATAATATTTGTTATTGTCAAAATTTGTCTCATTTTTAAAAAAGTGTATTACAAACTATCACATGATTTGTCTTACTTGCAAAGCATTTATAGCAAAAAACTCTATAAAACATTTTTCAGTTGTGATCACACAGGGCCATACATTTGAAAGTTGAAGGAGTTCATTTTTATGAGACAGGCTTCCTGAAAGATTCTTGTTAAGTTTCTAGGAAGTTTTTTGTTTTATGATATAGGTATCACCCCATGCAAGCAGTAAAATCACTAAGACAAGGGATTGCAGGGTGTGGAAGAATTAGGAACTTAAACATTACTAATGGTCAGAAAGAGGAAAGAGTAACCAGGAGGACAGGAGATATCAATTGACATAGCATTTAAATTTTTACAGATTAAAGTTGGTTGAAAAGCATGGAGCTGGAAGGGAGTTCCACAAGCAATAAGTGCAAAAAAAGAAACTTAGCATAGAACTTACAGCTATATCAAGCTAGCTCAACTGTAAATTGATGAGATCTTGATTCTAGTCAAAAAGTTTAGGTGCCATAGTGAAGAACTCATCCAAATAATTACCAAAAAAGTATTTATAGAAAAGACACTGAGAGACAATCTTACATTGATGGGAAAGTGACTGAAGCTGAGCCACCAGATCACGATCAATAATAATGCTGATTCTTCTTTGGATTTTATCAAGGAGCTCAAGGTAAATAGCAGAGGCACCACACCATATGTGGCAGCAATATTCTAAGCATGAGTGAATGGTAGAATTATAGATATCCAAGATAGATTCCTGAGAGAAAAATTCTCACATGATACAGTGAACCAACTTTCTTTGCAGCTGACCTAGAAATGGATTCAATATACTCTTTCCACTTCATGTCAGCTGAGAATGTTACCCAAAGAAGAAAAGGAAAATGGGAACAAAAAGGACACATACTCTAAATCAGGCAGAGACAGCTGAAATTTCTGGGATACACAATGTGAGAAGCTTGGAAAATTTAACACTCACAGGATATATTTACGGCAAAAATGGATAGGACTGGGGACAGCAGGCTACCAAATTAACAGGTTTATGTAAATGAATGGCAGAACAGAGAGTGTCAACCAACCAAGAAATCAGTCTTACTATGGAAAATTTACCACCTGACTTGAAGTAGACATCTCATTTTTTTTAAAACACAGGAATCTCTTCTCAAGCATCTGTACCCTCTAAATACAATATTTATAGCACTAACAAATAAATGCAAGATAAAATATCCACTAATTGCTTACAAAATATCATTTGCTTTCAGAACAAAGTTTTCAACAAAATATGTAACTGAACTTACCGAAATAACTGAATATATTTGTTACTTGTAATAGTCTGCAAGATTTAACATTAAAAACTTTGTATCAAGTCAGTGAGACTGTTAATTATAATTCACCTCAAAGAAAGTCTATGAACTTAAAACTAGAACAAGAATGGCATTTTAAATTGTGATGTTATTCTTCTGATAGTAAAAGCAAATTACTCTTGAAATATTTCCAAAAATAACTGAAGGCCAAAAATGGCTACAAAGAATATTGCCAGTTAATAAAATAAAATTGACTAATTTATCCAAGAAATCAGACTTACTTTTTTGTCTGATATAACTGGAATAAATATCATCTCTTAAAGAGAATCTTGTCAAAACTCCGACAAGTTTAACATGAAAAAGCTAATGATATTTTTTTTCAATATTAGGAGCTACATCCATAACCAACCAAAGAGTGTTTTATCATATAAATCTTTTTCGCTCCTTTACTTATACCACTTTATTTGTCTATGTTTGAACACTGAATGATGTATGATGAGACTTTTTCCTTAAAAAGAAATTTAACTACCCAGTTGTGAATTTTATCTTACTGAAGTTTATTTACCCATTTCAATGAATATATGGACACTGGAATTCAAAACAAAAATAGCATTAAATGGTTGTTCCAACAAAAGTTTAATTCCTGGTTACCAAATGTTAGACTTATTGCATATTAACAGTTTTAAAATATTTATGAATCCATATTCTTCAGATTTGTTGTAATGCCAGTCATTTTTACCAAAATGTTTGACATGCTCCAGTTAAGCCAAAGAGAAATTTTAAAAAATGATCTTTCTCATTCCATTATGATAATCTGATGTGATATGAATATGCCAACATTAAATAACATTGTTGTTATTGTACTCAGAAAATACGAATTATAACATCCACACAAGTTGTCAAATATATTTCTATAATTCAAATGACACATTCAAGCTATACAGAAATATCTATCTGCAAAATCAAAGGATAGAAAAATATGATATTGCCCCTGAAGGTTACAGCATTAAAAGTGAGCATGTCTATCACAGAAAATTCTTTGTTATTTTTATTCTTTCCAAATATGTTTCATAAGGTTACTTATGCTTTCAACAAGAATAGTTTCATATTAGGTTCTATGTTATTGCAATGGAAGAAATGCCAGTAGCAGTCGAGCATTATATTTCATGTTGCTACACTTTGTACATGGTTATTTTAGGCATCTGTTCAAGTTCACTATCACTATATTTAGTGCACCTTCACATTAAATTCTTCCATTAAGAAACTGGCTGCATTCAACCAATTTGTACCGAAATCTATCTAAAGACATGTATATCTTTCATGAGAGAGAATGTTTCTTGTGAACAAAATATAACCATGTGGTAATATAAACCAAAATTAGATGATGAAAAGAAAAAAAAATACAAAGTTGACTGACACTATTCTCTTTTTACATATACACAAAATACAAGTATTGAAGTCATTTTATATTTTTTCCTTTCATATCTCTTTTTTGTCCCCAACCTATATAAGTAGATTTCTCTTGTGACTGCATACCTGTATGAGGATTTCATTTTTAGAAAAATCTTCTAGATATCAGTCATTTCTCTTATTTCTCTTTTTGAATTTTTTTTTTCATCAAATTATATTTACAAAGACACTTGCTTTATTTTCTAAAGACATTTTTACATTTCCTCTTTCATTCTAATTTAGTCCTATTTCTAAGAGTAAATGAAAATTTCTTTTGGCTCAATAATATTATTTAGAACCTTAACTTACCATTTTAGAAATACAGGAACAAAAATTTATTTTCCCCATTTATTTGTATTTTTCATTGGTTTATATTGAATCTGAATCCGAGAAGGAAATATATACATATATTATTATTATTATGTAATTATGCATTATTAAAAATGAATCTATTCAATGTGATTTTTAAAAATTTTCAATGTTTTCTGCTAATATACAAGTCAACTAAATATTAACATTTACTGTAGAAAGAGATTTTCATAAATTTTGCTGGTACTAGATTGAATACATTAGGAGAAAAAACTATGACAAGTCCTATTTATGTAGCATTTCAGATGGACTAATGTAAAAATATATTTAAGAAGTTAGTAGTTGTTATGGTATAACTAAAATTTAGTAACACTTCCTGAATAAAAATCCTTTGACTTCAATAACAGCAAATAAAGTATTTAAAGAAGACAATACAAGAATTCAACAATATCATTTATTCAATTTAATATATGTAGTATCCATAAACAAGCAATGACTTTGACAAAACTTACATGCAAAAAAATATCACAAGAAAATTGGAAAAATACAATTAAACAGCAAGCAAAATTCTTTTTGCAGTAATACTGATAATTTTAAAAAATGGAAATTTGGAAATGGCAAATATATTTCAATAAATTTCCTGAATAGAAATGAAATTGTTACATTTTTGTTTCATCTTGTGAGCACATTCAAACTGCAAAATTGTTAATACACACAACTAATTTTTATGTTCTTTTTGGAGCAATAATTTTTAATACAAATTTTTTATCTTGTGTGCAGTCAGTGTGCAAAAGATTGTATAGAATTTAAAATTATTTACATCCATTGGACAACTATACAGTTGGATTCAATTCTTATGCAATTATTTCTGAAACTACATTGATGTCAACTTGAATGGAACATATCATCACTCTCCACCAAGAGCAACTGTTATTTTTCAACAATGTGCATCATGATAGTTGTATGAAAACAATGCAGCAGTAATAAAAATGAATATAGTACATACATTCTAAAGTTTACTAAGAGTTTAGTTTTGGTGACCATGCCAAAAATTAGTTTCTGCTGTAAGAACAAATATAAAGAACAAAATATACAAGGAATGATTGGTTTGGTTAGATAATGTTTAACGGCATATCAACCCTGATTAGGAATGTGAAAATCAGAAATCTCTAACACTTGAAGTATTGCCAAAATAGATTCAATAGGGCATAATGTCAAGTCATCCAAGCCAGTAGAGATCAGCTGGAGGAGAGAGTAAAATAGTTTGGAGTATTGCTGAATTTTACAATGTCATAGAAATTATTGGTTTGTAGTTTAAGGTAATCTGGAAGATACTTACTAAATGAAGCATTAAAGGTCATAATGCAACAGGTAAATTGCTGGCAATCTACTGAAACCTAGAATTGCCAATGTTGTTCTCTATTGGTTTCTCAATATATACATGTGGAAAAGTAATTTCAAAAGATCATTTGCAATTTATTCCTTAAAAATTATTCCATTAGAGTGTAGAAGAAAATGGCAGTCTAATGATGAGCAGTTTGGAATGAAGTCTAAATATTTGAAGAAACAGGAATGCAATATTTGCCTATGTCATCAAAATGGAGGAAAGCTATCACCAACTTTTATAAGCAACATTCCTTAAAAAAGTGGATGATCATGGCTCACCATAACTTCCTATCCCTTCTAGCACTAAGCAATGATTGCACTCCACTGTCCCTTCCTGTTCATATTTTGTCATCCATTTACACAATCTCATTAATTATGTTTTTCTTGTCATAGGGATGTGCTAAAAGTTTGTAAACATGCACCAAAAAGAAACAAAGTGTTCCAAAAATTCATATTGTTGAATTGCCAAAGAAAAAAATCCTGTAGCTTAGTAGGGAGCACAGATTCAGATAGAATAATTAAGCAATCAATTTCATTTTCCAAATTTCTAAGCCTGGAGGTCAGTAGTTAATCTGAAAACAAAATGTAAGCCAATAACTTGTAGTATTCAGAAGTAAAATATTCACACACATCAAAAGAACCAATTTGGTACTGTGGCAACTTCAAAGAAACATAGCTTACTACTACCACTACTGTGAGAGACAGACACAGAGACACCAGCTGCTCATTGACAGCTTTCCTTCCTTCCACAAATGTATGTTTCTGAACACAGTCTTTCACATACATATATACAGAACCATTTCAATTGAATAAAACCAAACTTAAAACTGAAAACTCTAAAAAAAAAAAATTTTAAAACATTTTCATACAGTTTTCTAAATAGCTATGTTGATATATAAAAGTTTACAAGTTTTTAATCACCATTTATACAACTGTTTTCTCATTCATTCTTGGTATTATTGGAAACTGAAAACTTTCTTCCAAATTCTTTTAGTAAACTCAAAGTTAATGTTGATACCCTAAATATTAATCTTCAGTCCCCTACAAAATCAATGATTCCCACTAAAAGGATTAAGTATTTAAAGACAATACAAGAAAAGAATTCAACAATGACATTCAACTTAATGGATACAGGATTCATAAACAGGCAATGCCTTAAGCAAGAGTCAGATGCAAGAAAATAGCACAAGAGAAAAACAGTGAAAAGAATACAAGCAAATATTAGGCAAAATTAATTTTTGCATTAATTCAAATTTGAAAAATGCAAATAGAGAATACATTTCAATAAATTTTCTTAACAGAAAAATCTATTAATATTCACAATTAAATAATCAAAATAGCTAGCATGTGATGATTTCAAATGCATGTAATAAAAGCCATCTCATAAAAAGAATTTTTAACCAAGTTGCTATTGGTTTAAGTAAATTCAAACATCTTCAAGTTTGTATCTCCCAAAAAACAGAAATTCATTGCAATACGATATGGTCAGTCAACTAAAAATGCCAAATCATCTACACAAGTGATTCCATTTAGCCAAAGAGTTAAGTAAAGCAGCTAGCAATCAAAAGAAAAATGAATAACTCAAACTTCATGTTAGATTTTCTTAATCGGTACACTTCCTTTTCTCTTGTAAATTGAATTATATTTACTAAACTGTATGAATTTTCAGACATGCCCATTTCTATGAACATTTTTAATAATAGACAATATTTAAAAACATGCCAAAAAGATTCCACAATATAACACAAACCATTTAAATCAAAGTGTCTATTATTTAGAAATTAACATCACCATGTGAAATATTTGACCAATCAGAGAAGACTATAAACACATTTTTCTTGACCCTACTTTTGAGTAAAATTTTAAGATTTCTACTTTCTGGGAGCAGAGAAGCAACTGTCTCCAAGCCAAACACAAGACATGGCTACATAGCTTTTTCCATCCTCTCAGTGCATTTCTTTTTTTTGAAAGAAATATGTCAGTAACTTCAAATGAATCATCACCAACAACAATAGGGGCAGTCAGTGAATCTTTGCTGATGATAATGTATCAGCGACTTCAAATGAATCAGCTACAACAAAGATGGTCAGTAAATTTTCATTAATGATAAAAAGGTTTTCTCAACAGCATCTTTTTTCTATTAACCAACTATTTACAAGTCTTTTCTAAACTACAGATTTTCTGTATAGCAACTACCCAAAGGCTTTAAATCAACTAAAGACTAGTTTTATTCATTTTTAACTCTTGAATTCATGTATGTTATAAAATAGATATATGTTTATATATAGTTATAAATACAAAAGACTTATTTAACAGGCATACACATGTTTTCTTTATTTTTATTTTATTATTGTTTGGAATTTGGATATTCAGATTTTTAATATAAAAGTGCCTGGATAACAATTTTCTACATAACCAAAAAAATCAACTTCCACATGCCTTTATACAGAAAATCCTTGTTCCAAGACTGTAAATAAATTGCATTTTTAATTTTGTGAGAGTTATTGGAAGTTTACTTTATTACAACACGTCTAATATTATTTTATGAAAGGTTAATCAAAAAATCTGTACCTTGACACAGCATTAGCTAATGTTTGATCTATATGATTAATATTCCCCACTGAATTAAATCCATTAATAAAGAAGGAAATTGTATTGAAAAATATTTGTTATGTATGTAAATGCTTTTTTTTTTCATAATTGTGTGAAAAATGTACTAACATACCTATATAAGCCTTGCCAACATCCGTATGTGTATGCACACACATGTACATAAGAAAGCGAGAAAACATTCATGTCTTTAAATTTACCAACAGCTAATATCCTCTACATATCCATAAAAACCATTAAGGCAACAAAATATCATTATCTTTCTTAATGTAAATTACTTCTGACTTAGAAATTATTTATCATCATGCAAAATCAGTACATTCCAAAAAGATGATTAACATTTCTTCAACAATTTGGAATAACAGTTTAAGGACATAATTCTTTTTACCTGTCTACAATATCTTTTTTTTTTTAATAAAGCAAAACTGATGTTCAACTCATATTTTTAAGAAAATAAAACTGCAGTCTTCAGTTAAATCCTGTCATTATCATATTCAGTTTTTGAAAGAAAAAAATCTTTATTCACAAACCAAGTTGATCTTGGGTTTGTATATTATCTACTAAAATTTTATACCAACATCTTTGCTTGCTTGCTTGCTCCAATATGTCTTACCTGATCCTGCTCTGGTTTGTCATTCATATTCATACAAATGGTCACATGATCAGTGTACACACGATGATCTTCACTTTACCCAATCCAGCATAAATCCTGCTTCATACTGTCCAACACACATTTCTCTTTTACTGCTATTTACAGACATTAAGCCAAACATTTATACAGAAATTATGGAACAATATTTCCTTTGAAGCAGTAAAAAGATAAAAAGAAACAATTCCAATTCTTCATTCATGAACAAATGTTAATAATTTTCTCGTTTTCCTTGTAAAAAGAAAAACAAATTTCAGTGATATTGTTTAGTCTTGCATAAAAGACAAATTCTTTCTCTGTTAACAAATACAAATATTCTTCAAAAGAAAATATCACTACCTACATATTTAGTAAACTGATAAATTCTTCATTAATTTTCATTCTAAAAATCAGTGCTTTAAAATTAGATCATAATTCACAAATTACTGATGTCATTATGGTACAAATGCATAAAGGATCATCATTAACTTTTGAACAATTTGATTTACTTTTGACCAAACAAAATAAGTAAGACCTGTTTACTTATGTCTGTTTACAGTTCACTTAAGTCACTTCCTATATTTTGAATTTATATTATGAATTATTTGCAAAAAAAGAAAAACTCAGCAGTGAAGCTCACTCCACTTATATTCAAAATTTAAGTTGAGCTTTCTACTCCTTCATTAGTAGGAAGGAGTCTTAATGTCAAATGATTTTTGAATTTAGAAAAAATGAGGTAAATAATTTTTCCATGAAATAATGATTTATTCCTATATAAAAATGCATATATATTTTTTTTTATAAAATATAGGTATTCTTATTTCTCATGTATCATTATTTAATTATGTAATCAATAATCTTTTCATTTATTTTCTTCCTTCAGTGTTGATATAATTTTCTTTCCAAATTTTGTAACACACAAACACAAAAAATCAGACGATTTGCAGGGTGAGTGCAATTTCAGAACCCATACTGTTCTACTATAAATTACTTTATTTTATCAAGTTAGAGCATTTTAATGGTATTGTTCTAAGAAAAGTCTTGCTCTGATTTACTGTTTCTGCTGTCATAAGCACATGAAAAACGGAAAATGAACCTTCATAAAATGAAGTATTCATGTGAGAATTTATTTTCAAAACTACATGGCAGTGTAGGAAATATTTTATTCATGTAGTTTTAAAAATTCAAAATTTAAGACAGACAATGAACAAATCTAAAAAAGAAATTCTTTGATTCCAATGATCAATTTCTAAACAAATATTGACACTTTTTACTAACAAAATTCCAATATTCTTAAACATGAACAAAATCATAGAACTCAATTCACTCATCATTCGATGGAGTCAAAAATAGTCTTACTTTGTCATGAATAAAAACATGTTATGCTAAGTTTTTATTCATATCTAAGGATATAGACCAGATACAATTTTCATATTTTGCATTTATGTGAGGGTTCAATTACATCATAGCAACACAAATTAGACTTGTATTCACAGAGATAAAAGCATACTTGACAGGAAATAAAATGTACAGAAATAGCAGGAAAGGCATGGTAAATTGTATGTTAATTTCATACAATTTATTTATATTTTTTCTTGTGTGTACTTTTTAGTATCCATAAAAGAGGCATGACATAATTAAAATAAATATTAGCTAATTTATCATATGTATTTGTTTGCATGTAGAAGTATCACTAAAATTTTGTAGTTCATCAGCCATTACAAGTTCACCACTGGACAAAGGCCCTTCCTAAATCTAACCATGATGATCTTGACTATACTATTCTCTGTAATACCTTATCAGTAAAACCCTCTATTTTATCTATTTTCTGTCTACTCTTTTACTATTGTATATGCTAACCATTTTGCTCCTATCAACTGACCTTTCACCCATAAAAATATCCCCTATTCTAATAACTGAGCTATTCATTAGAATCTTAATTGATGCAAGAATCTATCCAAATTTGTGCGAAAATATTTTACTTTCAAGTCAGTTTACAGTGAATAGGCTGTCTAAGTTGATCTTAGAAATTAAACAGAATTTACCAATAACAGCTTTCATAAAGACCAGACTTTGATTCTCTGTAATTAAAGGATAGTGGTTTTGTGAGCCAGGCAATCAAAGGATGTAAATATTGTGATGGTCAGCAGCTCTTTTAGTCTTCAAGAAAATCAATCTCCTCACTGTAATTAATAAAGAATGGACAGAAAGAAGATATGTGGGGTGGATGAATGGCAGTGTGATCTATTGAGGAATCAATGGAGGAAAAGTTAGACACTCACATTTTATGTAAAGCTTAGGTCAGGAATGATCAATGCAGACACAAAAATATAAAACAGAATTTCCCAAATTGGCAAAAAATATAATTTTAGAGCAAAACATTCATTAATCTAACTTCTTAGAGTCAACCTTGTGATTGTATGAAATTTACTTTTTCTTGGCTAAAAATACATTTATACTTAGTTTAGTTGTATGTGAACAAGACTATAGTCCATCTTTCTTTGCCACATCACTTCAGAACATGGGCAATTCTGGCTCTTCACAACTTCCTAGTCATTGTAGTACTTGTTTTACTATCCCTTTATTGAAACTTATCAAGTAGGTTACTGGCTGATTTCTTCTGCTTCTCTTGCCTTCAGTAAATAATCTAAGTGTTAAATTTTCTAAGCCCTCTTTCCTTATAATGTGTCCCCCAAAATTTGAGTTCTTTCTGATTGTTAGCAGTTTGTTACAGCAGTCTCTTCTTGTAGTTTCTTTTCTCCTAAAAGGTCCTCATTTCTCATATGCTCTGTCTTAGGTAGAATGACATTTGTTGCTTCAAGTGTTTTCTTCATCTGAGACAATTGTCTAGCATTCACTGCTTTATCAGAGATTAGATATTACAGAAAGTCCAACACTCTTTTCTTTGCTTCTAAGGACATTTTACAATTACTTAATAGCTAGCTCAGTTTCTGAGAAGTATCTTTCACTTTCCTGATGTACTTTCAGATTTCTTTTCACATTTTCCATCATCAGGTACTCTATTACCAAGATAAACAAATTCCTGCACCTGTTTCTTTTTCTTTTACATTCTTCATATTTACCCCAGACCTTGGGTTTTAGTTTTGCTAACAACTATGAATTCTTCCTTCTTACAGTTTATAGCCAGTCCTTTTTGCTTTCCTCAAATAGTATGTCTAATTGATCTTTGGGTTTTCTCATTGAATTTTCCATTAACACTGTTGTCTGCATAGTTTATGTTATTAAGTTTTTGTTTTGTTTTGTTTTTTTACAGAGAGTGGGAGCAAGAATAAAGAGGCATGATAGAGAAAAAGGATGAAGAGAAGGACTGGGAATTAGATCAAGGCATCTAAAGATGTCAATTGACATTGCATTTGAATAATTGAAGATTATAGCTATCAGGGAAGCAAGTAAGAGAGTTCCACAGATGGGAAGTTTGAGATATGAAGCTATTGGAGTAGAAGAGACAGCTAGCTTTAACAGTTTTGACACTGAAAGAGTGGGACTGAGATCCCAACCTAGTAGTAAGCTTAAATTCATGCAGTTTGGGAACCAGCAAAAGTAGCTTGTTGGAGCAGTTAGCATGAAAGTATTTGCAGAAAAGACAGAAGGAAGTGTCGGCACATCTGCGAGAAAGTGGCTGTAGATGAGATGCCAGATCAGGAACAATATCTGCTGATAATAAAATCTTGTAGGTTTTCTAATCTTAGAATTATTTCAGTGTACAAGGTAAGCAAATCTGGTGAGAAAATACACCCTTATCATACTCCACTTTATATTTTGTGTATTTACATAACTCATTCTCCATTCCCATGTACACCATGTCTTCTCAATACAAGTTATAGATTATTTCAATAGCTTTACCAAGTAAATAAAGCATTCCTAACACATCAAGTTCTTTATGTCATTATGGAATACTTTTTTGTAATCTATGAAATATAGGTATATAGGTATCTGTACTTCTCTTGCTCATTCTAATTGAATTCTGATCATGAAAAATGTCATTTCTCGTCCCAGTATCCTAAACAAAGCCATATTGTTCTTACTCTATTTTTAGTCTAATTCTAATTCTTGGCCTATCATATTTTTATGTAGTTAAAGCTTTTTGCCTTGTATCTCAAATTTTATGCATATTTGCTACATCCGTGTTTCCTCATTAAGTCATTTATTTTTTTTTTACTCGTTTTCACTTGTAATCATGCAACACCCTCCCAAATTGTCCAAGATTTTCAACACTGTAGCTGCTCACTGAAGTGACTGCTTCAATCCAGAGCTAACCTTATCCCACGTTGTGATTTAAGTTTGATCATAAGGCAGCCAAGGCTGGCCCAAGCAGGGTGATGATGTATAGGAAAAATAACACTTGAATGAATTGAACAAAAGTAAATACTGTTTTTATAACAGTCCTTCATACAATTGCTTCATATCAGAGTTTGCATGCAATTAATTTTCAACCCAACCCGTGTCTAAATCAGAAGTAATATTATTGTTGACCTGGAAAATCTGGTTTGCCATTGTTGGTAAAGTTTGGCACAAGGCTGAAGTCAGAGGCTTTCGTTGGCAGATAATCTCTCTTATCTCTGGTTTTGTCTCTGTCTCTTCTCTCTTCTGCCTAATTCACTTTACACATTCATATTTATGGACATTCACCCAAACTGACAAAGTAAGAGAATTCAATAATTCTGGGGAATTCCCTTCTTCCACTCTCTCATATTATTACCTCTCACTAAATCTCTTCAGTGAGCATAGGTGTCTTATCCACCCATTCCTGGTATTTCAACTACTTTTGACCAGGGGAATCAACTCCAAATTCGTTACGAGAGATGAAATTTTCACTTTACAGTTTGCATTTTCAGCTGTCTCAATCAACATTGCCCTCTAAGTTTTGGTCACTTTTCCATTATTCAAACTGCTCAACATACAATTCAAGTCATTTATGTGTGAATTAAATCATCAATTCTTCCCACAGGTTTTTGGTATTAACCCTTCATGTTTCAATGTCTCTCAGTACATAACACTTTATGTTTTAACAAAACTTTCTTCCGTTTTACTGCAGCAATGACAAATACTATCACACACTTATTTCTGATGTTTTGCTTAAGCTCATATTCTGCATGATTTCTTCTTTTGCTGTTCTCTTAAGATATTCAGATTTGAGTCCCAGAACATTGTAAGTCATAAAGTTCAAGATTCATTTTTCATCGATATCATCTTCACAAAAAATAATATTCTAATTTTAAATCAAAGTTTTTGGAGGATTTTATTAAACAATTTTTTTAATCATGTATGCTTACAGAATTTGGGAAAATAAAAATCCTTCCATCCAAAAATTTAAAATATTTCCTCTTGGCAATCAAGTAGTATTCAAAAACAGATTTATAATAATCAAGACTAAACAATCTCATTTTCTTAGTAATTTCAATTGTAAAAGAAAAATATTCAATGTTTTAACTTCATTATATAGTTAAACCACAGATTCACAAATGGTGTGGCACACCACATAGGTGCAGCAGAAGAGGATAGCATGTGTGGTAGAATGATTGAAAGACAAAGACCTAGAAACCATTTCAAAAGTCATATGCCAAAAATAAATATGATTACAAAACTTAAAATATTATGGATTACTTATAATTGCATACTCAAGTTCCAATATAAATAGTTACAAATAATTATTGAACAATCTTAGTGATATTTTCATATATCAAGTATTAAGAATATAGTAACTAAGGTCAACAAATTGGAAAAGAGAGTTATCAATGATAATGTTCCAAGTGTGAATCCGCAAACCCTTCAACCCTCTCTCTGGAACTTCTTTGCCATATGGCTGCTTGTTCCTTTTCACTGGGATTTCCCTTTGGTGAGGCATGATCAAATTTTCATTCTGAAAATGCAGCCTAAGAAAAAAAGGTTTGGAAACCACTGCGTTAAACAACTGAATACTAAGAAAATCTATTGATTAAAATGTTTAAAAAAAAAAAAAAGCTGCTTAAGTTCAAGTGTTTATTTTAAAAATTTATTTTACCTCTTATACAAGAAAAAAAAAGAAAACCCAAAGATTCAGTCTTACATCAATTAACCTAAAGTGTATTAAATTCTCATTCTCACATAAATTTTCATTTCTACAGCAAATAGTAGGCTATCAAGCTTCAGATCAAAAGTTTCTTTTCTAAGAGCTGGTTCCTTTTAAATCACAAAGTTTTTCTCACATAAACATAATTGGTTTATTTCAACCAAAAATTTAGTATTTGTCATGAGTTAAAATGAAAATGTTCTTCAGTACACTATTCAAAGAATTAAAGCAATGTTATGGAAAATATTTATTAATTCTATAACTGCCCCAAGAATGTCTGAAATTATAGCTTTAGTTTTAATATTTGCTCATAAATAAATTTCTGTTTTATAACTTGGCAATATAGTTATGTATAAAGCATTTTGCAATTACATAAAACAAAAATAAAACTTCAACACACACACACTTACCATGAAAGTTATTTTAATATACTTTTATAAAAATAAAATAAAAACTTAAAACTAAAAATATGCAAAGTTTGCTACTGAAGCAATTGTGCTTTTGTAAGGTGGAGATTTATTTCTTTTCTTTTACAGACAAAACCCAGGAGACTATTTGAAACTAGTAATTTACAAAAAGATTCTTTTTTTTTTTTCTTTTTTTTTTTCAAATCCAGTAGCTTCCTCCCTAGCTAATTGATAAAAATTGTTTTTCCTTCAACATAAGCTTTCAATTCCTTTGGAATTTCTTCTTTTCTTTCTGCTTGATTGAATTACAAAATAAAGAAGAAAGTCAGCTCTGGTAAATTAGTTGAAAAACCTTACTTTGTGGCTTAAACATTGTTCTATTCTTATCTCCCAAAAGTTTAATAACTGATGTTTGACTTGGTTAACTCTCTCAAAACCAAATTGATAAGCAGGGAAAAGTTTTTGTTTTAAATTAAATGATTGCAGAAAATAATTCATTAAACAATGAAAATATTTAATTTTGTTAATTTTAACGATTTAAAAAAAAAAAATTCAACTTTCTTTATCAAGTGTTCCAAGAAGTAGGACTTAAAATAAATCTTTCCAAAACAGAAATTATAATCCAAAATTGGAATGACAACAGTGATGGCCCATACCCTGAATCTATCACAAAAATTCAGAATGTGAATTAATAAATACTAAATACTTAAAATACCTCAGTCTATGAATCAGTTATAATAAATTTAGTATGACATAAAAAAACATCTTGAACCTAGATTAGCTGTATTAAGTGTAGTTTTTTTTCAAAGTTGCTACAAAGTCAAACATAAATCTAAGAACTCAAGTCATGTTCTTAAATAATAACATCAGATCACAACTCTCATATGGATGTCATGTATGATATTTATCTTGTTTTGAAAAGTCTAATCTATCTACAATATTTAACAAATCAATGATTAAAAAGGATTCAGGCAAATGAACCCTGTAGACCTTAAAGACAATCCTTCATCAGGTCTTATAGACTGGCACTACAGGATCACAAAGAACTTTACTAAATAACAAAAACATTGTTTGAAGACTTCCAACTAAAATGGATAACACATGTAACTAGAAGGGAAAATGATATAATCTAGATGTTGATTTTCCATACTACCTTAAACAAAAAGTAAGGAAAAAAGTCCTCATCAGTACTAGAAAGAGCAATAACATTTAATGAACTTGAGATTTATTTTCCTGAAAATATTTTTTAAGGGAAAGATTATATAAACTTCTTCCAACAGGAATGTTAACTGTTCAGTTAATGAATGCCAAATGTTCCTTTATAAGGAAATGGATAATCTTACCATTAAGCAAGCTCAAAATTTTAAGATAGCAATCTGAAAATACTAGTATAACTAAAACTCACCTTTTGTCAAACTTTTTTTAATTTTGAAATATTCCCCTTTAACTTCTCTAATTACTTGATTTATGTTATATTCTGTGCTAATAGAAATATATACTTGAAAAACAAGGTGGATAAAATAAATAAAGGTTTATTGAAAAAAAAAACAAAAAAAAAACAGTACAATAAGAAATAAGTTAACAGTTATGCACAGGGTCATTGCAAGTCAATCCACTAGTGAGTGCTACAATTGGAAGGTTGGTATTTTTGTGTAAGTGAGTCATACTCAACAGATCCCAGCTAGTCTCTGTAGTCTGTTGATTTACAGATACTTATAGCCTCTTAAAGTAACTCTGTATCATGAGTGGCCCCCCAGGCCTTGTACAGGGTGAACATTACCATAAAAAAAAATGTAAACTGAATTATGCTAAATACAGGATTATTAGTCAATATGAACATTTTTACAAGTCATCTCAGATGACTTTCCTCAGTTTTCTTATTAAATATAGAGCAGAATATTTTCAAGTTCTGTTCTATTAATCTAAAGTAAGAAAATTATATTTTTCTTTTACATATAGTTAAGAAAATATTTCGTCTGTTTTTTCTTTATAAAATTCAATTTACAAGCAATATCTCCAACTTGGAATGAGTATTTCAATACATTTGTTTTACATATTGGATTTCTCATGATAATACACAATAAAATCTACTAAATGAGACATTACACAGTAAAATCTGAGGTTTGGGTTTAATCACATTTAGTAGTAATTCAGGATATCTTAAGAGATCCTCATAAATTTTGCATACCAAAATGTTTGTAAAAGAAGGGTGACTGGATGACTAAAGACAAATTGGTTATTCTTCATATAACATACTATTATGTTCTTAAATTTGTAAAAAGTATTATAATAAAAGAATATGAATTTAAATTGCAATAAACAAGCTAAAATTTTACTTGAAACTTTTATATACAAAATTAAAAGAATGAAAACTATTTTTTTACTCCATGACAACTCTCTTAAAGGAGTAATTCTATAAATTGTAAAAGTTCTCAAAAGTGATGCAAAAATGTCAGTGTCAAAATGACTTAATTTTGTATTTGCATCATGCTTACCTAAAGTTTTCTGGAGTGTTTTATGTCTGTGTAAACATTTTTCATTCATTTTCTCTCCATACAGCCACAGGCAGAAAAACTATACTTATATTCATTTCTAATTCTTTGCCTAAAACTTTTGGGCAACCCTGCAATATTTCTGCAGACTTGTCAGTTTGCCATTCCTTTACACTTAATCTGAATGGTTCCACAACCTATGTTTTGACAGTCTGTCAGAAGATTGTCAAATACAGTGTAATATCTGGTAGCTTATTGAATGCCCTGATGGCTTATGGGTAAACCTTTAAATTAAGCAACTCTAGAGTCATTTCCTAAAATGCTTACATTATCCAAAAATCAAAGATTAGCTAATATCAGATTCTCTCTGGCTTATGCATATGGCCACCAACTGACTTGTTCTGGAAGTAACATTTTCTTAAAAGGAGCCAATCTGCATCAAGAATTGGTTTTTTGGCAGTGATAGGATTTTTTATGATTCCCAGTCACACAAAAGTTCAGTAACCAGAGAAAAATGGTTGATTAATAAAGAGTACCAGATACAAAAAGAGACAAGGTGTTTTTTTTTAATCCCAAAATATTTGAGCCATAAAAGATTCTATTTTTCTGCTGAGAATATCACAAAACAATTTCTATTAAATTATGAACAGACAAATCTAAACATCCTTACAAAAATATTCCAGCTTCTGTTGAGTTTCACTTCTATCTGTTGATATTCTTAAATGGCCAAATTCTGAACTGTAGGAATTACATGATTATAAGATTTTGTATTGAACACTTAATTTTCTGAAAAAGTCACCTATTCAAATAAAAACTGGATATTTAACTTGCTGAACAACAGAGACCAATAAAAAAAATACACTACTCCTAACTACAGATAACTAAAAAATATAATTCTCAGTTAGACTTCTATTTTTAAATACTTGTTAGAAAAATGGAAAGACTACTGACTAGTAACAAATGTGACATTAAAAAAAAGACTAAATGTATATCCTTCTTTTAACAGAAAACATTTCATTTAACTTTAAATTTTCAACTCCTAACAGCATCCATAGAGCAATAGTTGGTATACTACATTTTTCAAGTTATTACATACATATTCATTCCTGTATTCCATGAATATAGCCTTGTGCCAAAGTCAGTAGATTTCAGCAAATATTTTAACATAGGAGTAAAACAAAATAGTATTTGAATTATTCAATGTATTATTTTGAAATGGGTCACACATTTTAACTCGCATTAAATAATCCTAAAAATCATGACAGCTTAACATTCTTCGGCTCAACCTTCAAATCTGAATTTATTCTATCAAGCATATTCAAGAACATATTTACATGTTAAAACAATAATCAATGCTGGCATGCAGACACTAAGCCTTATTCACCAACAATAAAAATGAAGCATTAAAAACAATGCAAGAGATTAAATCAAAGGAAGAAAAAAAGAACAATCTTGTCATCCATTCTTTGAAAACAACAAACAGTTCCACATAAAAAAAAGAAAAAAGACTTAAATAATTTCTCCAGTGCAATGAACATGATTTTATTTTATTATGCTGTGTCTCATTGATTTTTGCAGTTACTTTGCTATTGCTGGAGATGGCAGCCATATTTTATGCCCCTAGGCCATACACAAATGTTTGGCACTGCAGGGAATCTAAGCAGCCTGCTGCCCACTAAAAGTTTTCTTAAGTTAAATTCTACAAATTTTTAAGTTGAATGTTGGCAATGTGTACCATTTTTTTTTAAATAAATGCAGAAACCATTTTCTAACTTCCAAAATACATAGCAAACATTTCCACCAAAAAGATGAAACCAATCAGTTTACTTTTACAAAAAAGATCTCCAATTTTTCATTAGTCAATTTACCAGGATAATTTGCTTTATAAAACTTAGATATGTACATATTTAAAAGTATTTTGACATAGAAAAAAGAGACTGTATGGATCAATTTTGATTTAGATTATTGATCTCAAAAAGCAATCACAAACCATGCAACAAGTTGCTAATAAATTACGAATAGCACGTTTTCAGTTCATGCAACACTTAAACAAATCAATACAAATTTGTCTCATCAAAAGGAAATTATAAATAATTATACACAAATAATAGAAATTCTAATAATTTCAAACTGAAAAAAAACTTATTCAACCATTTATAATATTGTCAAACCACAAGGTGATAACAGTTGAATTGCTAACGAGTAGGGCAATATATTTAATAAATAATTATTTACTTCAACACACTGATCAGCATTCAGTTGTTATTGGCTGAGAACCAGGTGTACAGTGGATGGATTTGCCCTGCACCACTTGTATAAATGATACTTCTGGCTAGTGTTTATGTGATACTAGCAGCATGGCCCGGCATTGCCTGTGCTTGACTCAAAAATCATATAACTCATGCAGCAATCGCTATCATTTGACTTAAAATATTTTTGCCCTTCCTTGCCTTTAAAGGAGTGCCCTTTGCCATGCTGATGTTGCTACATGCCTTACTTCTTTCCTATCTCACACTGCAAGTTTTTTCTAAGCTCTATACTAAACATTAAATCTGTTATGAAAAAAGAACTAAACAAAATGAACACAAAACGATCAGCTTTAAAAAAGGACTCGTAACTGGAAAAACCGAATGAAAAAAGAATGTTAACAACAAATACTTTTTCACACCCAAACCAATTCTGTGGAATCAGAATCAATGTTGCATTTAAGCAAGTGAATGAGCCAATTGGAGTAAAGCGCCATGCAGATTTAAATTTTTCCCCACTTGTGACAAATGCAGCTATCAATTTTTTTTGCATGCTAGTTAATATTTGTGTCAGTCAGCTGTTGGCTCTCACGCTGGCCAATAGAATCTTCCTGCCTATTTATGGCAGCCAGCCACTCTGGCCTGTAGAAAATGGCCACAAACTACATGAAAACTGCCATAGAAGCATGAAAAAATTGATTATTTCTACTATCGATGGCAGTCTTGGCCTTTGCACTAACTTGGAGCATGTGCATGTAAATTTTGGTGCAAATCCGTCGAAAATTGTGTCCATGCATTTGTTACACACACACATCCTGCCTTTTAGAGATAATATATATATATATATATATATATATATATATATATATATAGATATGTTCATCCAACACAAAACTATAGAGCTACTAAAGGTAAAGGGTTACTGTATGGTGTTGCATGACTATAAAGAGGTATAAAGTGTAGTTCATGTAGGTTATATAGAAATGATGGTTATCCCTAGACTTGAAGAGGTCAAGATTGTAGTGATCAGGAAAACATCATGCTGGGAGTCTGTTCCACAAAACACTAGTTCTTGGGAAGACACTGCCTGAGTGGAACTTGCTTCCTACTAATGGAGTATGGAACGAAGATAATTCATTCTTATATGCATAGCATGGCAGGTACTAGCTGTAAATGTCAGGACTGGTGGAAACAAGGAATGTTGGGAAGTGATTAGCCATGGTCAAATGCAAAATAAATAATAGAACTGTCCAACAAACAGAATTGATAAAGTTTGCAATAAAAAGAAAAAGGAACAAGGCAAAAAATAATATCAAGCAAGCACGCAAGCAATATATGCAAGGCAAATTAACAGTAATAAAGAAAAAAGTTCATAAACTAAGAATTTGTGTTGACACACAAAAGCAAGTTTGGACAAGTGAATGTAACAGTCTGACTTCTAGACAAGGCAGATTGGGGCTGAGTCATATAAAATTGCAAACTGGTCTATTTTATTGGCTAAGAAAAAAATTGCAGCATGCATTTGTGTGCTTCTGCCTATAAAGGGGGAGGGGAAAGTGTTTTCCAGTCATTATAAGAGTTTGAAATCAACAAACACTTGCCATGGAAATAGCAATAGTGTAGCAAGAGGCATGTGACATTTCATCTGTAGGAAAGAGACTGTAAGGCAGAAAATAATCACCCACAAAGCTTTGTAGATGCTTTTGTGAATATCAAGACAAGACTGGGCAGCTCCAGCTCAGATTGGTCTGATCTGTCTCTTGTAAAGATCAGTATATAGCAAGAGGAGCCAGGTATTTACTAAAGCAGTACCTTTTTTTCCAGCATCTTCATATATATACAATCCACTTGAGGGCTGAAATGGGCTTGAGTCTCAATAGGCATGAAAGAACATCCATCATGATAGGTGAATGTTCAGGTTTTGATCAGTGATAGTGGAACATTACTAGTTTTGTTTTTGGATGTATCAAATTTTACAAGCCAGTCCTTTCCCCATTGAGCCACAAGGACTAGGTCAGGGAAGAGATCAGCTGCTAGCTTCTGGTCATCCAGATTCTTTGAGGATGTGGACACTATTTCATTGTGAAATGACGGGGCACAGGATCTAACATGGCAAATGTTCTTGGTTATTCCTAGGCATACTAGAAATTTGTGAATTCCAAACAATCAGCATCAGTACATGAAAACTTTGAGTATCCAGAGGTGATGCATAAACTAAAAAAGGTAGTAACCATCAATGAAGAGATACATGGAATCAACTCATCTCAATGCTAGTGCTGTCAATAGTACTGTATAGTGTACACTGCATTCCATGGATTGTCATAGTCATCAACCAACAAGGTTATTGTTATTGACACCTCCAGTTTTGATTACTTCACCTCAAAAGAACATGGCTATCAGGATGTGGTAATCTGGTTCCATATTATCAGATCAGACAAATCATGGTTCCTGCTCTTTTAGGCAGACAGTAAAGTTCACTTGTGAAGGAAACAACATGAGGCTATGGATCCAGCCTGTCAACAGGGTGTTGTACAAGCTAGTGGTGGTTCAGAAGTAGTATGGAATGTATTGTACTGCAAATAAAACTAATCTCTCTGGTATGTGACATACACAGATCTTATTGCAAACTAATTGCATCTCTTTAAGTCCATAATGTTACCAAGCAAAATAATGTAAACACCACTCATAAGGTCAATGCTGATTTCACCCACAGAAGCCAATCCAGCCAGACTGGCAAGAGCTTAACCATCAGCAGCAATGCCTTCACCCAGTGACAAAATGTATGTCAGCAGTAGGAACTCTTGATTACTGAAATGCAATAATTTGTGAAATACTTCTCTCATGAATCTATCTCACTCAAATAAATATTTATCTTGATTTTCTACAGGTCTATCTCAACTACCTAGTGTTTTACTCTCAATAAACTCTCAGACTCACACAACTGATATACAATACCCAGAAACAAGCAAACAAGTGAAATTTGTAGATCACAGGAAATAAATCTTTCACTTATCTCAACTCCATATTATCTTCACTTGTTGTTGTTCAAATGGGATAGGAAACACATAAAAGGAAAGCAACTGGTGAACAAGATAGCATTACTCCGTGAACCCATCTGCTTAACGTAACATGAAGAACTGTGCTAAGACTCCTACTTCAGAGAGATATACACAATATAACAATTGCATCAGTGGAAGACCCAGAACACATAGAAACATAAGAACTTTTGCGGCATTTGCAAGAGTAAAAAATTATGAGACACAAAGACAGGAAGGAGGAGAGAACAAGATAACAGATTTATTTCTTGCTACTGCTGTGTACGAAACATTAAAGAAATTTTCGACAATGTGTTATCCGAGCAAATTAGAAGAACATAAGACCTAAGAAAAGATTGGTCATTGGTGAAAGAACCAAGTTTTTAAAAAACAGACAAGCATCCAATGAGTCCATTATGCAGTACTTACATAGATTAAAAGAACGTGCCAAGTATTATGAATTTGAAAAGTTGGAAGCTTGGGAAATAACTATAGAAGACGAGTTAATTCTTCTCAGAATAATTGAAGGTTTGCAAGACCAAAACCACATACGAGAAATAACAGAAAGTTTATAAAGTAGTAGTATGAGTTTGGAAGCTAGTGTGGAGTTTTTACAACAGCTAGAGTTGATTCAAGAATTTAATTTAATCAGCCAAAAGAGGAATTCGAGGCATACAAGATGAGCACAGCCAAGTCTATAAATAAATGCAGACACTGTGGAAAAAATCATAAGAGAGACAGGTACAAATGTCCTGCTTTAGGAAAAGTATGCTCAAATTGCAAAGAGATCATTTTCAAAACATGCAAATACAAAAAGAAAATAGAAAGAGTACAAAAAGTACAAACCCCCTCTGAAGAAGAGGCTAAAATATTTACAGTGAATAAGCAAAAAAGCAGAGAAAAAATAAGGATAAATCGACAGATATTTAACATGCAAGTTGATACAGGCAGTGAAGTCACATTGATACCAAAAAATTTCTGGATCAAATTGGGACAATCTAAATTAAAGAAAAAAGCAACATCCAATTAAAGCAATTAGATGGAACAACTATAGGAATAATGGGTACATTTCAAGGCAGTTTTGAAACTGATAAGCATTTTGAAGTAATTCCCATTACAGTTGTAGAATGTGAAAAAGTTCATGGATTACTAGGAATTGATGTATTAAAAGTAGATACAGCAATGTTAATCAATTCCATGGAGGCACAAGAAAATGAAATTGTATTATTGAAAAGCTATAAAGCAAGTATTCAGCTAAAAGAAAATTATCACCCAAAATATATTGAATCAAGAAGAGTTCCAATTCATATCCTACCTTTGGTAGTGACCAAGTTAAACAAAATGATACAACAATGCATACTAGAAAGAGTAACTCAAGGTAGTAGTAATTGGACATCACCAATAGTAGAAATAAAGAAACCTGACAGAGATTTAAGGATTTGTGGTGATTACAAGATAGGGGTAAATCACCAGATATGTTCAGACTCTTTTCCTTAGCAAAATATCGAAACTGTTAGCCATAAGTTAGCAAAAATAGATCATTTTGCAAAAATTGATCTTAATTGATCTTAAGGCAGTATACAGGCAAATAGAAATTAACAAGAAATTCAAGGAAGTCACCACAATAAACACCCCTATAGGCTTACTAAGGTGGACTCATCTACCATTTGGGATGAGTTATATTTTTCAGAAAGCAATTGAAAGAGTCTTATTAAGAAAATTAAGAAAATTAAGAAATATGATAATATACCAGGATGATATATGTGTAGGGACAAGAACTAAAAAAGAACTGAAATATAAAACAGACCAAATTTTAGTGAGATTGAAAAAGGCAGGCATGACTGTAAACAAAGACAAATGTAATTTTGACTGCAAAAAGATATCATATTTAGGATATCAAACATAGAATGAAGGCATATCACTTGACGATAGATTAACAAAGAAAATAACAGAAATAGCTCCTCCAACAAATAAAAAGGAATTAGAATCATTTTGGGGGCTAATAAATTTTTATAGTAAGTACATACCAAGATATAGCAACATAATAGGTCCATTTACAGAATTAAACAAAAAAAAAAAACAATGAATTTAAGTGGACACAAAAGCAAACTAGTGCTTTTGAAATGATACTGACGAACAAACCAATAGTGAAAGTTTTTGATACACAAAAAGAAGTAATGTTAACCACAAACATGAGTGAAAAGGTGGTTGCTGCTATTATATCACAAGAAGTAGATGCAATGTAGATGCTTTATCAAGATTACAGTTCAAGAATGAAACAGAAGGAAAACAGGAAAATGCTGAAGACAAAAATATACACTGAGTAGAAACAGACGTTCTTCCACTAAATAGACTCAAAATAGAAACAAAGCAAGAACCAATATTAAGCAGAATAGTAGGGAGAATAAAAAATAATCTATCAAGCAATTGTTCAATAACAGAGTGACCCTTTAAAGAAACAAAGCACAAACTAACTATAGAAAATAGCATAATATGTAATGGAGATATAATTGTAGCTCCACATATACTGAGAAGGGACATATTTAAAGGAGTACATGATGATGTGCACTGTGGTATAATAGCAATGCAAAAAAAGACTATAGTTACAAGCTTGGTGGCCAGGGTATTGAAAAGATATAGAAAAATACATTAAGAGATACCCAAAATATGCAGAAATAAAAAATTTCAAGCAAAGAAAAATTCACTCATTGCCCAAGGAAGCAGAGACATGAGTTAGGGCCCACATGGATCATGTGCATATCAAAGATAAGAGATTGTTCTTAGTATTAGTGGACTCATATTCAGGATGGCCAGAGGTTGTCAGAGTAAAAGACAAAAAAGCCACCAGAATAAAGCAAGTACTAAAAACTATATTCTCAAGGAATGAAGAACCCCAGATATTAGTCACATTGCAGAAAGAATGGTACAAACAGTGAAAATGGGCTTAAAAGCATTCTCACCATTTAATGAAAGCATAGAAGCATATTTACCGAAAATGCTCCTCATTCCACATGCAGGAAGAAAACCGAGTCCTTCAGCATTAATGGGTAGGCAAATCAGAACCCCTATAACTATGTCCTTTTCAATGAAAGAAAAGGTATGGTATAGAAAGAATAATTAGGCTGATCCAGAAGAAGCAAATTTCCTGATATAAAAAGGACACAACATGGCTATACTGGAAAAAAGGGACAAAATATACTGGCACATGCAGATCAATTCAGAAGCAGAAACAAACTGCATGATATGGAAATGGAAGATCAAGAACAAGAAGAGACAGAAAGTCACAAAAGTGAAACAGACCAGGAAATGGAAGAAAGTGAGAATGAAAAGACAGAAGAGAGTGAAGAAGAAAATGAAGAAAGACCAAGATCACCATTAAAAATAAGACAAAAGCACAGTACACGAATAATGCAAAGTAGTGGAAGAAAAAACAAGAGTATACGACCTCTTTGATTCAGGGAGGTGTAGTATCATATGCAAATGAGATAGGACAAGCATAAAAGGAAAGCAACTGGTGAACAAGACAGCATTACTCAGTGAACCCATTTGCTTAATGTAACATGGAGAACTGTGCTAAAACTGCTTCTTCAGAGAGATATACCCAACATAAGTCGTTTTACCATTTCCACTTTATTTTCTTGATAATGGTAAGGCTGCCATAACACAATATATTTGGAATTTGCTTGGTGTGTCAGGTCCTGTTGAAAGATCGCGACCGGCATTAAAAGAGAAATGGATTATTTCGAAATTCCCATATAGCAGATGTACAAACGAAAAAATAAAAATAAAAAAGACTAAGAATTCAAACCAGCTTCAATTTATAAAACCGCAAGTCTCAGGCAAGCGAGAAGTAAGTCTTGTATGCAAATTTTAGTTGCCCCCGATGCAGGCATAAGTAGCGAGTCTGGGAGGAAGACGGTAGAAAGCATTGTTGGCGTAACGGCGTACGTACTAACAAGACTGAGAGAATAAGAGGTCACTAGCAACAGCTCAGTTGATATACTGGAGAACTAGATGAAAGCAAGCACTTTAATCCATTTCGGTCAGCGCAAACAACAGGCAAACTAAATTACCCACGCAATTTTTAGTTAAATTTGTTAAGCTCAAATATTTAATAAAATAAGGGAATTTCCATGAGTATTTTATAGTTACAGAACACACAAGGAACTATTTCAATCATTAATTTAACAATTAGGATTCATCAGCAAATTCAAGTAACAAAATCTGAATTTTTCATGGATATTTTTTGTAAATTTCTTGTGCTTACAATACTTTTTTCATTATATTATTGTGCATATTGGTCCCTTTTCCACAATTTGTTTCTGAAAATCTTTCAAGACATTGTCAAATAGTATTATTTAGTAAACTTCAAGTACATTATCTGTAATTCTGCATTATTAATCTCTGGTCAAGTTGCAAGATGATAAAATAATGAATATTAGAATAAAAAGTGGCATCAATAAACCACATTTCAATTCTAGCAAAGGTTGTGTGTCTTTCTCAAAACATTAGTACTAAGTAGAAGACATCAATTTCTATCACGCTCTGTGCTGTCCTATCTTGGAATAAATGTCATCATATCCCAAGATGGCTGACAGAACATGGAGTAACACAGGTCTCCTCTATTATCGGTACCAAACAATCCATGTTACTTGAAGTAATACCCCTTGCCAAGGGATGCTACAATGCTATCACAATGATTTCCAACATTATGGAAATAAGCAATATCAATTTATTTGGCAAAATCTGTAGCAAGTAAACTATTAAAATTACTTTAGGAGTAGTTTAATTTTTTGCTAAGGTATTTCTATTCATTTTGGATATGATAACAGCAATATATCTCTAATATTACATTTTTATTATTTGGATTCTTTCTTCTTGAAATTATCATGAAAGATGTCCAATATTGCTCAATATTTCATCTGTCCAACTGAATGTTGGTTAGCACTTTCATTCTTTGATACATTAGTTCTTATTTGTAAGGTTATGCTGAACATTATTATTATTTCTTTTATTCTCTTTAGCAAATTTGGTCAATAGAAAAACTGAATAGTGATTGCAGAAACAAGGGTTAAACTATTCTTTTTTTTTTTAATTTATGCTCTCCAATCAGGCATCTAGCTGGACTGGTCAGCTACTCAACACATGATAAACTTTCACACATTCTTAGTGTAAATAAAATCACAAAGGATAATACCCAAGGAATAATATTTGTGTATTTCTAAGTGCCAACCATAAGTGGTTAAATATCATATTAGTGTAACATCCTAAAACATTGCTATTAAATGAAGCTGATGTGTACAATTAACTCTTGAATATTTGAATGCTAAAACATATTTGGAGAAAAATGTCATATGTATAAATATGGCAAAGTCATTGCTTTTGCACTACATAAAAAAAATATTCTTTCTTATTCTTCATTTCATATATATATATATATATATATATTCTTCAAGCAGAAGGTATAAAGAATTCTAGATCTAAACATAAGAGATTCTTGCAAACTCTATCATTATCTTTCTTACTGAACTTTAGTTTGTTCAAACTAATTAATGAATCATTAAAAACCAGAAGTCAATAAAATGAAAAGTAAGAATGAGTTAACTCAACCATATGAACACAAGTAGTACAACTGTACTATAAAGAAAATAACTAAACAACTGCTATTGCTTTAGATACTCTTAACAATAACTCCAAAAGATATAAATCATCAAAAAGTCTGGAAATAAAAAAAAGGTAAATAAAAAGATCCAATTTATGTTAGCAAAAAATTATATTTTTCTCTCACATTATTTTATTCTCTTGCATGATATACAAGATGGCAACCATTTCAGGGAATAAAGTAACAATAAGTATCTTTATGTCTCCAGTAATTGCTTCTATATTTTAATTAACCTTAAACAGTTCTAGAGTACAATCCAACATTTTCTTTTGCTAGTCACATTTTTTGTTTTCTTATTGACTACATGTATTTGAACTTAATTCAGCCAAAAGCTTAGCAACATTGATATGTGCATTTATTTCCAATAGCACATTGTTCTGTAAATAAATGCCAGCAATTTTAGTGATCCCATTCCAATTTTTATACAATATGGCTATTTATCATGTTTGAGCAATGGTAAGGTAGAAATTGCCCAATTACTTCATGATCATAAAAACGTAAATTCCTTTCAAGAGACCACTGTACAGTCAAGGTATCTGTTACAAGCCCAACTGTATACAGTGCACCATCTGATGAAGGAAAAATATAGAAATCCTTGACTCACTAACAGAACCCTCATTAAGAAACTAATGCACAAGCTGTAACAGAGGATGCAACTCCTGGTGCTTATATCACCACATACAACCAACACAGAGTCTTCTATCAGGTTGACCCTTGAACTCAACACTAAAGTCTGGTTCAATCAACGAAAAAAAGCATGGACAGTGTCATGGAAGTGCACCATTGTTGAGTCTCACAGATCAGTCGAAAGTCAGATATATGAAAATAGGCAGTGTCACCTACTCTAAGTCGAAGGTCTTCTCTCAACAGCCTATTGTGAAAGAGGACACAACACCTGGTGCTTACAGCACTACATACAATCAACTCAGTCTTTAATCAGGCTAACCCGATTCTCTGTTATACAAGCATTCATTAAAGAATAGTAAAGATATATTTGAATCTGTTGGGGGTTTAAATGTGCCTAAACCTTCACAATAACACCTACATCTAGGAAGGTGTACCAAACCATTGTTACCTTTCCTTTGAAGACTAATCATCTCACTAAGAGTGTCAAGTAGACCAAAAATATATGAAACTGGACCTTCAGAAACTGCTATTCACAGTCAAGTGTGGATCAATGCTGGATGGCCCCAATGGTTGATGAAATGGGTGATGTCTAAAGGAGAAACCTAAACCCATTCCAGAATTTGGATGGGTTATGCTTTAAGTGGAATCATCAGTAATGAGTTGCTTGACCCAGAAAGCTGAATAATGACAATGACAATCTCTTGTTTCATTGAATCCCTAAAGGCCAAACTTTAGACATTGAAGAAAATCATGATATTTAAACTAAAAGTTGTTTTAGTGTACACCATGTACCCTCATTATACTGTGAGTTAATTAATGAATACTATGATAAATCAGGATTTAAAAATGACAATGGTGTGACCACCATGTTCTCTGGATCTAAAGCTCACCAAGAACATTTGGAACATTGTCAAGAATCATACTTAGGAGAGTGTGACAATTTGTATCTAAAAATGAACTTTGGAAAACAGTATTAGCTGTTTGTGAAGCTATTACCCTTAAAGAAATTCTCAAATTAACCTCTATTGATAGTAGGGTGTTTCAAATCAGAAGAGAGAATGTATATTCTCTAAGTAAATAGTATGCCTTTTCTGATTTGTTGCTGTACTCAGGTTGTCATAAACTTGTTTTCTATGTAATTTATTTAAATTATTGTTGGATTAGTTATTGACTTTCAATAGCTATATATGTATATATATTTAATTTTTAAGATGATTGCATATACAGTAAAACAGTCTGAAAAATAAGATTATGTTTTATTTTATGTTGTCCAATGTACACAAAAGTCTGCTGGATTATGATCCCTGACTAAGTTAAAGACAGTATTATTTTGAAAAGTTTCATCTCTTTCCATTTTGACTTTGGGACATAAACAAGTTTCTTTTTCCTTGCTCCCATAGAACATGTGGCATGTAAATACTTCAGACACATCAATTGAAGATGGTGTTGAACTATCAATAATTTCAACAGTGAACTTCATTTCTTTCCTCACTCTAGTGTAACATTTTTTCTTAACACATTCATATTCCATGTCTTGTATCATTTTTTGCCAGACTTACATGAGTTTGCAAAATATTGTTTGCAGGACAACTAATACCAGGAGTTATCAAATGTTAAATCTTTCTTCTCCACAACAAGACTTATAATTGATGATATTTAAAAATTTTGTCTTTCTGACCTTTAGTTTTATAACTATAACGATTTATTCATATAAAATGTTGAAACACAACATGTGTTCTAAACAATTTCATTTCTTTTTTTTATTGCATCTCTGTTTCAGTTCTTTTTGCAAGTGTCTTTCGTGACTACTCCCAATATGTATAACTATGACATTAATAGTTCACAATCCCTGCACTTCTTGGACAATATACAGATGTTTATTTTCTTATTCTTTCAGTTTCACCCCTCAAGCTCCACTAGAATGGCCAAATTCATTAACAGATTTGCCTTTACTTATCTACAACATAAAACAATACATCTATATTCTTGGTTTCGAAAGTATCATACTTTTCCTCTTCTCCAAAAAAGCTTCCATTTGTTGATACAGTTAGATGCAATTGCACAATTCCCAGTGAATCACTGTTCCCATTCAATTGTTATTCTTTCTCCAATATGTTATATTGACATATTGATTAAAAGAGAACAGATATTTAAAACATTTCTTCAAAACATTACTGATAGATGTAGGGTATAGATGAATATATAATGAAAATGAGCAAATATATTAACTCTGGCTAAACACGACAACACATCACTGACTCTTATCCAGCATAATAACTGATGATGTGTACCAGAGCATCTGAGAGATGTATTTCATAGAACCTAAGCATTCTAAGTGTTTTAAACACTTATCCATGAACTGATAATCAAGAATTCTATACAAGATTCATGAACTTTAAAATGTCAAATCCTCCAATGGTATGTGGTTATAAGTAAATAATCTATTCAATTAAAATAAATTACTGACAAGGCCAGTTATTGTTAGATTTACTATAGAAAATATATTAATATTTAAAAGCATATTAAGCCAGCACATTGCATTAATTTGACAGGTTTCATTCATAATAAAAAAAACTAGATCCTATAAAAAGTTTTATATATACTCTCCATTAATTATATAGAGTATTGTTTGTTATTTTATATGTATAGTAATCTTTGAAAATATGAGTTAAATTTAGTAGTGAATCTAATTAGGAAACTAAAATATCACTCAAAATTAATGCAAGTTCTAAAAGTATTAAAAAGTCTACACTGACACTGGTTTTAAATTAAAATTTTAATAAGAATCAATAGCTTAGCACTCTGAACAAAATTTTACACTTCAATGACTTATGATTACACACTAAAGATTACAGGACTAACATAAAGAATGAAAAAGAGAAAAGCAGAACTGCGTAAATAATCAATAAAATGTGGCCAATCTTTCTAATGACCCATTCTAACAACCAACTACAACTTTCTGACTCCAGTTTCAATATATTACCTTTCTTCAGATATCAAAAAATTCTACTACTGTCTCTTGAGGTAACAACAATGAGTTTCAGTTCACTTCGTCAGTTGTTAACACATAAAATTTAACCCTATACAAGTCAGCTAAAAACACTAAAATGTGTAATATTGCTTGCATTACTCTGAATGATGCAATCTTCTTTATAAATGAAGTTTAGAAATTACCAAATGGAATTTTTTCTTATAACAGCAAGTCAAATAGAAAAATAGAAAAGTGCAATTCTCTCACCTTAATCAAATAATCAAATCTATAATGTAACAAAATCATAAATTGTGGAATCAACTCCCAAGAGAATGCTTCTCCAATCACTACAATCTTAATTTGTTCAAGTCTAGGGTTAACAGTTATTTCTCCCATTTATCCCCATATACTCTTACTCAGTAACCCTCCATCTTGAGTGGCTCTTTTGTAAAAAGGAAAGATATATGCAAACAACTTTACAACACAGCAATGACACATTAATCAACTGAGAACACCTTGACATGGAATAATAAGTTAGAAAATCTAGTCTGGTTGACCATTACTACCATATAGTGAGTTTGATATTCACCGAGTGCACCATACAAAATTCAACTTTTAAATACTTCAACAAGGGTTAAAATGTAAAGCCAACCAGACTAATCATTAACCTATTGAACAAAACATTCAGTAGAAACTATGAAATTAAAATACAAATGAATCTTATAGTTATGTTTAACTATATAAAAAGACAATGGATAAATATTTCTGTTATGTAGCAAGGCTAAATTCTGGTTGTTTGTATAAAAAGACATTGATGAGGGGAGTATTTTTCAAAATGTATTTTCAATCAAAAATATTGATTAATGATGAAAATGCATTTTTCAATGTTAAGTTCAGTCAACCCTTTATACCACAGTAAAACTAGCTATTTTCAACATTTCACAAAATAATCCCCAGAATATGAACAAAGTACATTCCAACAACAAAAATAATGAGATACTAGGTTAAAGGTTGAATAGATGCAATTTACCTCCTTGCAGACATTCTTTTTAACTCATTTCAGCAAGATTCATATTAAAAGGAAATATTTCAAGGCTATTTCTCCAGAGATGTAGAACTATGAAGATATTTTGTGTCACTAATATTTGTACTTCAAGAGGAAACACAATTTTATTAAAAAATACAGTGTAACAATGACAATATCTTTTGAAACTAGGTCCTAAATATTACATTAAATAATATTGTTTTACAGTTTGAGATATTTAACAATGTGAAATCAATCTTAATGAGTGAAAAGAAAAATGTTAAGTTGATCTCTTTTCCTTACAATTCTCAAAATTTAAAAATAATTGACAAATACATTCATGCAGAATACTATTGTTATACCAAAAAAACTAACTTTTTTTTCCAAATGGAAGCTGTAAAAAGTTTATTTTCACAAGAGATTCTCAAGTCCTAAAGATGTATCAGATTTTTGTGTCTGTGTATGTGTTCACACAATTTTATTCTCTAGATGCATAATCATTAAATTACTTCCAGCAAGTTTTTTTATAAAGCTAAAATAAAAGATATTTTCATAAAAAAAAACATATTGAACCATTCTCAGAAAATATGCACAAGATCTCTGGTTGAAAATTGAAAAAGAGATTTCAATAAAATTCAGAGATATGAGTAAAAGTAAAGTTTTTTTATTTACTGTATAGAATTTTCCTTGCAAAATAAGCAACCAACTAAAAATATGAATAGTACATTAAGAAGAGTATTAGAACAATATAGAAATTTATTTTATTTAAATAAAATAGATAAATTTTACAGAGATTTTTGTTTGCTTTTTCTTGTTTTTTTTAACACAAAGTGTCAGTGTATCTAAATAAGAGAACTGAATTTTGTATAATAATCACTTTTTATCATGATACTCAATTTCATTTAAGTTGTAATATATAGATCTACAATAAGAAAATTTCATTTCTTTTTTTTTTTTAAATTCTAGTAGTTATGAGATTAAAGAATTATTTCCATATAAATCAGGATTTCTGCAAAAAATGAAATTAACAATACTATCTGCACTATGCCTAATTTATTATTAGCAAGTTAATTTTACTGTGCATTTCAAGCAGCAAAATGTCTGTGAAATGGATATGTCCCTTGCCTGCTTACCACAAGTTTGGAAATTCAAATCAGGATAGGATACACTTGTTAATTCCATGTACATTTGCTTTCATGCAACAGAAGTTATAGGCTGACAAGCAAAAAAACATACAAAAAGCCACTGCTCATTATTATATGTTTTTACTTAAAATTCTTCTGAGATATTTAAAATATATTCTATTATTAAGCAATGAAATAGTTTTATCTCAGTGACGAGATGGAAGAACTAAAGACTATCGCATCAAGTATTTGATAAAATTCATCATACACTTATAAAGAAAGGAAAATAAAATAACAACTTCCTTCTGAGCAATGTAAACAGTATATATTTATATTGTTTGGACTGCTGTTCACATCTTTATCTGCATGTTCACAATGCTTCACAAGAGCAACAGTCTGAATAGTGTAAATAGTTACAATACTTCATCTCAGAAATATAGACAGATATCTTCCTTCTAGTAAATAATTTCATGTTCATAAAATCTTTGAAAACACAAAGTTAGAATAACTGTTACAATTCTGTTGTGACCAAGTAAATGGTTAAAGAAATAACAAAACAAGTGCTGCAGATATATCATATATTAACAGTAAGTACAACAGAAGAGTATTACACAACTATTGAGTGTGTGCCGGTTGAACCAGCATTCAATCTATTCAACTGTTCCCCTAAGGCCTTCTCTTCTACTAATCTTATAGTAGGTAGAAGAGTCCAACATAGAATCTTTAGAGGGAGGACACCACAACAATTCTGTGAATAAAAAATTGTTCTTCTCTTTAGGCTTTAAAAAAAGAGAAACTAATACTAATATATGACTACCTAGAAAAAGATATAAACAAAATTAAATCAAAGTAAGTTTTTAAGTTTTCTTCTACTGAAACTTTAAATTTATACTCAGTTAATCAAGAGCCAAGAGACTTGAAATATTGAAGGCAGGCTGACGATAGAGTGGGTGTGGTTAATGGAGAAAGGAAAAACGATCATAAAGTCTAAAAAAATACAAACTTTTTATTGACAACTTTGGAATGTCTTTTATGTCCAGCTTGCTTGATCTGACATCAATCTAATCTAAGTCTGCATAGAAAGTAATAAACTCATCACACAAACACTGTCACAAACTTCATATTTTACAAAATTCTTTACCTTCCTCTTTTGTTAACTGAATTTGTAGAGCTAATTTTGTAATTCTGACCTCTTAGATATTTACTTATTCAAGTCAAGTTGGCTGTGACTCGAGGCAATATATTAGCATCTCTTTTGTTGACTTATACCTGTTCTCCAGACCAATTCTTTGCAGACCATGTAATTCCCCTGCCAGAGAGGATATGCTTATTGGAGCTTTAGTTATGAGTTAAATATCCTAGTTTCCTTATTCTGAGAATTTGTCAGTAGTAAGCTTAGAAGGCAACAAAAGAAAAGCCTCAGGCAGTAGAAGACTTAAAGACAGTGGCTTCATCACACAAGTAATAACTAAAATGATCCTCTTTCTTTTTTTATACCTTATGAATTTTCTTCTTTTAGATATGAAAAGTGTGACTTCAACTTCATGCTATAATGAAAAGCTAATATACTTTTTCTCAAAATCATTCTAATCAGTAATTCATATTCAATAACATGAGTCCTTAATTATAACCAATCTTTTCTTCTGACAGCAGAGTAGCCTTTCAATTGCAACTGGTGGCATTTTAATGCCCAGAATATGAAAGTGGATAAATTAAATTCTAATATTCAAATAAAATTTGAGATACTTTGTTTGCTGTGGCAACCATTTGAGAGCTATTGGTCTGTGAAAATGTTCTGATAATATGACTAGCACAATAATACTTTTATGAATTATGCAGCATCAATCACTTTTCTCTTACATTTTCTGTAATTTTTGTCTTAATTCCTGTTATCATTCTCTCTCCTTAATAGTATTTTTTATCAAATTCTCTAACACTCAGTAACCACTTGTATCTTAGTGGCTTTATTAAAAAAAAAAAAAAAAAAAAAAAAAAAATCAGTATTTTTGTTAGAGTGTTTGTGTGTACCCACATGTGTGCATGGTAATAATCTCATAAGAATTCTGCAAAAGTCTTTTTTGTCTGTCAGTCAACATATTACTCAAAGATGGTGACATTTATGACTATCAAATATTCTATAGTTACTAATGTGCATGATTTTAGTATTTTTTAATTATTTCACCCTGAACCACTGAGATGCAAGAGGTTACTGAGAGTGAAAGAAAATAAGATGTTAATGAGAAGGAAAATAAAAAAAAATCAGCTTTCAGGGAGACAGTAGATGGTGACTGATGCTACATTTTTGAAGATCGTAGGTGATAGCAAAGTAAGAAACTGAAAGAGAGTTCCACTGGCAAGAAGTGCAAGACAAGAAACTATTAGAATAGAACCAACAGTTTTATCAAGCTATTTCAACACTAAAACAATTAAATCTAGGATTATATTTAAATTCAGGCAGCTGAGGTACCAAAAAGGAAAGCTAATTAGAATAATTGCCATGAAAATATTTATAGAAAAGACAGAGAGAAGCCACAGTGACTAAAGCCAAGATCCCAGATAAGAACCGATAACACAACAGATCCTTCTCTAGATTGTCAAGAATTTCTAGGTATATAGGAGGAACACCATACCAGATGTGGCAGCAATATCCAATGCACAGATGAATGGCAAATTTATAAACATGCAAGGTGGATTCTGAAGAGGAAAATTATCTGGCATGACAGTGAACAAACTTTTCTAACAGTTTATTCAATGTAATCACTCCACTTCATGTCAGTGGAAAATGTGAGAACAAGATGATGCAAGGAGTTGCTCTTCTGGAGGTTAGCATTAGCCATGCAGATGGAAGGCAAAAATAATTCTCTAAGATGACTAAAAGAGAGCAGTTTCATTTTTGAGGCATTAAAATTTACAAGCTATTCTGCCCCCAGTTAAGAACTAATTGAAGGTCATCGCCAAGATTAGCAGCTAGTTTTACTTTATGTTCAACTTTTTAGTGAGAATTTCAATTTACATCGTAAGGATAATGCTAAACTGGATCCATAATTTTTGTGTCCACTAGGTTAACTAAACTGAATCCTTATATATTTATTAAAACATTAAGTAAATATCTAACTGATCATTTTGTAGCCAGAAGCCAGTTAAGACCTTTTTTCAAGAATTTTCTCCTTGAGGATTTTATTCCAGTCACAAGAAAAATCAAAACTTAAAAAAGATTATCTTGTTTTTGATTTTTAATGGCCATTATAGAGTTATAAATTTTAATCTCTTAAGAACATTCATTAACTTAGAAATCCTCAGAACACAATTTGATGTTATACCTATGTCTATTGCAGCAATAAAAATCCAGGAAAAAAATATCTAGATATCCAAAAACTGGATCACTGAAATCTTTTATGAAATCCTCCCAGATATCTAAATTTAATGTAATATGAGAGCTCATTGTGACTTTAACAAACACAATTATATAAAATAATAAATATATACCAAAGATCCCATTTAGGTCTTCCAGAAAAACTTAAAATATCATTTGTATGGCAATTTTTACCTAGTTTAGCACCACAAAAGGTAAAAAATTAAACTTCATTTTGAAACAAAAACATGTTGGAGAGATATCAGTTACAATAGTCCCTTCTTATCTCATCTTCAGTTTCAAATTTTTTTGTGGGATTTTGCTCTTTTGGGTACCATATTTGCTTTTTCCACTGATTCAAAATAGACAAAATTCACTACTTGACCCAGTGACTGGACTCAGCCACCATGCAACAAAATGCACTTCATGCTTTTCCTCCCCTTGCCACAGGTCATATTACACACACACACACACTACCAGATTGATGATATGAGCATCAGGTGTAAAGGAGATAACTGAAGCACCCAATATATACTTCTATTATGAATAGCACAGGGCTCCTGGAATGGAACCCTTGATATTTATTTTAGAATTTTGTTATATCTTAGAAGTGATAGGAAAGATGAATAATAAAAGGATGCCAACTCATACAGTGTAGACTGTTTTCTTGTAAGTATAAAGTTTACTGCATAATTCATTTGCATGTTCACAGTGCACAAACAAGACAAGAACAGGGTGACCTCCCATTTCTGCATGTGAGGCTCTGCACTGTGCTAGAAATGAGTAGTACATCATTCTTCAATATCTGAAGTTGACACCTTTATGATCAAGGGGGAGAAATTTTCTGATGTCCTTTCTCCTGGTCTTTTCAGACACATTGTCCCTTAAGTCTTTTAGATGTGTCTCTTCTTAGATCTTTTAGTTGTCTATATCTATAGTAGGAAATGTTTTAACACTGAAATCTAAAGGAGTTTTGAGATAGCTTTTGGTATGCATTTTTGACTAAGCAGAATAATAAGAAACAGAAAAGCTTCACTAGAAACAAGGAAAAAGAGTACTGTTATGTGATATCTGTCCTCCATTACGAAGTGCTGGACAATTTCCTCAAACATGAAGTAGAGACTTGAAGCAAAAGAAATATGATTCTACAGAAAGATGCAGACTATGGAAACAAAAAGGAAACTTATTCTTACACAGACATTTGTGGTTTCTATGGAACCTAATGAGGAAACAGGGCTTGGAAAACCTGATACACACAGGACAGATTGAAGGCAAGAGAGACAGAAGAAAACAATGCATAACAGTGAACTTGAGCAAATGGATGGTAGAACAAGGTTTAGGAGAAATAACAAAAAGACAAAATTTATTAAGAGCGACAAGTGACAGAAAGTTGTGGAGAGCCATGATCGCCTACACCCTGAGGGAACATGGCACATAAAGAATATCTATACTTCATCCCCCTCACCACAAAGCTGCTCTATATATGATGCAATAACACAGAATCCATGTCAATTTGTTTTAGTCCTCCCACTAGTATCTATCAAAATAACTTTCTTAAAACTAAAAACAAAAAAAAAACTATTTTTTAATTTTTTGGCAATATCACCCACATTTCTGACAGTTCAGAATACATCTTCAATGTTCTTTGCATTTCACAACTCTTAACCTATGGGAGAAAATAGTAATGGGATGGTTCAGATCAAAAATAGTCATAATTCTAAGGATCCTAAATGAGTTTTACAAATCCAAAAATGTTGGGGGTGTAAATCAAAAGGGGTCAAAAATCTGTATCCAAAACATGCTGCTACCATCTTCACCCACAAAAACCCCCAAAGGGAAGTTCAATAAATTACCATATTCCAAGATCTACTAAAGTCAACACAATCTTTCTCCTGATTTTATTTTTTTGACAGCACAGAATAAAAATTATTTTTTGAGGTAAAACTTTTTCTGCTTCATTGCTACACTTTACATTTTATTTTCAAAATCAATCCCTGACATCTTTCCTCCACCCAATAAAATATGCCTAACAGTTATATAGTGGATTTTTTTAGTCAAGCTTAATTTCTCTTCTTTCCTAATTAAAAGCCTACATATTTTTATGCTTGGCCTGATGAGGAGTTTATTAGAGCATAACATATATACTAATTCTTTCAATAATTTTATTCTCCAGTATTATTGTTCATTATTCTAACTTCATTCCACAGGGATTAATGACTTCCTCACTTTTGCCTCCACTTATCAGCCATATTGAATTCATAGACTTTCCAGATATTTTTTATATCTTTCATGCCTTATCATAGATTAAAGAGTTCAAAAATCCAAACAAGCACTACAATATGGTTAGATGCTATGATGGCTGAAACTTTGGAACTACAACAATCAAAATAAAGGTAATAGTCTAAATAGATCAATCTATAATAAAGATAATTTCTCAGCACAGAAATTTAAACCAAAGTAAAAATTTACTTCATTTTTAAAAATTTAAATTAACTTTTAAAATATTAATCTATATTTTAATCTAACATTTAATATTATTAACAAATTTAATTTCTATTTTTTTTTTTTTTTTGCATAATAACCCAATTATGAACATTGCTTTAAAAGTGTTACAGTATCTACCTAATATGATTGACAATCACCCTTTCTTTGAACATTTGTAGCCTTGCTGTTTTATACACAAGAGAGTGCTTCTAAAGGCCTTCACTCATTATGAACATTAGTCTTTCATGAAATTATCCCAAGAGACTAATATTATTATGGCAGTAATATTTTCAAATACATGTTTTTATTGATAGTAGTATTTTTCTTTTTAAATTTAATTTTCATAAAAGCCTTATTATATTTTATGAATATTTGGCTTTGTTTTTTATCCATTGTTCTTCTGTGTTTGAAGATCATGCAGTCCAAAACTTATTTAAAATTTTCTAATTAGTTTTTACTTCAAAAGAAGTCATCAGTTTAAATTTTTATTGATGCATACTTTGTTTATTTATCAATTACATTGGAGGATGAATGCAATGAAGCTTTTAAATCTTACAATCTATGCTTTTTTGTTCAATTCATGATTAATATAAACATCACCATTTTGTTTTGGCTGATATTTTTTCTTAAATTTTTAATTATTTGCCATAGAAAAAGTATAGAAAAAATAAATAAATTTTAAATGAAAATTTATCCATAAAGCAATAAACAAAATCTATCAATGTCCCAGTTTTCTTGCTTGTCTTGACACACTGAATTTGTATAAAGGATACTTGAAAGTATAATGAAGACAAATACTGTACTATCAAAAACTTTCTTTATATACAAAATATTCAAATAAAACAGACATTTTTCTGATACTTTAAGAGAATAGTGCATAGTAGATTTGTAGATCATTTTTATAAAATATGAGAAAAAAATGATTTTCAAAAGCACTTAGATAACAGTCTTCCTTCTTTACTTTTACACACTATATTCTCTTGCTTGCATGTTTTTTTTAACTCCCTGAATAAAATAAAAACTGTTATTCACAAAGACTAAAAATTTCTTGTGTAATTGTTTTCAGTTATAAAATTGTTCCTCTTAAATAATTTCCAAAGCAAATCACACAGATCATGCACTCTTATTAAAGAAAATAAATTATATAAATATTAACTTACAGCTACTTTACTTTCATCCATCCTGCGATATTTCTGCAGAGTTATTGCATCTTCATCCTTTTCTGCAGTCATTTCCAACCAGGTCTCAAGTTCTTTCTTATTCATCTTCAGCTGTTCACGTAAATTATCAATATCTTCACCAAGTTTAAATTTAGTATTCTGGTAAAAAAAAAAAAAAAAAAAATAATTGAATTTCTCATTTGTCAATTTAAACAATAGAAACTTCAAAATATATCAAGAGAATGAAAATGGCAACAAGGAATGAAATCACTTCTATTTATTGGATCAATTCAGTGGTTTCAATCACATTTCTTGTTTGTCTCGACACATTGAAATTGTATAAAGATACTTGAAAGTGGAACTTACTGATAGAATGAAGTATTTACATCACTATAACATTTAGATTTCTAACCTCATCAGTTATAAAACATCTGAGAAGAGAGAAAATTATTCTCCTTTTGACAAGTATTTCTTGTATTAAGTCCCAAGAAAAAATTACAACCCAAATAAAGTCATATGTATCTGTAGGTAAATCAATACATCCATAGCCCAATAAAAAAAAAGAAAATCATTTCACATGTCAAATATTGTTGATTCCAATCTAGTGGGGAATTACTGCAAAATACCATCTCCTGCCCATTTTATAGACAAAAAGCACACAAATGCAGGCTGGGATTTTTTTCCTCACCCATATAACAGGCCTGTTCTCAGTTTCATCTGACTCAATCCAGATCTGTCTTGTCTTGAAGTTGGAACACTATGTTCGCTTGTCCAAACTCGCTTTTGTCTGTCAACACCAATTCTTATGAACTTTTTGCCTCATTACTGTTGATTTGCCTTGCATATATTGTTTGCTTCCTTTATATTATTTTTTGCCCTGTTCTTTTCTTTGTTATTGCAAACTTTGTCAATTCTGTTTGCTGAACAGTTCCGTTACTTATTCTGCATTTGACCATGGCTACTCTCTCCACAAATATATTTCAATATAATCCAACAATTATACATTAACCACAGAATATTATGCAGTGAAATTTTCAGACAGAAGTTTATTTTATTTGTATGCTAATTAATACTTATTCACTCCTCACAAACTAAAATATGCCACTACTTTTAAAAGATGGTTACTTTATCTCACAACTGTAAAGCAAAAATTTTATTCCCTACCAAGTTCGAGTTCTTGTGCCAGACACAACAACTTAATCTAATAGGAATAGAAAGATATAATTTTTTTTGTTTGACTGTAAAATATGTTTTTTCTCTTAGAATTTTATGCAGTGGTTGTCTTGTTTTGTAAATTTTGTGCCTATTATTATGTCTTGCTATTTCTATTAAGATTTTTTTGTGCTTAACATATGAACTTGGATTTAATAGGAATAAAAATTTTATAACATTATTAAGCCATGGACACTACTAAACTGTAACATAAGTGACTTATGGTTTAAAACACTTAACACTTTTTGTCAGCTACCACCATAAAGCTTCTACATGCTTCCCACTTGATATATACATAACTTATGACCCTTAAAAGATAAAGACACACAAAATATATAAATCAGAACACTAATCAAATCATAATTCAACCAATTTGATGAATTTTTGTTTAATGATGCTTGAAGACATAATCTAAGGAAGAAAGTCAAATCTGTAAATTTATTTATTTCTCATACATTATGCAAAAGTTACTAGACCTTAGCTGCGTTTTCTCTTGACAACAAATAATGAATATTCTCTTGATAATGACCATTTGTTCAGAATAAGAGAAAAAATCCACACCCACATTTAAAACTTTGTTAAATTCTCAGTTAAATACTTCTTTCACCTAACCTTATCCATCACCATTTTTTTTTTTCCTTGCAGAGCTGCCTTTTTCTAATTAACCTTGCTTACTAAACTTTGAACAATTTTTCATGAGAACATCAATCTAGAAAATCTTTTACGCAATATTTCATTACAATGCCAGTAAATGAATTTACAAGTTTGAGAAATAATTCATTTTCTCAAATATAATTTTTCACTACAACTTTTGCTTTTTTTAATTAACCTCTTGTGAAACTAAATTCCTATTTTCTTTTGATACAGATGTAAATTTGTTTTTTATTAGTTACCTTTACAAAATTCTCCCAAAAGTAATGCCTCCTACTTTATTATATTGACCTATGACATCACAGGCAGATGTTGGTGACATGGCAGTAGGGGGTAAATCTTCCTGCCAATAACCAAAGGCTTTTCTCTTGTTAAAGATAGCAGTTTGATAAAATGGTATCTGACATGAAAGTGTGTATGAAACAAAGGTGCACTGCCAAATTCCTCCAGGCATAAAAATTGCAAGCACAGTTATATAGTGGAAAATGCATTCTGGGTGTCAATTTACAAAATGAAGAGCACATTGAAAATGCATAGAAAACAGTAAAGACTATGTGAAAAAGTAAAGTTTTATAGCTGAAAACTTGTCCTCTCCAATAGTAGCATTGTGTTCCTCTCTATCTATTCTATTGTAGTTTCCTTGAAAATAAAGATTACTTTTGAAGCATCTGATGCATTTCTACAAGGGCACAATGAAAAGCTCCTGGCCTGACTCATTTCCCAATATCTAGTTAAATGGTCTAATAGCAGAAATTAACAGGGAATCCCTTCTTGGTATTGCTGTGAACTGTTCAGTATCATTTTATCTGCTTTATTAAAAGATTTTACCTCATTAATAATCTTTTTGTCAATCAAGAAAATAATTCAGATACCCCAACTTTCAATAACTAAAAATCCATCTGTATCTTCACTCAGTCTTCAAATTAACGTAGTCATAATCAAATGCAACTTCCTAGAAAATATTATAATTCTGTATAACAGTTTAAAGGAAATGGCTTAGATTACTACTAACATTTTCATTTCTAAATTTCTTTTCTTATATTACATATTATTTAATATTTGGTCATTAATTTCATGAAGGCTGATTATACTGTTCTAAGTTTTATAAAAGGTGCAATAAAAGTATGAGGCTATGTAAGAAAAAAACTTCACAGAACAAAAGTAACTATTTGTTGACTGATTCAATGGATTCTTTTTTTCTATGACTCACACTGGACAAAGCTTTTTATGATTCAGAGTGATTTGTTTTTCTGTTATCTTTACTTGTGACATTTTAGTAAATTAAAAATGACATCAAATAAGTTTTAGTCCTAAGGAAAAAACAGAAAAAAAAGGACAGTTTTGTTGTTTGAAAAATTTAAAAATTGCATTTCAGTACCCTGTCATTTGTTTTAAAGACTAGACAATAAGGTATATGACTTAAGATCATTAAATGTTAACATGTTGTGAGTATTCTACCCAATAAATATCTGAATGTTAGGAAAGATAATGAATGCAAATGTGTCATATAGGAATAAAGTATTGCTGCCGACACTTGGATTTGAACACAGATCACCAGAGAACAAGCACAGTCAACCTCATCTTGAAATAATTAGATCACATTATGGGCAAAGGAAAAATATATATATGGGAATTAGCAGCATTTGACCAAGTACTGTTCGAAGGAGTTACTATTATTGTATCAGTAATTTACAAAGTCTCTCCTGCAAACAGGCATTACAAAAAAAATGATATATAAAAATTAAACCTTAGCAAAAGATAAGTGTTTATTAATGTTAATGATTCATATCCTGTAAGGAATATACAGTAGGTACCTGTGTAAGATGTGTGTGTGTATGTGTTTTATCATTTCACTCCTAGAAAGGTGGTAATTCCACTAAAACACAAGGAGCTACTGAGTGTGAAAGTATAAAAAAGATAACATTAAAGAGTAAGAACAATAAAAGAGGAATCAAGAAGACAGTAGATAATGATGGACATTGCATTTAAATTTTTGAAGATTAAAGTTAGTTGAAAAGCATGAAGCCAGAAGAGAATTCTGCATGTGAGAAGTATGAGAGAAGAAACTATTAGCATAGTACTTACAGCTGCATTAAGCTAATTCAACTGTAAATTAAGGAGACCTTGTTACCAATCTAGTACTGCACTTAAATTCATAAAATTTAGCATAATGGAAAGTTCATCCAAACAATTAACATGAGAATATTTATAGAAAAGACGACAGGGAAGCTACATGATGACAGTGGGAAAGTGACTGAAGCTGAGATGCCAGGTCAGGACCTAATAACACTGTGGATTTTTCTTTGGATTTTATCAAGAATAATTTAAATATAGCAGTAGCAACAGACCAGATGTGGCAGCAATATTCAAAGCAAGAGCAAATGGTAAACTTTACACACATAAAGTACATAAGATAGATTGTAAAGAGAAAAATGTCAGCTGAGAAAGTTAGTCCAAAAAGGCATAACAAGTCACTCTTCTGGAGGTTAGCATCAGCCATGCTGATGGGAGGCAGAAAGGGATCTTTCAGATTTTTAATAGAGAGAAGTTTCATTTTGGAGGCATTAAAATTAACAAACCATTCCTTGCTCAAGTTAACAGAAAACTGTACATCCTTTTTTAGATCAGCTGCTAATTTGACCTTATCAAACCAATCAGACTTACTTTTAAGACAGGAATAAATAGTTGTGCCATCAGCATAGATACCAGGTTGAGGAAGGTCATTGATGAAAATTAGGAACAAAGTAGGCATAAGTACAGAGCCCTAGGGCAGACCTGCATTAATACAAAAAGATATAGAAGAGTGGCTGTTCAGAACAACTTTCATTTTGCAATTCAATAAGAAAAACTGAATCTGTTCAAAAATTCAACCAGAAATACCATAACCTATCAACTTATGAAGAAGACCACCATACCGAATCCTGCCAAATGCTTTCAAAATGTCCAAAGAAACAGCCTGAGCTTCACTATTCATATTTAAAGCTTGATACACTCTTTCAGCAATAATTGTTAATACATCAGCAGTTGACAGAGAGAAATGAAAATCATATTGCTTGTTTGAAAATAGGCTCTGCAATGTGGGATGTTCAACCAATTCATAGTTGATTAGGGTCTCTAGTATTTTGCCAGAAAGAGGAAAAAGGCTAGTAGGTAAATAGAATGATCAGATGGTTCAGAAGAATTCTTAAAGACTAAAACTACAGAAGAGGATTTCCAACACGCAGGATAGCAAGAGGCAGTGAGGCATTTATTGTAGAGTTTAGAGAGAACAAAAGCCAATTCAGGAGCACATTTCTTATTCCACATGCTTTGTGGGGATCTAGATTAGAGATGATAGCAGAAACTATGGAAGGAGTTATATGCATATCACTCAACAGAGACTCAGTTCTAAGTGGAAAGTCAGCCAAGGATACTCCAGATGAGTCAAGATTACAGTTTGAAGAGAATTTATACACAAAACATTCTGCTTTATCAGCAGATGTTAACACTTCAAATTGAGTGAAGAGAGGCAGAATAAAAAACTTACTCTTATTTAAAACATTATTACAGAGCTGCCAGTAGTCATGAGAGCCAAAATTGTTATAGTCTATATGGTGCCTCATTCTATCAGGAAACAAAGACTTAACTCCTTTGAGGATACATTTACAATTATTACAGGCAGACACAAATAGGCATCCGTTGTGAACAGAACTGTTATGCCAGTATAGCTAGAAAACATTGATTTCTATGGGCTATAGCAGCTGAACAGGCTGGTGTGAACCAAAGAGAAGATTGTGGCTTCACCTGTCATTTCTGAGAAGGGACACAAACATTGATGCCAGCTTTAACCCATGAAGAAACCTCAGTGGCACAATTCTCAATAGAGAGGTTAAAAATATTGATCCCAGAGGCATCTTGAAGAAATTCATGAAATAATTGGCTGGCATAATGCTTTTCAGCACAGAAAATAGAGAAAAAAAATACAATCAGTGAACAGTTCAAATTTAACTCAAGTTGCTAATATCCATATAAATTCCCTATTGTAAATCATTCCTTGAGCTATCCCTCTGTCAGATTTGTAAACAAAAATATCAGGTTTTTTTCTGATATGTATTAATAGTTGATAGGGAAAAGAGTGGTTGAACAAGGACTGTGGTAAACTACTCTCCCATAACTACTTGCTTCAACTTGACAAACACAAAAGTTTATTAGACTGATCATAAAAAGAAAAACTCTTGATACTGATTCAAAGCCAGATTTTCTTTGCCTAAAATAAATTTGTAGAAAGGGAGAACCTTAGAGCATTTAATCACTGGACCATTATTCTGAACAACAAATTCATAAAGGCTTACATTCATGAATATAAATGCTAAAGTAAAACCTGATGCATTAAATGTGTGTACTGTGTCTAACAAAAGAGACTGGTACTAACCAATTTGCTAGCAGAAATCTTCTCCATTTGTTTCTTTCCTATCACTGAGACAATTTGATTTCATCTTATTCCCACTGCATGGAGCAATAAACAGACAGCATGCCTGTATTATAAAACATTAAAATAAAAAAAAAAGAACAAACAACCTAGAGTTGATGAAATACAATGAAAACAAAAATCATGATATTCTGATTATGTTTGCTGCTGTTGTCCAAATTAGTGCCAAATTCTCAAGTACCAGTTAATTTACATTTTCTTGGATGTAAATTACATCTTCAGGTATAAAAAGAAATGCAGAGGGAACAATTTGCAAATCATTTTTAAGAGAGAGATGATGGCACTACACAAAAATATTTTGAGAGAGACCGACACAGTTAATTTCCTATTACTATTTACACTAATATACTTTGAGCTAAAAATATTTAAAGTGATGAAAAAAATTTACATTGACATATCAAGACTATCAACTTTGAATCACTTTATAAATTATAATATACCAACATTTTTTTTATATAAGGGAATTAGTGTGAATAATCCTTCAAAATTTTAATTTTTTTTCAAAATTATGGAATTAAAGTTTTTTATAAAATCATTATTTTCAGCAGAAGAAAGACATTATCAGAAAGAAAAACCTTAACAGAACTCATGTAATTTAAAAGACAAATATCCACTTTTTGTTTTAAAAGCGTAAAATTAAATTATTAACATACAAAATAACACATTTTTGCATTCTAAAACTTGTTCAAAACTATGGAATTCTTTGTCCATGTAAGGAAAGACCTAAAGTGGATAAGCTGAAACATTGTGGGCAAATTAACAGCATCAGTACTGACAACATTTTCAACATTGCAGCAATGGCAATCACAAAAAGGAGCAAACATTACAGTAAAAAGAATTAGAAAAAAAAAATGAACTCATCTATTGTTGCTTGAAGATGAAACTGGGCCGATTGCCTACTACATTCATTACAGCTACTGTCAGTGATATCTGGGTTCCTTGCACATGGTTCCCTGCTAGATTTTAAAAAGAGTGTCTACTATACTGAAGTATGTAAACCCTAAAAAATTTTAAATACTACATTCAATGGCAGTTATTCACAGGACAGCTTAAAATGACATCACCAGATTACCATTAAGGAAGGAGAAAGACTATACCAATTTTGAAACTGCAGGTAAGCCATATAAATTTGACAGAATTCCATTCAGAGTTGCTAACAGAACAGCAAATTTTCCACATATGACTGATGAACATTGAAAAAGAAAAACCTTAAAGGATCACATGATTACATGGATAATGTCACTGTATGTGGAGAAACTGAAGAGGATCATGATAACAGCCAAAAATGATTCATAGAAGTCACTAAAAGATATGAACTTACTTTTGTGATGCCAACAAACACTTGTGGCCACTTTTGGTATGTTAACAAATACTCGTTGTCACTTTCATAATGCTTACTGTAGTAGAGACTCTGTAATCATAGATACATCTATAATACGCTCTTAAACAATACTGGTGTCAGACGCCTTTGAATATCACTCACACTAATCATACTTGCTCGAATAGTAATCTGTATAATGATCCAAATAGAGAAATAGTATAGTGAATAGAGTAGAGAATAGCAGTCTGTATAGTAATAGAAATAGAATAGAAGTACAGATCCATATAGTATGGAGAATAAACTAGAATATAGCAATCCTTTAGACGTCATGTGACAGCCTATATATGCGCTTCCTCTATGGTCACATGGTCTACTTAATTCAATGGGATTGCCTGTGTTTGCTCACTAGCAATCTATGTTCAAACTCAAGTGTCAGCAGTGACACTTTATTCCTATATTACATTTACACTAATCTTGAATAAATGCTATTATAAACTACACTCCATTATTTGGATACTCCATGTAAAACAGATCTGCTCCAATTGCTGGCAAACATTGCTGAAGCTTCCCCAGTCCCAAGATACAGCTTTTCTCCATAGAGCAATGGGAATACTGGTATATTACTCTAGGTCAATCTCAGTTTTCAGGAAAAGTTTATAGCCTTGCACATGTATATAAATTTCCTTCTTGTTGCTTTCCAGGTACTTGGAATTCTGAAAAAGTATATTGCTGATTCAGTGACTATTGATCCAATTTATTTCACTGTGAACAGTGATGCCTCTAAGTGAGCTACAGTTGTTATATATTAACTCAGAATGAATACACTGAATACATTCTTTTCTGATACTCACTTGATGTGAACAGAGGTATTCATCAATAAATAAGGAGGCTAATGCAATAATTAAGACCTTATTTAATGGATGGCATTTCCAGTTCATAACAGACCAGTGAAATATAGCTTTAATGTTCAAGTCTTCTTGCAAGATCAAGAGTAAGATGACCTACTGTCACTTTGAGCTTTTATATTACAAATATATGAAAGTGTTCTGGGATGGCATGTAGAATGTTCCATCAAATACCTTCTCATATGTATGCAGTTCTACATGTAGTAATGAGAAGTTGAAAGTTCAATATGACAATCTGTCACCCAACATTCTTGCATTTAACTCATTTTGTATGATGTCACAATCTTCATTTCATTGTGGAGGATTTGAGGAAAATAAAAGCCACTTTCCCAAACTTTTCCAACCTTTAACCTCAGTTCTTCAAGCCTATTCTAAGAAAACTTATCAAAGCTATGCCAACTTTTGAAATTTCACTTTGGATTTTAAGGAACCCTTACTATTTCAGTTAAGGAATAAGTACTACTAACTATAGTTGATGGATTTCTAGATCCTCTTTTGCCTTTGCATGTCCTGGCTGTGCATAACTGTTCACTTTATCTGAAATGCCAACCTATGTATACTCAGAGGTACATCTTCCATGTCCAAAGAATTGAATTTCTTAAAAAAAATAAAAAAAAAATAAAAAATAAAAAAAAATAAGAGTGGCAACATGTCACACAATTGCTTTCAATTCCCAAAGAATGGGCAAGTAAAATGAGATGATGAAATAATTTGGAGAACAATACTTTTAGCAATATAGGTATTTCCCTGTGGATAGAAATAGTTTTTCAATCAGTAAGGTCTCTCCTACAGGCCAGTCATTTTCCTCTTGGATTGCATATTCAAAGTGGCGAGTGCAAAATACAAAGAATGACCCTACTGTGCATAAAGTGGAAACTCATTAATTCAATACGAAATATGCCCATGTGAAGGTCCATGATGAAAGAACAATATATATTTAAGGCATCTTGTGCCTAAACCCTTAACTGAAAATACTGTAGAAATGCCTGTGACTACATCTCTTTTAGATAAATATCAAATGGTTTTGAATTCCAAAAACATTGAGATAATGATGGATTAAACAATCCCAGATTTAGCTACCCAAGATAGTGGTTAAGAACCATCACCTGTACAAGATTCCAGAGGTTACACAAGAATCATTGTGATAGAACTTGAGAGCTAGACATTCTCCGACTTACCTTCATGATTATAGGACTTTATTGCAATAAAAAGGAGAAGAGTGAATGTAATAAAATTATTATTATTACATATGGAAGGCTATTTCACTTGACTTCTATTGGATGACACCCTACAATTGTTTAAAAGATGTTAATTTTTGTCTTACATTTTTTGCAGTCAGATTGAAGCAGTTCATTTCTATACTTCTCACAAAAATAAAATACTGACATAAGATTAAATAATAGAGATTTTAAAGAGGTAAAAATTCTAATAGATCATTCCAAATTTCATTTTTAAATAGTTGGAAATAAAGACATGACTAGAATGAAAACAGTTACAAATTAACCAAAAAACTTGCCTCTTTTGGGGAGATAGAGAGAAAATATTTAAAAAAACTCAGTTGTACCAGAAGGTTTATAATCAAAAAAGTCTTTTTTCAGCCTTCTTAATTAAAACTTTCATAACACCAAAAATTGTTATGGCTAAAAGCAGTGAAGATGAAAAAAATAATGGTAAGCTTATTCTTGAATAAAATCAGTGAAAATATTTCTGGTAATTTTATTTTATTCCAACTCTACAGAAACAAAACGTACATCCTCTCAAGGATTTGCTTTGTCAGTTAAGTTCATCCTTCAATTCATTAACCATGTACATGATTTACATCCACCAAGGGAGCCCATCTAATTAATAATACTGTCAAATGAACTGAACATCTGGCTGTTGCTATACAATGATTTAAATGATCAATTTAAACAAATACAATAGTTTGTTTTAGGAACCAAAACTAAAATTACATTTCCAAATGTACAATATCATTTAACTAATCACTTGTAGAAACTTTCAGTTAAGATATTTCAGCTACTGAAACATTTCAGATTTTACTAGTATAAAAATACAAGATTTATAAAACATTCCCAAAATCCTTTTTCATCAGTTTTTAAATTTAGATTTATAAATATTTTGGAGTAAGCTGTGTTATACTCTGTTGCAATTTGATCTCTTTCAGATTCATTCTGCACACTGGCCAAATGTGGTAGAGAATGAAATAAGTTGTTTTCTGCACATTAGGCTATGAAGTGAGCTCCAGCAGTGGCTAATCATGAATGCTCCTGCTAGAGAGAGATTCCCCTGGGAACTACTGGAATATCTCTAAGGACAACACAGTTGTGGCCTTGTGTGGCTGCTGACCAACACACAAGTCACTGTTGTTGCTGCTGCCATGACCATCACCCGCACCTCTCAGTGACCATTACTACTCCCTGGTTTGACTAACCACCTTAACCTCATTACCTTGGCAAAAACCAACCACAAGCAGCCAACTATCTAGCTTCAACAGCACCCATCTACAAGTCTTCATTGTCAACAATGCTGTCGTATACAGACATAACACCAAATTCAACACCATGTCACCTCAGCAATACCAACTTGATAACATCTCCACATTGGCAACACCAAGCTACTAGTCTTCTTTGTCACCAATGCTGTCACCTCAGCAAATCCATCTTTGCAAAACAAACAGCTCCAAAAGGAAGTGTGTAACCCACTTGGACCACCAACGTGATGCCAATCAAGCAAACATGCACCGACCATAACCTGTAACCTTGGCCAGACCAGCACAAGAAATAGGTCAACTCCCAGCACTACACTTACACCCAATTGCTATCCTGACGATCGCCCACTGAAACTAATATATCACCTAGCTTCAATGTATCTGTACAATATGCTACCCTCCACCATGATCTTCATCAACCAACATGAGCACCAACCATACCCTGCAACCTCACATCAAACCCATGCTGCCATACTGATGACCAGTCACTGAAATGAACATTCCACCCATCCTTCAACATCTCAGTACATGCCAACAATAAATGACCTTCAAATCTAATCCTCATTATTCCTTTCTCTCACTACCAAATGCTTCATATAACAGCTGCTTGCTATTAAAATGAATGAATAGCTAAGTATAAGAATTAGTTTCTTTTCATATTGAAATTCTGTCCACTTTGTATTATATAGAACATTAAGTAAACTGATGTTTACATTACTCATCAGTAATAAGTGCTTATCAGAAAAATTAAAATTGACATTAGATTGTCATAGATTTTTAATATATAAATATATATCAAGTCAAATGTTGTTTAATGTAAGATTATATATACATATATATCCCCCCCCAAAATATTTGTTAATAGTGCCACTTATTAATTTCTGTAAATACTTCCAGTTCTTTATTACATAACACTATTGGCACATTTTTATCTTATCGCTAAAAGAATTTAGATTTTTTTAAAAAAAAGACATTGGATCTAAAGAGCACTACTTGCTATAAGTTTCACAAACTGAGCAATATAAAGGTAGCAGAATAAATACTAAAAAATTGTGCAAAAGTTGTATTGGATGGATCAAAATGATTAAAACATGAAAATAATTGATACTGCAGATTAACACACATTTTAACAATGTCAAACAAGAGATGTTAAATGAAAAAAAGATGGAGAAACTTGAATTTTCCATTTTAAAAGCTGTCTTGAGTAAACCTAGAATTTTGTTACAGTTGTGTATTTTTTTAGTCAAATATACACACAATAAAACCAAAACCATAAAAATGATTGATTTATCTCCAAATTTAATATAAACAGTTATCTGAATATTTTGATAACTTGTATAATTTCTTTACGTCTATTTATTTACAATGAAAGTTGCCAACATCAAGAATTAATATGAAAACAGTAACATGAAATTCTCTACACTCACCAGTTTACATCTTTAATATTTTATAAAATTACATCATTCTGAATCATTTATGATCCAGTCATGTTAAAATAAAAAAAGATTTATGAAAGTACAAGAAATTGAAAATGATTGTAAATGTCTGTGTTTGACACAAAGATTAAACATTACCAATCCAAATAATGATTTACTTCATAAGAGATACAAAAAATTATTTAATTCAAATAAATTTCAAAATGTTAAACTTTTGCCTTAAAACACATTAACTAAAAAATGACAAGATAAAATTGAGAGTTAACTCATATAAAGCTGATAATACCATGGAAAAAAAAAATCAATGACAACCCATTTTTATTGCATCAATTGATGCCGGTATCTGACAATTTTTCACAGTCAATTTATTCATCCAAATTTTCTTTATATTTGTAGAGAATCTAATAGAACAATATAAAAGTTAATTTTTTTAGGAGATTTGGTGTGGGAGGTGATTTAAAAATGTGAAATGAAACTGAATTTCACAAAAAAAAAATAGTAGATTATGGGTAAAAAGAATTCTTCAAAATAAGATTTCTCTAAATATTCTCTTATTAAGCATGGATAGTGCAGATCATTTAGTTTTGCTCAGGACTGATGCAAGAGTCTTGTGATCCCCACCTTCCAAAATCTATGATACAGGGCCCCTCACTCTAATACATCTCAATTTTCATGAGGTAGAATTCATAATTAGGTTATGAATAAAACTTGTATTTTATTTTAACCTAATTATGTATAATAATGGATTATATGCAATATAGGGGAATAATTTAACTAGAAAAATTGACTTTAAATACAATCTATCTAAATACAAATTAGAGACATAACTTTTTGTGGCAACTATTTACACTATTTAGACTATTGACCTCATCTTTGTTGCCATATTTATTACGTTTTGGCTGTTGTACACTCCAGTCTTCTTCAAATGATTGGAATGTTGAATCAAACCCTTTATTTCACTCACTGGGGTAGACTGTTCTAGTTCCATATGTTTAATGGATGTCAGTTATCAGTTATCTCCTGTTAATTCCCCTCTCCAAGTTCTCCATGGATTGAACTCATACTCTTTGGGTCCTATCACTGGATCTAACCAACGCCTTTATCCACTGTGCCATGTGTCCTTGAGAACATATGTGTATGAATTTCTGGGTATTATAAAAATAATGTCTCAGCAACCATTTTTACCAGTGCTCATATTGCAATTTTTGTTGTTATTATCGCTTAAGTCTTACGTGGAGAGATATCTGCGAAGTGTCGTCCAGCTTTTGAAGGTTGCCCTGATGTTATATGGACCACAGTTCATTTGTATTTTCTCTGATAACCCCTTCACATAAGCCAGGCAGACTTTTCTGAGTGTTGTTGTCCTCCTCTTGTACCCGACTATCCCAGTTTTTTGGGGCTGTTGCCATTTACCCAGGGTAGTAGTTACATTGTAGGATACTACTTATACTGACCAATTCTTTATCTAATGTTGCTGGGTTGCCACTTATGACTTTTTGTGGCAATTTTTAACAAACATCAGATTTTGCTTATTAAAAAGTTAAATTTTAACACATTCAACATTATGAATAAAAAAAGTGAATTTTGCATAGTGTTTTTTTTTATACTTAGCATCAAAATCTGCAAGAATTTTTCATTCTGTAATAGTTGTGGTTAGCTTACTTTGTAATGTATATAAATATAGTTAGAAAAAAAGCAAATGTTGATAAGATAGTGATGGTCACAAAGCATTGCCTGGGGCACCCAATCTTGCTTGGGCACCTCCCAGTCAGGAGTGTGGAAGGGGGCTTGAGGACCGTATGCACCAGCCCAGGTTTCTTTTAATGTTAATACTCTTGTACTGTATCTATGGCAAAAAAAGTTTTCTTTAGTATCCAGTTTAATTTACAGCTTACACCCATGAGGAAGATAAGGCATAGCAATTTTTTTTCTATTTTATATATATATATATATATATATATATATATATATATAAATTTCTCAATGATTTTATTACCCTATATTTCCCTACTAACTATAGCATTAAATCTACCCATGAATTCCTCCGTATACTTAAAAGCACAAAATTAAAAACAAACCAGGGCATTCTTACATCACTTGACAGAGAATTTACTTACTAATGTTCCCATCTCTGAAACTATTGATATTATCATTAATTCAGTGTATAAAAATAATTTAATTCCACCTCCATCAATCCAACCCAATATTTTAAGAAAACTATTGCTTGCTTGCGCCACTAGAGTTCCTTTTTATAGCCAGAATGGTACTATTTACACAGAAATTGATGGAGTAAGTATGGGAAACCCTCTCGGATGCACTTCTCCAATTATTATATGTCCTATGTTGAAAACAAGGTTTTTACTAAAGTTATTAAACCTGAAATATATGTTCATTATGTAGACGATATTTTTATTTTGGCTGAAAACAAGAAAGAAATAGAAAACCTGAAAGATAAATTTCAACAAAATTCTGTCCTAAATTTTACTTATGAACTTAATGAAAAAAATAAACTCCCTTTCTTAGATGTTCTTGTTGATTTTAGTAATAATACTTTTAAAACTTCTGTTTATAAAAAAACAACTAGTAAAGACTCTTGCCATCTTAATTTCTCTAGTGAATGCCCTCTTAGATATAGAATAGGTGTTATTAAAAATTTCCTCACAAGAGCGCATGAGAACTCATCCTCTCACACACTTTTCTTTAAAGAATTAAAAATATAAAGCAAACACTGATTAATAACGGATTTTCTAATCAATTGTTAGATTTCCACATTAGGCGTTTTTTGTCTAAGGTATCTAATAGCAACGGTGAGAATAGAAACATAAACAATAATATTAATATTTTTTATAAAAATCAGATGAACGAAAAATAAAAACACGATGAATGCAGAATTAAGAACATTCTAAAAAAAATGCATAACACCAGTTGACAATAGCAAAAAAAATTAGATTAATTATTTATTATAAAAAATTTAAAACCTCTAACCTTATAGTTAAAAATAGTAATTCACCCACTAAAACCAAATTAAATAAGATAAATATTATTTACGAATTCAAATGCCCATTAAGGAATTGTATTCCTCAACAATCAACTTTTGTAAATAATTATATAGGCCACACTACAACATGTTTAACATGCAGACTAACTCTACACCTTTCTGACAATAGCTCTATTAGGTCTCATTTAAATATTCATGGAGACCTACCGGACACTATTCGGAACATACTTGTTGACAACACTAATATAATAGCATCATCCACATGCAAAACAAGGCTAAAAATAATGAAAGCCTTATTAATAAAAAACAAACAAACCAACACTTAATAATATTAAATTTGAACATGGACATTATATCTTGACTGTGTTTTGAAACAAAAAAAATGAAAGCATTTTATAAAACATACATGCAACAAACTATTTCTAATTTGAACAATTAAAATACAATCCTTGAAAATGGCTAAATGTATAGCCAAAAGCACTCGGATAAAAAGAACATTCGGACAGTTTTTATACAATTTATCATCCAAAAAGAAAAAATTATTAGATCGCATGAGAAATTGTATAAAAAAACTAAATAAAAGCACCTTGTCTGTCGTTTTTAATGAAATGTGCATGAAAGAAGGATTTCTGCCTAAATACACAAATATATGACAAATGCTTGTCGCATCATATCTATATTATTTGTATTTACAAGAAAACAATAGAAAATATATCTTGTAATGACACACATAAGAATCCGAAAAGTTTTGTTTTTCAATCATGTGATTTACTCCCTTTTTAAATTTTTGAATTGCTAAATTCTATTTTTGCACAAAAAATGATTTTTTTTTTTTGCCATCATGTGACTACAGATGTGTTGCTTCAGTAATTACTGATTTGCACAAAAGTACTACTCTTAAAATTCTTGTCAGATTCTTATGTGTGTCATTACAAGTCTCAAATTTGTGTAATATTAACACTTCTCCACTTCTAAATTCACTCCATATTCACCATGACACCAAAAATATTTCACTGTTGGTTATGATTAAAAGTTTATTTCTTTGAATGTATATTGAAATTGTGTTGATTCTTTTAAAAACTTCTTCACCTATTCTCAGCAATGTTATGTCATGAGGGCAGAGTAGACAATTTGGAAGCAGATTGTAGTTAAAACAATAGCAATTTGTGCATAAAACACTTTTGGCTTTCTTCCCACCACCTTTCACCTTTCTTTTTTCTTATTAATATGGGGAAATAAAGAAAACAACTGTGAATAAGTTGTCCATAATTAATATTAAAACATTCCCTACACACAAAAATCTATACTATCAATGACTATGATAATGCTGCAAGTTGCCAAATGAGATAATACAAAACTTTAGAACTAATGAATAAAATCCAAAATGCAAGCAATAAATTAAAGATGTCAAAATCAAGAAGCATAGAAATTTAAGTATTTTTAAGAAATGTTGAAAAATCTGACACAAATTTGAACACACATTGGGATAACAAAAGAGGCCTTTGAAAAGGTAAAGTAAATATTAAGAAGCAAGAAAATGTAATTAGAAACAAAGAGTTTTGAGCTGTTATGTAATATCAATCCACCTATATAGCAGTGAATGCTGGACAATTTCTTCACAGATAAAGGGAATACTTGAGGCAACAGAGATCTGGCTCTACATAAGGTATACCATGAATGGATGGAACATATAAGTAACAAGGAAGTTTTCAGTAAAATGGAAAGAGAAAGGACACTTATAGTAATGGCAGTATTAGCTGTTTCATTATAAGGAAACATTTGTCATTCATTGACAAAACAACCAGTCCTACTATCAGTTGAAATTTATAAAATCTTTCTCTTGAAATAATTTTTCAGGCAATTAAGTTTCTCAAGTCCAGTAGCTGTTATCGCTCTTTTCAGTATTAATGGAGTTTCAATCCTAAACTTTTGTTTGAAGTAGTGTGAAATGTCAACATCTAGATTATTGATTATGGCATTATGTTCTCTTTGAGTTACAGGTGATATCCATTTTAATTGTTACTGCTGTTCAAGGTCCTCAAGTGATGTGACTTCTATTATTTGATACATGTCTGTGATTCTGTTGTACCAATCCACAAGGTTCACAGAAGGATAATTCCTACCAAGACCTACAAACTTTACTCATTCACCATTTCTAACCATTGACCTGAGAAAGTGATTGCATACAGCTGATAGTTTAAACATTTCTGGATGGGTTTGTTATACACAGACTCAGAAAAGGATAGTTAAAAATTCTAGAAGATATAATGAGGAAAGAGGGCCTGTACAATTTGATGCTAACAAGATATAGTGAAGGCAAGAGGGGGCAAAGTAAACTACATAACAAGCTTGTGTAAATGGATGGCAAAATAGAGACAAAGAGGGATAGTAAAAAGATAAATATTGCTAAGAGTTACAAAGGATAGAAAATTGTGGAGAGCCAGGATTGCCAATATCCTGAAGGGGAAAGGTATATAAAGGAAGAAGTTTTACCCACAACAGTGAACTATGTATACTTAATAATCAGGAACGAAATTAAATTATACTGAATTACTTTCTGATCAAAATTGTCCAAGGGAGACAACCTCGGTTCATTAAAGCTATATCCTCAGATTTTCACATAGAGCAAATAAAGACAAATTCAGGCAAAAAGAAAATTTCAAACACTGTCAAGTAGAAAGACTTATTACTGATAGAAGGAAAACTTTTAAACCTGTCAGCCATATCACCAATGAAAGACTAAGATATTTATAACTCAGAGGTCATGTGATTTATGCAAATGTAATAATTGTGATAGAAATTGGATGTGAAATATTCCACCTAAGCTCAAGATAACTGCATTTATTCTGTTTCCCATCTTAAACTAGAAAAAGCAGCATAACATATATATATATATATATATATATATATATATATATATATTTATATATATTTATATATATTTATTACACATATATATAAGCACAAGTACATGCATTAATGATATACACAAATGTACCCATATAGACATATACAGATATCTCCCAGAGAACCACATCTACATATACACACAAAAATATCTAAGTGTCAAAGTGATTATATATGACTTTAGCTCACTTTTCCAAGACAATGACTCTAGAATTTAAATATGGAGTAACAAGATGCATGCATTATACATAAAGAATTTAACTGCATATATTTGAAAGAGACATCACACACAAAACATACTTACATAAGCATATACACAAATATCTGTACATATATCCTGACATATATACCAGAAATTACTTATGGTTCCAAAGTTTATTGGCTCAAGACATTGTCTCCAGAAGCTGCCAATTATAACAATTTTAAACTATTTCTATTTGCGTTTGCAGACTAATATCAGCACTGAATAATTGTCTGCAACGATTGATCACTTGCTTGTGTGAATAGATTCCATGGCCTACCAGGTTTCTTTCATAAATGTAAAACTAATAGTTAAGCTATCAACAAAAATTCAGACCTTTACTTGTATAATTTTCTTGCTTTTGTGATGTTTAGCTTCAAAACTTTACTTTCTGCTCAATTAATTACTTGTCTCCTACCCCAATATTATTTTAGTTCTAGCCTGTTTCTAAATGTCCACTGACTGGAAAAATTTAACTATTAACTTTGTTATTTATCAAGAAGAATAGATGATTTGGCATTATCAAAGGCATAAAGTTAATTTGCTATTGTCTGGTATGGTCAGCTTATTTCAGTTATTTGGTTCATTGGATTAAATAGATTAACATGAGCAGACTATTACTGAATCCTATCACTGGATAAAAATATATGCTGTTCGTTTACAAAGGAAAAATTTGCAATATATTCATCTAACATACTACAAAAAGTAAAAAAACATTTAAAATTTCTGGGTCATCAATGATACCATGACATAGTAGAAAAATACAAAATGTCTGCTGACTTGTCAGCATTTTTACTTTTGTAATTTTGTATAGATTATTTTAGTTTCAACATGACAAGATTTGAGAATATCAGATACATTTTTTATGATTAGACCTTTTGACTAACTCTGAACATAGTCATAATTCAAGTCTTTGATCAACATTGTTATTCCTATTACATTATAAATATGATAATCTCTTAATGTTTGACAATAGATGATCTTTTAAGAAAAATATATTTCAACACAAAGTTTCTGATGGACCTGAAAGAATGCAATATTTTTTAAGCAACACTGCATTTAGCAATGAAACAGATGATCTATGCATGGAGACAAGAAAATGGTCTATTAAGAATTTGCTTGATTAATGAAGTACATCAGAATACTAAAACTCATGCTACATTGATAGAATATGTTAAAAGAGTGGATCACCCAAAGAAATCAGCTGCTAAATTACATCTATTTCATCCATTAATTTTAAAAGGAAGGGTTTGTGTTATATTGCCCAGTTTTTGTTTTCAGAAAAATAAAAGTTAATTACTGGAATTTTTAGAATAAACAGAATTCCTCTGCAGAATCTATTATAAGTGTAAAACCTTGTATATATTGAGTTCAGTCTGTAAAAATTTTTCTTTGTCAACAAAAATATATTGCAACTTCTAGATCCAAGGCATTCAATTCATAATCTTGAAATTGTACAGTTGAAAAAAATAAAACTATATTTCCTGTTCTACTGCAAATGAACATAAAAGGAGGAAGAAAATGCTAAACAAATTTGCCCCTAAATCATAATCCACCAAGACTTCTGATGTCTTGTACATTATTCAGACCCACCATGTTATGGAAATGACTAACTGCAGCCTCTGCATTGAAATTACCTTTGTGAGATTGACTACTGTCACTAACATGATTTCTTTCCCTAGAGCCTGTAATGCTAATATTATCCAATTCATTCATTTACCCACAATCATAATGTCATTTATTTTACATTATTCAAACTATTTTCACTTATAAAAAAACTTTTTTGTATGTCCTCAAAAGCTCAGGAATATAATTTCTAATTTGAAAAACTAATATATATATATATATATATATATATATATATATACACACACACACACACACACACACACACACACACACACACACACACACACACACACACACACACCCTCAACTCTCCCATTGAATTCAACGTATGAGGGTCAAGCAGATCAGTTTCTAGGAATCAACAGCCCAACACTAGTACATGAGATCTGATTATAGTGGTGAACATTTTGTGCATAACCATCCACACTTTTTGGAGGGCCGAATACAGAGATCTGGTGCATTACATGTCACAAGGTTCCCAAACAACCATCCACAGGTTTTGAATTCAGAGTTGTCCTTCTAGACCAGTTGCCATCCAAGGCTATAGAACCCAGTCTGTCCTGCTATTTACCCATAGCTGGTGGGAGAAGAAGGGGATTCACACCTTTCCCAAGGGTATTAGCACATAAGTGATTGTAATAGATTCGACTGGAATTTGAACTCAGCTCTTCAATTTCTCAGTCCAAGCCGCTATCCATTACTACACCATGCCCCCTCACTATATATATATATATATATATATATATATATATATATACACAGAGAGAGAGAGATGTTGGGTTTTATTATGCCAGTCAATGTTTTCAAACATTTATGTATATTTTATGTATCTTATTAACCAACTTATGCTGCCAAAATTTTCAGGATATATATATCATGTAAATTTCAATACCTGATTTTATTTTTTTATTATGAAAGATATTTTAATATTGTACAAATTGTACTATTAGCTTAAATTTTAAGTTTAATATGTAAGATTGCCATGCATAAAAAAAATAAGATGTTGCAAAGTTATTTAATGATGGAAAAAATGTTTTCACAATTCCCAAAGATCACAAAACAAAAAGGAACTGAAAACATTGACAAGGACAAGAAAGAAACTGACTTTAAAGAATATCACAAAAAAAAAAAAAATTTGTTAAAAATGTATAACAAGCAGAAAAATAAAGATTGATTAGCAAGAAAATATCAGATGATTATGTTTTGAATATAAATAGAAGGAAAACATGCAGAATATTATAAACCCTGGGTAAAAGTATGAAAGCAGTCAAACTATCATCATCTAAGCAAATATCACAGAGCAAAATATGCAATTTATGTTAAATAGTACATGAAAGCTTATTTCTGAACAACAATTATTAGTAATGAATGCAGAGATAAACCTGATGGCTGGGCTTGAAATTTAAATCTTCAATCAACATAGTCAACCATCATAATATAGAACACCACAAAGTGGAGTAATATTTTGGGTTACTGTTATAAGAAATAAAATTATAGATCCCACCAAAATTTGATGATGGTTAAGATAAATGCAAAGAATTATTGGAAGGTCTTGGACAAGATGTTTTTGAACAGTACAGGTCACAAATGCAAGTCAATGCTTCTTCACATTCTGCAAAGCTGACAATAGCATGACTTGCCAAAATAAAGGACAAGGACACCAAATTAATAGAATGGCCTCCATCTAGATTATAATCCAACGGAAAATTTGAGGTTCGTCATTGAAAAAGATGTATATGAAAGGAAAAAAAGTATTGTAAAGAAAACCTCTGGGAAGCAGTAAAAATAATATTAAAATAGAAAGAGGAAAAAGTTAAAATCAATGGTTCAAAGACTGATAAAGATTATAGAATGTCAACAAGCACATATTAACATCTAAAGTAAATCAAATATATAGGATATTGTAATAACAATTCTACAGCCTATATTTATGGATCTATTTATAAAAATTTATGATGTACTTAGCTTGCTTGCATAATAGAACCTGAAACCTCCAAAACAGGTTATTATCAATGTTTTTAATAATAGATAATATAAATTGAAATATACAATATATTGCTCATATAAATATATCCAGAAAGTTTTACCAACATCAGTTGTTTAATATCAGCTTTTTTGTGTAAATATTGACTTCTATCATCTGACAGTGTAGAGTTTCTTTCAAAATCCAACTAAAGCAAAAACCATCCATTTTTTTTTTTCAGATTAATCTTGGTTTTACACTAACTTTTAATAAAGCCAAATCTATAAATGGCTTTCTAGACTTGGGTCTTTCACACTGTATATAAAAGTGGTCAATTAAATGTACAAAAATGTGAATGCTTGGTTTCTTAAAGATTATTAAATGAGTTGCAACCTTTTCCACTCTTAACTACAAAAAGATGAAAACCTCCAATCTCAAATAAAATTCGGTAGTGAAATTCAGGATTGTATTTTTATAAAAGATTTACTGAATGCTATTTTTTTCTATGTCCATCATTTGTTGATGGTTATATCAGTCAGCTAAGAGCCAAAAAGGCTTGACAAATACTGAATCCATTTCATATTTCAAGGAAGTATATGTATTTAAAGATAAGATTTATTTAAAATGTTTTTATAAGTTGACACAACAGAAATTCTAAATATTGACATTTTGTTAAAGGAAAAAAGTTTTGAAACATTGATAAATTTACATGGATTTTTTCATTATATAGTTTATAATCAGTAACAATTACTAACAAATAATCATGGATAATGGTTTCTGTTACTCTCACTATTAAGAAAAACGTGATAATATCACTTGTAGTTGTACATTTTAAATCAGGATATAACTTCACAAGCAAGAATACTCATCAAAATTCTTCACACAAAATTCATAGCCAAACAAAAATGGTAAATGTAGACAAATTTACAACTTTCTATTTGGTGAATGCATTAAGACATTCAATGAATTCTGAAATTATTTTGGTCGTGCATTATTAGTCTATCATATTTTTGATATACTTCTGTACCAACTGTTTGGATGAGTTAATTTAACAATTTACAGATATCATTAAGGAATTGAATACATAATTTCACAAACTTGAAAAACATTTGAAAAAAGATTAAAAAAATAACACTTCTCAATTAAGATTCCATTACCTCTATATCAGAAGGAGGAAACATTTTCTCAACCAATAATTTAAAGTATTACTGAAATTTTGTTTACTTCAATTTTATTATTTATACTTTTCCAAGAAAATTTGTCTGCCACATTATTAAAAAGATGGTTAAAAATGTATCAATTGAAATGATGAAAGCATTTTACTAAAGATACATAAACATATAATGAATATTTCAAATGATTTTAATTTTTTTTTCCAAACAATGAAATCAGTAGAGAAGAGATTAACAGCAAAAAAATAAATAAAAAAAGTAAATATAGTTGAACAATATCCTACAAAATAAATTATGACCAATTCTGAAAAATGGATTGGTAGCACACAATCTTCAACTCAATGACTGCATGCAGCTAAACAATTTTTTTTTTTGTGGGGGGTTATTTGCAAGTTGTGTGAAGTTTAGACGAGGGTAACATTGAAATATTACAAAATCCTCACCAGCATCTGTTTTCAAACCCAGATAAAAATCAGGATTTCATGGCAGGAATGTACAGCCTTCTCACTTGGAAAAAAAGAAAAAAAAAAAATGGAGCAGCACAATCTCTCTAACCTCATTTCTCCACATTTAACTTGCGTCAAACTAAGCTAAACTTAATAAATATTTATTGTGTGACTCTTGCATACAAAATAAAAAGTAGCAGGTTTCACAACGTCTGAGATGGAAGTGAAACTTAAATGCTCTCTAAAATATTTGATGTACCCTTATAAGGAAATAAACCCTATTTCCAACACAATTACATACCCACATACATACCATTTTAAAACATGCCCAAAACTTATTTTCTACCCAATAACAAATAATGTTTACAAATATGCCAAAAAGATTTCACAAGACAAAACACCATTTAAATGAAAGTGACTATCAGTTAGAAATTAACCAAATATGTGAAAAATTGACCAACCAGAGAAAATTAAAACCCTATTTTTCACAATTCAACTTTTGGAAACAGACATGCAACTGTCTCCACAAGACAGACGTAGCTACATACTTTTTCCTTCCACCCAGTGTGTGCTGAAAGGAACAGGTGTCAGCAACTTGAAACAAATCATATCTAACAACAACAGCAGGGATGACTAGTGAATCTTCACTGATGATCAAAGTCTTTTCTCAACCCCTTACTGACTGACCCTTTTAAAAAACGAAGTAATATGACTGCTTTGGGAGATACTAAAATGATCACATAAAATAAAGACTTCCAGCAAAATGATATAAAATAATAGAAATTATGTGAATCACAAAATGTATTATGCACAGAAAAAATTAATTCAGCTTTTTAAATAAAAATGGATAATTTTTTTTTTTTTTTTTTTTTAACAAGAACTTTATCAATGTATTTGCTATTTTGTTCTATTTTCTATCTTTCAGTTAACTTAATAGATCAATATTCCCAGATGTTTAGCTTTCTCAGCTGAAAAGAATGCTACCTGAGCCTTTTTGCAATCTTCTAAGGATTAGAAGAATCCTTAATTGAATTCCCTAAAAATTGGTTAGCCAAAGATGAAATGTCTGATAAATACAATGGAAGTCACACATCAAAATAACTAACATAACCAAGATGTTACAAATAATTTATATCTCTTGACTGTAATATTTTGACTATACTGGCTATCTCTCACATCATATAACAGGTAATTGCTGTCACATAGATAAGGAAACTGAACACAGGATAGGGTGCACTTGGATTACTTTTATCCAACACAGTAAGATGCTACAAATCCAAAATACTGACCAGAAAACTTGACTCATCCCTAAATAGACTCATCAGATATGGATTTATGGATGTTACACATGGTATCCAGCTAATTCAGAAATGCCTAATCTGTCATCTGTATACAACTATTTTCTCAGATCAATGATTACAAAAGCTTCAAAATCTTAAAGACAATCTTTCATCAGACCCAATAGACTGGTACTTAACAATCACAAAGAGCTTCACCAAATAACAAAAGCATAACTTCAATTCCAATAACAACAGCATCTAAAATGGATAGCACGGGTATTCAAAAAGGAAAAATAATGTCATTTTAGGGAAACAAAAGGTGATTATCTCCCTTTGATGAAGTCTTGTGACAGCTGCTTAGAGATGTCATTACATAGTGACAAAAGTGACAGACCTCCTCTCAGCTTCTACATGTCAAATCATGTAGTTGCTTTTTTTTGTCCAGGCCCATTGACTACCACTGAAGCTAAATCTGCCTCCTCCAGCACATGGTGCAGCTTACAAGCCTAGAGTATTGTTTTCTTATAGAAATATATATCTTCTTCAGATATAGAAAATTTTTCAGTTAGCAGTCCTTGTTGGAAAAAAAATTAAAGACTCACCATTTCCGAATATGTCTTCACTAGGAACATAGCAAATATATCCAGCCTGCTTGAATATGGCTTCTCCAGAAACATGAAAGAATCTCTATGTAAGACCCTATCTATTCTTTCTCTTTTCACTCTTGTGTAAATGTGTGTTAAATTTCCTCTGCATGGTACACATGTAAATATGTATATATAGTTTTATGTATGACTTAGTGGTATAAAACAAAGCATGTCATTCTTTTCCTTTTGTCTATTCCATTGGTCAAATATGGTGTTATTATATCATGGATATAATAATGCCCATAATGGGGGAAATATAAATGGACCTTTCTTCCATAGCTCACCCATTATTTGGGTCAACCTGATGTGACATGATTTACCCCTATTAATATAATCAAGATTACAATGAGTAAAAATAGGAAAAAAACTCCCATCAATACTAGAAAAAGCTATAATGATAAACTTGAGAAATCTATTCTCTTGAAAAATTATTCTAAACAAAAAAAAACAACAATTATAGCAATTTTCCAAGCATAGCTCAGATGTGACACAAGGCCAAAAGTATGGAGCACCCAGTGATGATCAAACTCACTACTCAGTTGTAATTTTTCTAGCAAGACAAGCTTGCTAACCATTACACCATCTCAAGGTACCCAACCCAACAATTCTATATATTTTAACCCACAGTAACACTAGCTGTTCAGTCAATGAATGCTGAAGATTTCCTGTATGGAGATGCATAATTTCATCATTACCATTAACTGCAACCATAATACCCAACAATGGATCATTATTCAGCATGAAATTTCACAATTCACTTTTGACACATTCAATCATTTGCACAAACTTCTTCATAAATTGCACAAATCCTTTGTGCATTTGAGATACATATGATGAAAATCTAACTTGTATTCTTTCATCTTAGAATCAATTAACAAAAAATATGCCAATTCTGACAAATCTTTTTAAATGCACATTTACATTTTCAAACCTATCAATACAACTAAAAGCAAATCTTTTGTTATTAAATTATTTCCAATTAAATTCTCTTAATGCCATCCAATAGAAAAAACAAACATTTTGGCTAACCCAACAGAAAACATTACAAAACATTAATTTACAAAATAAAACAAAATCAAACATTAAATAGGAAAATCAGTTAGTGATAATAATTACTCATACATATTTAGAATAACTGGATGGTGAAAAAATAAGAGAATTATAATTTACCATCTAAAAAAAAAAAAAAAATGATGACTATTCAGAATCTATGAACAATATACATATAATTTTATTTAGTCTTATTTTTAGATAATTCTTCACAGCTATACATGAATTTGTATGGAATGTTGACAATGACAATGTTGAAAAATTAATGATCATAAGCAGAAACAGTAGACAAACTTCCCACATTATTGAATACAAATGTGCAAAAACTATTAGTTTTTTTAACTGACAAAGTGATTGGGAATTACAAATGAATCCGGTCTGAGGAAATTGATTTGGCCAATGTTTAAAAAGGTAGCATAAAAGAATGAACAAACAACTTTCCTGTTCTCATTCCTGCATGACCTTCTAGCCTACAACCTCTTTCAGAGACAACAGATCCATTTCACCTTTCATGAAAACAGAGTCCAATAGATCCTGTTGCCAAGGTTACCAATAGGAAGGAATAGATAAAAGCAATTATCTAATCAGCATAAAACCCAATGAAGAGTCCTATAAAAGGTGAAAAAGATGTTTAAGCAATTTTATTCATCTGGTTGACTATTGATGGTTTGTGTCAAAGCAGTGCCAGTGTATACAATCTGTATGTGTGCCTCAAGGGGAATGATCCAATCAGTAGGAAAATGCCAATATGGTCAATTCTAAAATGGGCCTTAAACATTTGTCATCATCATAAAATAGAGTTGCACAATGAAAATTATCGACTCGGAGCTCATATATTTCAGTGAACATGGCTCTTGAATGGCAAGAATGGACTTTGGGTTAATTTTCAGCTTCAGTGTTAAAAAGGCACAAGCAAAGAATTGGCTGAATTCCAGACAGGAGCAGCTTACAGTGGACAATACTTTCTTGTTTATTCATTCAATCAAAAGAATTTGGTATTTTTACAAAATCTTATAAATTTGTTTTGTGCTGGTTGCCAAAGGCTACTTTTTTTCTCTTTTTTTCTTTATTTCTTTTATATATAATACATCAAGTAAACTTTATAAATCTTTGCAAATGAGACTTTCTGACAAGTAATCTTTGTACTTGTCCTTATTGTCTTGAACGATTTCTTGGCTAGTCTTAATTTGATTTCCAGATTAAGCCTGGATACAAATACTTTTTTTTTTTTTTTTTAATTTTTCCATTTTTGTTTTTTACCTGCAGATGCTGTGATTATATATACATACATACATATATATATATATATATATATATATATATAACCATGCAGTTAAACACACACACAAATATACACCGACTATATAAATACATTTAAAAAAACTATGTAGAAATACAGAGATTGGACTATATACATGCTAAAACACATTCTTGAACAGATGCCTGTGAGGTTGTAATATTCCACATGTAACTTATTTTAAAGCCTTTTCCACCTTCTCACATATTTTATAAAAGATTTGTTTTAATCTACTTTGATAGAATAGATAAAAAAGAATGTTAATACTCAGTTCTGCACTACATTATAAAACTATTGGGAGGCAATCTTACATTCACCATTTCATGCCAGTTCAGTTCTGTTTATTATCTTTTAGCTTCTCTGGAAAAACAATTAAAATTAAATTTCAGATCTATATGAAGAGCTCTTAACTGAAATATTTAACCTATTAACTGTAAAATACTATATTAAATTGCATTTGGTCATTTTGGGAAATTTAAAATGTTATGGTTCATAATTTCATGTTTGATATTTTCCAAGCTGTAAACCAAGAATAAATTCATAGAGTGATCATTTAAAGCTAATAAGTATTAGACAAACTTTCTCATCAAGCATTTTACCAAATTGAAGAGGTTGCATGTGCACATCCACAAACAAAATTATTTCACTGCAAAGTGGATATAAAATTAAAGAAGGACCCTGTAACAGTGAGACTGATTAAGAAAATTATTATTAGATTACTTAGAGAAAATTTAGAGCATTTACATGCTCTACCCATTGATTATAATCTAAACAAATGCATTTGCTTCAGTTTTGACTATGTGATTAAGCACAAATAGTTGAGAAGAACTTGGAATGGTAAATGTGAAAATATTTAATGCTCCATTCAAAGATGCAAAAATAGAGAAAGATGCTTTGGTTGTAAAAGAAAGAAAAATACATTGTTTTATCTTTAGAGATAAATAGAAAGGCATATATAGAAAAAGACTTATTTATTGATGGAGAGACATGAAAATAATCTAACAAATAATATTAAATAGAGAGAAAAAGTGATTCATAAGAGAAGAGAAATGTAACAATATAAAAAGACTTAAATAGAAGTAAAATATAGGAAGAGTAATACATGCAAATATATAGATAGAGAGAAAAAATAAAGAGTAAAAGATGTAGTGAGAGAGTGACATTGACAGAAAGAAATTAGGTAAGAGATTAAAAACAGTCAATATTATAAATGGGAAAAAATTAATTTGGATCTTTATTTAGATATTTCCAAACATTAATAATCACAACAGAATAAGACCATCACAACAAACTTAATCCTAAAAACAAACTGACATGCATTATTTAATCAATAAATCATTCTCTATATTACTTTTTGATAACTTCTCTCCCCCCACCCATTTTGCTGTATTTTTGTCATACACACAAATTATAACAAATAGAATTCAGCTCTAACTTCAAATGATTTATCAAGATTTTCTAATTATTATGCACAATAACTGAAAGACAGAGGATTTTGTGCAATTCTTCTTACTGAGCTAAATGTTGAACAAAAAGTTTTTAAGACTTCTGAATAACTTCTTAAATAAAAGAAAATTGTATTTAATTTCTATCTAAGAAATGAATAATAGTTTCTGACCAAACACTTATCTTCATCTGTTTGTGTATGGGAAAAAATTTGATCAACTTGAATAGAAAATATTAAAAACAGAATTTAATTATTTACACTTGAACTATAGTTCCCATTTTTGTTATAATCACCACATTTCAGCTGTTGTGCTCCCCAGCTTTCATTGTGCTTGTTAATTCAAGTAATAGTAGTTTAAAGCATTGGTTAATGAACTTAGTGATATAGTAATTGTGTGTTCAATCCCTGGGCCAAGTAATGCAAACAGACTCAGGAGAAAACAGCACAAATAGCAACTGAACAATACTAAAAAAAGAACAAAACAAGATATCAAGTCATGGAAAGCAGAACAACCTAATGATCTAACCTCTTTATAGATTAAATAGAGGGTTCAGTTTGAAATTCACTGAAGGTTACTCAGATCGACAAGCACCTGATGAAGGCTGGCCAAAAAATAATAATTACAACAACATAGATGAGCACAACTAAAATTTCTCCAATAATGACTTAGTATAGCAATAATGTTCACCATACTTTGCTTACGGTCAGATAGAAATTAACAAACAGAAAATAATGGATAGCCTCTGTTTATCCCAGATCCTTTTTTTTTTTAAACCCCATGCAAGGCAGTAAAGCCACTAAAACACAAAGGGTTATAGGGTGTGGAGGAATTAGGAACAGAAACATTAATAATGAGTGGAAAGAGAAAAGAGTAAACAGGAGGACATTAAATAGCAAGTGACATTGCATTTAAATTTTTGCAGATTAAAGTTAGCTGCAAAGGATAGAGGTGGAAGGGAGTTCCACAATCAAGAAGCGTGAGAAAAGAAACTGTTACCATAGAACTTACAGCTATATCTAGCCAGCTCAACTGTCAATTGACGAGATCTTAACACCAGTCTTGTACTGCACTTAAATTCATGAAGTTTAGGTAACACAGTGATGAGCTCATCCAAGCAATTACTATGAAAGTATTTATAGAAAATGCTGAGAAAGGCAACCTTATGGTGGTAGGTAAGTGACTGAAGCAGAGCCACCAGATCAGGACCAATAATATTACTGATTCTTCTTTGGATCTTAGCAAGGATCTCTAGGTAAATAGCAGGAGTACTGGAGCATATGTGGCAGCAATATTCTAAGCATGGACAAATGGTGAACTTATAGATATGCAAGATAGATTCTGGAGAGAAAAATTGTCTCTCACAACACAGTGAACCATCTTTCTTGGCAGCTGACCAAGCAATAGATTCAATATAGTGTTTCCACTTCATGTCAGCTGAGAGCGTTAGCCTGAAAAGACACAACAAATCACTTTCCTGAAGGTTAGCATCAGCTATGCTGATGAAAGTTAGAGAGGAGTCTCTCAGATGATTAATGGAGAGAAGTTTAGTTTTGGAGGCATTAAAATTAACAAGCTATCTTTTGCACAAGTTAATGAATGAGGTCATTTTGGATATCGGCTATCATTTTGACCTTGTCAGACTGATCAGCTTTACTAACAAGGCAGGAGTAAAAGCATAGATGCCATGTTGAGAGATGACATCATCAGAAAGGTCATTAATGAAAATTAAAAACAACAAGACCAAATATAGAGCCCTGCGGGACATCTGCATTAGTACAAAAGGATGTAGATGTGTGGCTGTTCAGGATAACTTTCATTTTGCAATTTGATAGGAAAGACTGCAAGTATTCACAAATTTGTCCAGAGATACCACAACTTTTCAGCTTGTTTAGAAAACCTGTATGCCAAACCCTGTAAAAGGCTTTTGAGATGTCCAAAATTTACAGCACAGGCTTCAATCATTTTTATCAAGAGCATGATAGACTTTCTGTAATTATCATCAGTATATCTGCAGTTGATCTGGAGAAACGAAAGCCATATTGCTTGTCTGAGAAAAGGCTCTAGGATGAGAGATGCTGAACCAATTCAGAATTCATTAGGGCCTCTAGGAGTTCCCAAAAAGAGGTAGGATGCTAATAGGCCAATAGTCAGAAGGGTTGGACAGTTCACCAGAGTTCTTAAAAACTGGAACAGATGATGATTCCAGCAGGCAGGAAAGTAGGAGGCAGCAACGCATTTATTATACAGTTTAGAGAGAACAGGAGCCAGTTTGGAAGCACACTTAATGACTATTACAGGGATACCATCTGGTTCATAAGCTTTGTGGGGATCTAGGTTAGAGATGATAGCAGAAACCATGAAAGAGATTATATGCATATTACTCAGAGATTCAGTTCTAAGTGGGAAGTTAGGCAGGGATACTCTAATTTTGTTTGTTTTGTTTTTGTTTTTTTACATGATTGCCAATTCAATGAGAGCAATATTAATCTTATAATGATGCCATTTTCATTTGTACAAAATTATTTGCGTTTAGGAAAAAAAATAGAATTGGCAGCAAGATTTTTTTTTTTTTTTTTAGGACTGACTTTTTGTTTTCTTCATTTTACAAGTGAACAAAGAAATATATTCTCCTGAGAAATTTAATTATTCTATATGAATCTTTAGACAGAATATATAACTAGAATTGAGACATCACACTATGCTTAATAATACCAACAACATTAAAGAAGCAATTAAATTGCCTATAAAAAAAGGAAACAATCTTTTGACCAGTTTATCAATTAAATTAGGCTTAGAAATTTTTAAACAGTTTTTTATATAACTCAAACCAAAGCAAGCTCAAGAATCTGAAACATTTTGCAAATGCTGTGCTTCTTAAGTACCAATAATTATTGCTTCTGAAAAAAAAAAAAAAGAAAGAAAGAAAAAGAAAAAAACAATATTTTTGCTTAGTGGCTATATTTCTACAATATGACTTTGCTTCACAATGACATTCATTCTTCAATATACAAGGTTTCAAAATTCACTACAAACCAGCTTTATAACTGTAGAGTAACAGTTAAGAGTGTGTTATGCCAAGTTCAAATTTCGGCCAAGTTAATGGCTTAAATAGCAGGGCAGATTGGGCTCTCTAGCTTCAGTTAACAACCAATTTAGGAAAAAAAGACTACTCTGAATTCAAAGCTTTAGGCATGTGCCTTTCAACTCCAGCCTGCCTGAAAAAAAAAATTTGTTACAGAAACCACAGAAGTGACACCCAGCATGATGAGACTGTGGTCCTATATTCCACAGGGGAGTCTAATGACAATAAAAGAGACAAGTGTAGCTGTTGATTTAATACTGTGCAAGATTGAATCCAAAACCTATTCTAATTTTAGGTTACAACTTTCACCTTTCTGCAGATAAAAAAAACCAATTAAATTAACATTAAAAATCCAATCACAGATCAATATGACCTAGATTTCTACCAAGACTAATATTGATTTTTAATCGTGAAACCTCTCATAACCTACTTAAATACAAATTTTATATAACTTATTACTGTCAAAGTCAGCAAACTTTCAGAAGTCTGATTAACAGTGGTTTTTGGACTTGCAGGCCAAGAAACTCAAAATAAAACCATGCATATGCATATATGCATGTACATATAAAATTAACACTATACTTTTTAATCATTTATTTTAAACCATATTAATACAGTTCTTTTAACAGAAGTGTTATAGATGAAGAATCAATGAGAATAATTCTCAAACAAATTAAAAATTCATGATTCTTTTCAAAATAAATGTTAAATGGTGATCAATTAAAACTGAGCTATATGCAGATTTAGCATGCTTCATCTTTGAAAATGTTTTCTCAAATGAAGATGTCCTACTAAATAATTTTGAGTAGTGGCAAAATATTTTAACTTTGTCTATAAGTGCTTGGTGAGTTAATTTTCTCTTTCTACTTGCCTTTCAACATGTTATTCAACTGCAGGTGAATCTCTTCTCATTTTAAATCTCATGGAAGATCCAAAATTACACAAACAAAAAATGTTAAATGTTGTACAAAATGATATTAAAAAGAAAAAATAACATAAATTATTGTTTAAAAATAATAGCATATTCAAGATGGCCTGCAGGATTGATAATATATCATGATGGTCTGGACTTGGTCCATGGACAACCCCTGCATTAAAATAGCATTCTTAAATTACCTTTAAGAATTTTCATTCTTTCATAGCAATGTTTGTGAAGAAACTTCATACCCAGTATTAAACTAAATTCCAGCTCTATAATCTACCACTCAATGATGTTTACAATTACATAAAATAATTCATTCTTTCACTAATGTGTACTGCCATACTTTGTTGGCTGAAACAGTTTGTTGACAAATTTAAAATAAAAAAGAAAAATATAAGAGAACTGTTTTGTACGAAAATTATTGTTCACTCTGTATAATATTGTTTTCTCTTGACTTCTTTAATTCAAACTTCTCTGTAAATTCTCCTGATACCCTAAGAACACACATGAACAGAATTGTCTTGTAAGATAATGATGGATAAGTAGGTAGACAGTTTTGTTGAAATACATTGATTACCCCCCACTCAAAAAAAAAATATAATTTTTAAAATAAATCTTGATAGTTATTTTAGACATGGTTTTTAGAGTAAGGTGTTTGCAATAATTTTACAACAAAAGTCTATAGGCCTCCAGTATGTGTAGCTCTTGGGTACAGGATGGGGAAAAATATCCTTTTCTTTGCAGACAAAATACTACTGTTTAAATCAATAGAAAATTTGTTGGTCCTACAGAAATAAATCAGAAAAATATACTCATAGACAAATGTGTCTATATGTATGGTATGTACACATCATAGCAAAATAGCATATAACTGTGTGTGTGTGTGTGTGTGTGTATATATATATATATAAATTGGTTTGGAGAAAAATGTTTCTATGTGTCTCGCTCTATCTCTCTCACACACACATTATTTAATTTCTACACACTTTATATTTTGCCACTATGTGGTTGCATGTGTGTTACAGAAAGAAGTAATATGTGAAAAAGTAATATAAAATATACACACTAACAAAACTATATATAAATGTATATTCAATTATACTTGAGTTCACATACACTATAATGCTTACATATGTATTTTTAAATATGTGTGTATGAATTTATAAAAAAAAAAACAACATGCATACAAACACCTTATAAAGTAACAATGACAATGAATTGCACCTATTCTATATTAAATATGTGATTATTCTCATGTCCCGTTACTTCAGGATGTGGATGATCATCGCTCTCTACAACTAACTATCCATTGTAGCTCAAGACAATGTTTGTCTCCTTACTATCTCTCCCAGTCTATGTTCTGCCATCTATTAATTTTGGGACACCACGTGTACTGTGGCCATAATAGCAGTGAGTGCATCTAAAGATGATAATCCAATGAAGATCATCCCTCTTCAAACTAGTTTTTTATTCAGAGTTGTCCTTCTCCTAAACTGATTTCCCTATTAAAGCTACAGAATCTAGTCTGCCACACTATTTAATCCATAATTGAAAGATGGATCCATGCCTTTTTCATTTAAATGAAACAGACTTAATAAGAAATTTAGAAACTTAGAAATTCCACTTTCTCTGCTGATAACCATAATAATATCCACAGATAGGTGAGCGAGAGAATTTGACAGCAATCTTCCATTTATACAAGTTTGTTTAAATACCAATGAAATTTATTTTCCTATATTCCAGATCATTTTCATGGTTTTTGGTGAAAATTTAAATATAAATGTTTGATTACTTTCAGCTTTCATAAGTTATCATCACTTAACTCATCACTTACCACAAAAAAAAAAAAAAATAATAATCACAAACATGGTTACTACCAACAATGCAAAAAAATTAAATGAAAAAAATCAGAACCTCAATAAAATGTTTAAGAATCCACTTGCCCATATGGAGAATTCAGACAAATACATTGGTTACACAACTATTTTATTGCACCAATTAACTTTTTATTTATCTGATAATATTTAAATTAAATTGCATATCACCAACCAACATAAAAATAAAACAAGAAAACCTGACAAATACTTCCTCTAATGAAAATTCTATATTACTGTAAAAATAGATGAAGTATTAAACATAGAAACAAAAACCAGCCCAACATCAATAAAATTTTATCAAATTTAAGAACTAAATACACTTCAGAAATATAAAAAGACAACATGAAGTGACACATGAAGACATCATACTTTAAAAAATATGTATGAAAATGCAATATTTGAAAGAAAATTTAAAATAAAAAAACAAAACATGATGAAATTGACATAAATTCAAAAAATTTACTAATAGCTTCCAAAACCTTAAAATATTCCAACATCAAACACTTTATATTTAAATAATCACCGGAAAAAAAACCCCAAAAGTAATCCTTAACAAAAGAACCGTCATTGATCTGTAACCAAACTTATTCATATAGATGTAATAGAAAGGTTACACACAAATACAAGCTGTTCAAAAGAAAAAAAACAGTAATTGTTCTGTTAGAATTTTTAAAGTTTTGTGTCAATTATAAAGAAATATATTTACAAATGGATAGAAACACATTATTTTATAACTATTCAATGAAATAACCTGTCATGTAACATAACTTCTAAATCTAAAAAAAAAAAAATGTATAATTTGTTAGTTACTGTCATTTAAATGAGTTCACATCCTGGTATGACAGCTAAGCCAAACTCTTGTATGGCAATCTATCTTTTTCTTTATCTGTAACAATATAAAAGAAATCAATGCTTATACATCTATGGATTTTTAAAATGCACAAAATCTTCAATATCTACAATTTATGCAGTGACCAAGCTTTTATAACTAACTTTTTTTACTATTTAAAAAACAAAAGTATTTGAATTGTCTATAGATCAACAGAAAACAATCATATCCATAGATACCCAGAACTTTGAAAGATGATTACAATCAATCATTTTCCACATTATCTTTCATGAACCCATGTAATTATATAAAGCTTCCACCATTGGCAAAGAATTCTTATTTGAATTTAATGGTCTTCTCAAATGTGAAGAATGACATCATTATCATTTACATAAAGCAAACCATCGAAGCTCTTTCAACTTACTTGATCTAGCATCATGTCCTAAGTAGATAATCAATATATTGGAAACCACAATTATATAATGCAACTGTGGTGACCACTGATGAGAGAGAAGATGCATTGTCTTAATATAATAAAATGCCATTTCTAAGCTTCCAGACAATTTCTTAACGAACTTGCTTGTACATTATTTTTTTTCACTGACAGATTATTTGAGGACATAATGTTGAAACAGACAGCTCTTTCATCAGAAAGTTCTCAACTTTATTTTGTAAGCTATTTATTTCGCTTGAATTTTATTCAATAGCAATTCTTTATTCATCATCATTGTAACATTTGCATAATCAAGGTTTTTCAGTGTAATAGAAATTAAAAGATAACTTCTAAAACTTTTCTCGTGACTGAAATCAGTTACCTTTTCTTTAGACCTAAGTTGAGGCATTACTTTCAAAATTTAATAAGTCCTTTTGTATTTCTGAGTCAACCCTTTCACTGGCAAACATATAATCACAAAAAAACATTTGGTGCTGCCCATTTTTATCAAAATGTATTACATGAGAAAAGTTTTAAAAACTTTTAATGAATTAAATCTCTATACATCTGGTAATAATCAATACAAGTGAATGTAATTCCTACAAATTTTTTGACTTTTATTCTTGTTTTGTCAAACTAAAATTTTACCAAAATTTTAAAACCATTCATGTCCATCAACAATTTATTTCTAATATGGTTAGTTTCAAGATTAAGGATTTAAAACAAGTTCCAGCAAAATGTATATCCTACTAAAAGATTAAAAAGCAGTAACAGCTTTATAATTTTTTAAAGAAAAATGATTTCCATATGACTTCCTATTTATCAGATAAAAAAAAAAAAAATGACCAAAAAGAGGTCGCATATTCATGAGAAAATTTTTCTACTGTTTTTCTTAACAAAATTGTAAATGAATTAAGATACCTATCATATCAAAGCATATATGCACATGTAAAGGATACTCTGACATGGCGTAATGATTAGCAAGCTTCTCTTACTAGATCAATTATGATTGAACAGCGAGTTCGATCCTCACTGTTCCATACTTTTGGCCTTGTGCCACATCTAAGCAACCCTTTAAAAATCATTTTGGGCACTATAACATGGTGTAATGGTTAGCAAGCTTCTCTTGCTAGATCAATTATAACTGTAGTGAGTTTGATGTTCACTGGGTGCACCACACTGTCAGCCTTGTGGCCACATCTAAGTTAAGCTTAGAAAATCATTTGGTTAGCAAGATTATCTCATTAGATCAATTACAACTGAATAGTGATTTTGATCCTCACTAGGTGCCCCCATACTTTTGGCCTTGTGCCACATCTAAGTATAACTTAAAAAAAACACCAATTGTTCACATGTAAGAATTTTGCAGAGAGCATATATTTTTTTGAGTAATTTTTGTAAATTTATTCAACTTAAATTTTACATTATACAAAATTAACAGCTAATAACCACAAATGGAAACATTAAACCACAAGTACAAATCAAACATTCTGTTATTTATTAGGCAACATTTAAAGAAATTATTTTGTTTTGTATTTTGGCAGCAATCTTGAATCTTCTAAAGACTGCAAATGCTTTATTTTGAGTTTTACCATTTATTACCTCTTATATTCATGTTAGGATCTCTTTATATTTATATCCTAAGAATTATTTTTCAACATAAGACATTTGTAAGGTTGTTTCACAAAATTAGCATAATTGAACATTTTTCTTTAGGGATAGAATTAAACAATTATGTTTTAAGCATGAGTTTTGAAATTTGTATACACATTTCAGTGATTACAGTCAAAAATTGTAACATATTCCATCTTCATAACTTGATAATGTTCATTCCTTTTTTTATAAGCTGTGTCCATTCAGGACATGAACAATCATGGCCCTCCACAACTTCTCTATCCTTTGTAGTTCTTATTTATTATCCCTCCCACTCATTTCTGCCATCCACTTACACAAGGTTGATAGGTACATTACTTGATTTCCTTCTGCCTCTCTTACCTTCAGTATGTGCTGTGAACGTTAAATTCTACAAGCTCTCCTTACTATGTATCTCTCTATGTATCTTCAACTATCTCTTTCTGACCCTAAGTACACTTTTCATTAAAATTTCCTTATTGTTCACATGTTCCTTACATGGTATTCTCAATGAACATCCTCTGTAGAACCACATTTCTGCTACTTGAAATCTCTTCATCTGCAAGGAAATTGTTAACTGTCACATAGCAATAGAGCAATCTTTTCTTTGTTTCTAACAAAATTCTCCTGTTTCTTAATACTTTGTTTTGCTTTTGGAAAGCATCTTTCACTATTCCAATGCACTTTTGGATTTCAATATCACATTTTCCATCATCTATTAAAACACTTCCCAGATATTTAAATTTCTGTACTTCCTTCAGTTTGACAATTCCAATCCATGGCTTGCATTTTAGGCTGTTCATGTTGCTGAAGACCATACATTCTATCTTCTTACAATTAATTAGTCCTTTCTTCTTTCCTTTACAACCTTCTTTAGGAGATCTGGCAGTGAGTAGAAACATCCTTGTCTTACATCTCTTTATTTTTGTGTATTTGCTAGGAATAAAAATTGATTTCAAACTGGAACAAAGTTTTTCTACTCTCAAAGACTGTCACAGTCCTTATAAAACCCATCATAACCAAATAGCATGAATGTGTGCAAGAATTTCACTGCCATGTAATAAAATCATGTTCTGAAAAATTTACTATGCCAAAAGAAAAATAAAAATTCCAAAATGAAGATCTTTAAAGCACTTCCTGGTAACATAAATTTGGATGTTGCTGTCCACTTGCTGGTTCAAATCTCACTGACGGTTAACTATTTGAAATCCGTCTCTCCTTCCATACATCTCCATCCATTACACAATGCAGGCAGCCGATTTATTTCCTAAGCCTCATCAAAGTAGTGATAGCATGACACTAAGCATCAAGTGACATAGCAAACGACAATAGGAAACAAAGTAATTCCATTCAAAGTCTTAAGTAAAGTAGTTATTTGTAAGTTTCTTTTATACAACAGAAACTTATTGACTAGACAGTCATTGATTTTCCAGCATTAAGATGACATGGGTTAATATTTGGCTGCTCATACTTGATTCCACTTGCCAGACTCTGGTCCTAAGTTGACCGAATCTTTGTCCTCCCTCCATCAACATCATCTTTCATTTCTTTTTCTCTTAGCTTGTCTGTCCATTTCTATCTGTAAAGTTTTATCTACTCTCAGCCATCTTTATATCCACAAACTGAATGCCTCTATTGGGATATCAAACTGTACTCTTTTTCTGCTCATAAATATATTGATCAGTGCAATCTGACTTTACACACACATCACCATATGCATATCATTTAAATATACAATTGGAGATGTATATAATGAGCATATATTCATAAATTTAACACCCCCCCACACACACAATTGTAAAAAACAAAAGGAAAAAAAAATATATATATATATATATATATATATATATATATATATATATATACACACACACACACACACACTTTATGTAAACAATGGAAAGGACACTATATATCTCAATATATAAGTATAAAAACATATCTATAAATATATGTATCTGTCTATTGTATAATCAAATAAGCAGTAATATAAACAATTGTATTTGAATAAATCCGTTTTCATATCTCAGCATATATAAAAATCTATTATATATTATTATATGTATGAAGTAAACACATTTAGATAAAAAGTGGTGTTTACAGATATGTATATCTGAATACCCATGCATAAATGAAGATCCTGATATCCCATATAGGTGCTTCCACATGATACTCAAAACTGATAAAGAAGGAAGATACTGCAGAGACTTTTCTTTCACCTACAAACTCAGATCAATGAAGAACCTACCCTCATTCCTGATGCAACAGGATATCAAGCATACCTCCTTAACTCTTCTTTCTGTAAGGGTTCTGAAAGCAAAGGAAATGTTTGTTACAGATTAATTCCACAACACAGAGAACAAATCACTGTAAGTTCAGACTTGAATATCAGGGACAGAAAGAAATGCTGAAAACTCAATTCACAGGTACTATCTCACAAATCCCAATGCAGGTAACCAGTCAGAAAAATAACTCACTCACTGATGAACATGGTAGCCAAAATACATCAGTTTTTCCTCTCGATTCGAGAACACCAATTGCTTTTGTCGGACGAGCAGTTTTTCATTCGTCGACAACTGGGAAAGGACACCAAATAATTTGCATAACAAAATACTTTTATAGAGACTTCTTCAATGGACTTGTTTTTAATCTAAATATTCCATCTTCAGCATGTCATGCGGGATACATGCCCTTTTTTTTGGTAAGTAATTTTCTTTTCCATCGTAGGATACAAGCGATACGCAGTTGCTTGGTTTGACGAGGTAAGTCGCCATTTTCTTCGCTATACTTTCATATCATACCATGAAAATTCTTTGCTGAAGTTTTACGTATGCCTGAACTCTTGAGATCTTTCACTGGTCAGTGTCAAAGTTGATTCCAAACCAAAGGCATTCCCTGATTTGCCATTCTTCTTAGAAAAATTTTCAGTACACAAAAGCTGACTAGGACAGCTTTAGATCTTATATGATGGAAGCTCTTCTCCTAGCCTCCTTCAAATATACTGCCTCCAAAACTGCTGCTCTCATCTCAGAATGGATACTTTTTGAAATGGAGATTTTTATATCACAGAAAAAAATTTCAGAAATAACTCAACAGACAGCTCTGGTTCACCCTGAATATGCTGCAGCCATAGCTCACCATAATCACAACTACATTATCTATTACAGGAAATCTCAGAAATATTTTCAGTACAGTCCAGGAAGTCTCAAGACTTATCAAAAGTGTTTACCCTAAGAAGGCTACTGGTACAGATAAAATCCAAGTTGCTGTCCTTAAAAATATTAATCCACATTTATCCCTAATCTTATTAATATCAACTAACTGCTAATTGAAGAAGAAATCCTTCCAAAGTCTGTATAAGGTGTCAAATGTTTTCAAGAATGTGGGTGATCATTCATCCCCTTCACAGTATAGACACATCAGCCTCTTCAGTGTAATTAGCAAACTTTTTCAAGATATAATCAACAAAAAAGTTGGTGATTAATAGGGACGATCTCTTGAATGACAAACAGTATGCATTTCAATTGGCTCAGTTCACTGTTGATATCCTAACTGCCATTACTCACAGAATCAGTGAGGCACTAGACAGCAAATATATCTGAAGAACGATTGCATTAGATATTTTAAAGGCTTCTGACATGTTGTGGCATAATGGGCTACTGCACAAACACTCTAGCTTTGGAATCACTGAAAGAGTCTTAATTATCAAGTCTTTCTTAATGGGTAAGTCCTCCAAGGCCAAAGCAATTAATGCAGGTGCCCCGCAAAGTTTGCTTCTCAGTCCAACCCTCTTTTCTACTTTATATAAATGACCTGCCAAGGAGTATACTACAACCTTTTGGGAATATCTCTGCTGATGATACAACAGTATAGAGGTGCATCTCTAAAACTCTAGATGACCAGAGCTTGACAGCTGATCTCTCCTCTGACCTAGCTCTAACAGTTCAGTGGCATATTCACTGCCTTGAAAACCAAACTATCAACATCAAGTGAACCCAGAACTTCCAACAATCATGATGAACAGGTGTTCCCTCAGGGAGGGAACCATGCCTTGAGCACCTATTGAGACAAAAACACCACAGACCTCAAGTGAAACTCAGACATATGATCAGTTACTTATATCACTCCAGTATGTATTTAACTCCTCCTGTTATCCTCTACCTTTACAAGAGCCAGATCAGACCGAAAATGAAGTACTACTGCCATAATGGGCAAGGGCTGCCCAGTCTTCAATTTCTAGTCTTGATAGAGTACAAAAGCATAGACACATACTTGTGGGTGATGAATTATTTTCCACCCAGCAATCCCTTTATCACAGATGAAACATTGCATGCCTCTCACTACTTTATTGCTATTTCTGCGGAACGTTTTCAGATGAACTACATTCCTTAGTTCCACCACTTCTAACCTTTACAGATAAAATCTGGCATGCCATGAAAACTGTAGTGAACCACCCTCATTCCCTTCATATTCCATTGGTAAGATGCAAGTTCCATTCAAGCAGCTTCTTCCCACAAACTGGAAAAATCCCAAGAAGATGCTTCCTTGATCACTACAATCTTAACTGGTTCAAATCTAGGGTCAACTGTTATCTTCCCCACAAACTATGGCTCTTACTCTGTGACTCTCTTGGACCTTGTACAGGTTGAACATCATTATAAAAAGAAAATAAATTAAGCTAAACAGTTAATCTCATTGATTCAAATAAAAATATAAATTTCCTCTGGTCATTCTCACATGTTTTCATTTATTTTTACTTTGAAAATTGGAAAGCAAATTATTTTACTTCTCAACTTACTCAGGGTGGAATAAGAAACTAAAGATACTGAATATACAAGTTTGAAACAATTGGGGATTATATAGATATATTAATGTGCAGTGTGTGTGTGTGTATATATATATATATATATATATATATATATATATATATATATATATATATATATATATATATATATGAGAGAGAGCGCAAGACTCAAAGTAAAAAAGAAAAATCACTGATTAGATGACTCCAAGCAACATCACAACCAATCAGTCTTGTCTGGTTTACTTTGTATGTTACTGATGCATTTTAACAATTATTCAACCTCATTTATTTAACATGTATATTTCCCCAGAAAATTTTCATTTTCTTATTTACCAGATTACTGAAAATAGATAAAAGCAAATAGCCACATTTCCAATTTTATAAAATGTGAACATTTTCTTTGTGACCTTGAAATCCATTAATGAAATGAGAAAATTTAATACAGATTATCCAGCAGTAAGAAAACTAAACATTCTTATTTCCTTTTAAAAGTTCAATAAGACACACTGAAAATATTTCCATCATTTTAGTAATATTGTATAGAAGGTGTATGAGCAACATTTTGGGGAGATATATGCAAAATGTATTAATAGAGAAAAATTAGGAAAGTTTTGGCAAATCAGGAATCAGTGTTCCAGGACTGACAAAAATTAAGCTATATTCTTTATTTTTGTCCAGAGGTAAAATATAGTAAAAATATTCATATGACAATATACTTCCTATATTTCTAATCATATGATGCTTTTTTGCCAAACTTTTTGCTTATCATTTTTCACATGATCCCACAAAGATTATGGTTTGGAACAGGCCTTCAGGTGGAGCTAACTGCAAATCACACACTTATGTTTGCTTGAATATTTCTTGCCTTCATACTTCTAAACAACATATCTGCATCTTACAAAATACCTCTTTCAGATTATGCCTTTTTAAAAATAGATAAACAGAAATAACCAATTTCTACAGACAAACCTGAAAAATATACCTTGTCAATTCTAAAGTGCATTTTCTATACCTGTGCACATTATATAGCAGAAAATAAAATAAGTGTTGTATGACTTTTAGAATAATGCTATACTAGAAACCAAAGAAAACAGTTAAGTATTTGTTTTTCTAAGTGTAAAAAAGAATACATACCCGTGAAGAAGCCTTGTTTTACCACAATAAATATTAAAAAGATTAGAAATATCAGGATCAAATCCAATTTCATTATTTCAATACATGGTCTTTAGTTGTCATTTGTAAAATTCTAATTTATTATCAGATAAAATTACCTAAAGAATATATTTTATTTTAGTTATTTTCTCAGTTTAAACAAGCACATGGTCATAGTAGGACACCCATTGAGGATCAAACTCCTAACACAAGTTCACATCATATTAAATATTAATTATAATGTCTTCAATGCTATTATGGCCACACACCTAGGGAAGAAAGAAAACCCTATATTAACAAACTGATGCATGACATGTACTTGAAAACTCATATACTAGGAGTTCTGCTCCAGTCAAGTTGCTGATTATTACTTGTAATTGATACAAGAAAAAAAAAATCTCTAACTTTAAAACCAAATATAAGTTAAGCTCAATAGCATAGATTCCCAACATGTGCAATCTGGGATATTTGAAAATTTTAAATAGTCACCAATTTTCTAACTTCCAATCCATCATAAATTAACCTTGAATGACTAATTTTAGTCACTGCAGTTATATAAAATTCAATCCTTACATTGTTAACTTACTGAAGAGAATGCAATTTCTAAAATGTTTGTTTTAAGTTTTCCAAAGGAAAGGCAGATAGGAAAAAAGTAGACATCCTCCAAACATTTTAATGAAATTTGTTAAAACAATCCCAACACATCTAACTAGCACATTGTCAATCAATCTGTTCAATGTCCATTGTGTGTTGAGAACATGTGGGGAAAATGAAATAAGACCAATAAATAAAATAATAATAATACAGAATAAAAAAAAAAAAATTCATTTTCCTCATAATGCAATTATAAAAAAACCAGAAAGTGTTTTTGGTCACTTACACAATTTTATGATGCCACTTCTAGAAAGGACAGATCTTTCTCTTTTTCACTTTCTAATGATAGCATTTGGATGTGTTTTGGCATCCCTACTCATGAAGTAAGTCAATTGGTCATTCCAACTCAGTGCAAAGCTGACTCAAGCATGACCATTTTAACTATTGTTATCCTAACTTACTTCTAAACCAAAAAGAAAACCCGAACATACCCAAGAGACATTGAAAACTGTTTCACTACAGTTACCATAAAAAGAATACACATCCATAGTAGAAAGTAAAGTTTTGCATGCTTCTATCTTCTTTGTTTATATATTGAACATGCACCTTCACCTAAAAAACACGCAAAACCTACAAGCTTTAACCTCCATAAACATCACAGCTTCAACACTCTTTAAAACAAAGTTTACATCCTATATTGTTCTAAAACTAGTCATGAGCAACTTACAGTACTTTTGATTTTCTGTATAGCATACTTAGCTAGTTATATTAACATAGCTTTTTATTAGATTTTGTACTTTTCACTTCATTCCTGCTCATTCTCTCAAAAAATTTTTGATTGTGGATTGGTGTCAAAGAAAGGTAACTAACTAATTAACCATCTCCATATTATTCAATGAAATATTAAAAATCAAGTGGGAGTTGCATAAAAACACAAACGAGTCACAGTTGCAACTGAAGTTTTTTTTTATTTAATAATTTTGCATCATTTTTTATGGTTATTACAATTTTTCTACCATAAAAAACTTTGCAATTGTTCATTATTTATGCATTTACAATTAATGTCCTCATATCTTATCATTAAGACATTTCAGCTCTTGAGTTCTCCAGCCTTCTTCAGGTATCTCTATATCTGGGCAACCATCTGAGTATTTTAAACTAAACCCTTTATATAATCCACACGAAAGGGTCATTCTCATTCTACTGTGCATGTCTATGTATATCACATCTTTTGTTGTTTTGTTTTTTTTCTTTTTACTATTGCCCAATTATTGTTTGCACTGAGCCTGAGTGAGTCTGTACTTCTTGGCCCAGGAACTGAACTATCAATAACAATGCCACCAAATCCATGAAAAAACATTTTAATCCATGGGGCTATTGTGAAACAATCCTGAACCTAGAGCCTTAAGCCTAATTTTCTTACTGATTGTCATCAGCTGCCACTGTTATGTTTGACCTCTTTTACTACTTCTCTTATTGCTAATGTTGCTAAAGCCTTCCTGTTAATCTTGTCTTCTTTTTCCACTTTCTTTCTTTATAAATGATTCCAATATGGAATTTAATTCTATGTTAGGCTTACTGAGAAGGCCATCATAATCTAGTATATGTGTTGATTCCTTAAGATATTTGATTCTCCAGTGTTCTTCTCTATCTAGGATTTTTACTTTATTCCAGAGGTTGGTGATCACCCCTTTTCCCTCCATATATGATCAGTCATGCCTGATATCATTAGCTCACATTTAATTACAGTCTTTCAAATGTTGCGCCAGCCTTATTTTTATGGGTCAGTGTGTGAGAATTAGTCAGAAGTACACACAAAAAAAAAAAAAAACTATATACAAGTCCAATGGACAAAACAGTGGTACACAGTCCAATAGGACAATCAGTTTCACAAATGCTGACTATCACCATTCCTCAACCTCAAGTAAGCAACTCCTCACACCAAAAACAAGTCTCTAGTTTGAATGAGCATACTGTGCTTTTATGCTCCTGACCAGCCATTGCTCAGTCAATGAGTGCCCAGAACCAGCCAATAAAAATGGCTACAAGCAACACTATCACTTCCATCCATACAAAGTGATAACCAATTCGCCTTCAGTCTGAAGCTCGCCAACTCACCGTCTCAACATTCCAAGTTGCCAAGGTAAGTCTCCACTACAGTCAGTTTGTTTCACCTTTGTATTCTTTGTCACAAATGCAAGGATGGTGGGAATTTAAGTTGAGGTATTGCCTGGGGAAGGTTGGCTTGTAACATACAGATGTCTTGAAAACATTCTTTGTGCAAATCATTTGCATGTCCAGGAAAGCCACCTGGTTTTTGATTTCTTCTTCCATTGTGAACTAGATCAAAGGCCTTACTAAATTCACACAGTCCAATAATATTTGTAGTCTTCTGGTGAGGCAAGAATATGTAAACAGATCCACAAATTCATATTTTAATAATCATGCTGAAAAATATAGTAAAATGGCATGCTTTCTACATTATTTTCATTTGATTTCCAAAGAAAAATCCCATAAGCAGTTTTGTAACGTAGGAGATTTTTTATGTGTGTGGTCTATGTAATGAGCATTACCAATGTTTCATTTTACTGGAAATGTCCAAACTCCTTAAGACAGAAAAGAGCCTGTATTTCTTTTACCAAAAGGTGGGTAGTGGCAGATTTCTTTTAACAAAAATGTATTGCAATTCAAAAATTTTGGCAAGGCCTGTCATAAATCATTGATGTTAATCATTTTTATATCAATAACCTCAAGTTATTAATAATTGTTGCATTGTATGTCAGAAAAATAACAACAGCCATGTGATTTTTCAAGATAATTCACTTTCAAATGTTGAGTGAATCAAGTGCTGTCATATTTTTTCTAAATTTAATTCTTGATAATGGCTTTATCTATTAAAAAAAAAACAAGTTTCTTGAATAAATGATAAAATTTTAGAATAAGCAAGTAATGACTTTTTTGTTGAAGTGCAAAATAAACCAGTGTATCTCAAACATTTTTCAATTGCACTCCATATTTAAAGAATTTAACATGCATCATTACACTTCTAAACATTACGTATGAAATATTCAAAGAAGATATTAGAAACCTTAACATTGAAACACAAAAGAAAGAGATCTGTAGCTTTAATGTGTTCTTTTTTAAAACTCATTCATCTGCATATCCAGGAATGCACTCTCACTCATTCGTTAACAGACAATATAAGAGAAACACTTCATCTTGTTTTTTATTTACATTTACTTAAATGAAGCTTCATTATTTTACTAAACTAACCACATGAACAGAAATATCGTTGTTCAGTATTTTCCTGATTTAATGAACTATGAAAAAATTCTTTGTACACTAAGGTTAAAATGATTTTTAAAAAAAAGGTTTGTGAACTACTATTCTATAGCAAAAACTAACTTACTCAACAGTAAGTAAAATTTAAACAGGTTTATATCTTGACATGAAAGGAGACAAGATTGCATTACAAAACTTTAAGGACTAATAATGCTTTCAGTTTAGAAAATATAAATTAAAAGAAAAAAAAAAAAACACAGAAGTTATAGGATTCCATTCCTTCTAACATTGTAACAGGTGTAATAAAATAGATATAAAGAAGATTGGCATTTTACTTCTCTAAAAAATTTCATATATGAAGATTACAAATGATTTCTATGCTAGTGATAATATTAACCATTTCCTATAAGGAAACCTTTGGCATTCATTGACAGAGAAGCCAGTTCCACTGTTGATTGAAATTTAAAATCTCTTAAAATAATTCTTCAGGAATATAGGCTACATATGTCCAATGTTATCCCTCTTTCCAGTATTGATGGAGGCTTTTTCCTACCCTTTTGTTGTGCAGAATGTCAACATCTTGATTATTATATTATTTTCTCTTCAAGTGACATATGACATTCATTTTAGTCATTGCTGCTGTTGAAAGTCCTCAAGTGATAGTATTTCTGTTATTTGGTATAATTCATGAATCTGTAATGCCAGTCTACAAGTTTCAAAGGAGGGTGGTCCTTGATGAAACATTCAAGTTTCATTCACTTGTTCATTTTTAACCATTGATCTGAAAAAGCAGTCATACACAGTAGTTAATAAAAGGTATGTGTGTATGATATAATAAATTCAATTAATAGTTTTTGTGTGACACAATTTAGTGCATAAGTGTGTGAATAAATAGTTCAATCTTACTGAAGAAAAGTCCTGTCTGTATGAAGAATTCTCAGTTACAGAATCCTTCATTAATTTGCAGGAGACAGAAAAGGAAGAGTTTTTCATGCTGTCTGATGTAAACTGATTAAAGCCATCTTATAGTTGATTTTGGAATATGTGGAAATGGTTCTAAAATTGATTTCTATTATTTGAATTCTTTTTTGTTAATATGATCAAAATTAATATGCACAGAAGGTATAAAGATCTGTTGAAAAGTTTGTAAGCTGACTAAGATACTCTCATAGCATGTTATCAAATGAGGTTTATTTTTCAACATAATCCTACTTGTGGTTCACACACTTGTTGCAGTGCTTGGATCGCATTGGTGAAGAAAAAAGTCATCAACAGTAGATATAATGTCATCATGACTGCAATATTGGTTCCCAGCCAAATTTTTTTTTCATGTTGGGGAACAGATGATAGATGGGGCCAAATCAGGATAATAGTGAGTGATCAACCAATTTAAATCCCCAGTTATGTGCAGCAGCTATTGAAACCAAGGACTTGTATGCTGGAGTATTGTCCTGATGAAACAAGGTCACTTTCATCTGTTTTCATCTGGGCATTTGGTCTTGATAGCTTTTTGTGAATGTCTCAGCAAGTTGACATAGTACTCTCCATTGATGGTGTAGCCATTTTGAAGATGGTCAATAAACAATACCTTTTGAATCCAAAACAATGAGGCTATCACCTTCCCTGTAAATAAAATGATTTTGGCTTTCATTGGAGCAGGTGAGGACAGTTGTTTTCACTGCATGGATTGTTTCTTTGTCTCTAGCTCAAAGTGGTGATCCCAACACTCTTCCAGGGTCAGGAAATGTTGAAGTAAACCAGCTGGATCAACTTCAAACAATGTCAGATTTTCTCATGATTTGATCAGCCTGGTACACTTTTGATCAGGTGTCAGAAGACATGGAACCCACCAAGCAGAAACCACCATGTCAAGTTCATTGAATAGAATATTCTCAACTCTCTTACAGGATACACTAATAGCATTGGCTATTTAATTTATAGTCAACTACCCGTCATCCCTCACCATGTGGTGAACACTATCAACATTTTCCTCAGTTGTTTATAATGCCAAATTTTGTCCATTTTCAAAAGTCACTACTAGCTACATTTGAAGTCTTCCTTGACTATGAAATTTTCAGCCCACCCTTGTACATTTCCTTCTCTCATCATTGTGGAACTGTAAACTTACATTTAAGTTCTCTAATGAAGTCCCTGACAATTATATTTCAAGAGAGATAAAAATCTTTTTCCAATTCTTCATTTCAATAGCCTGTGGCATGTTTGATAATTTTGTCTCTGGATGCAACAAATATTCGTTCATCTATTTTGAAAGATTAAACAGTTCCTGTGCTAGTTTTCTTTTGTCTCAGATTGATAAGCATAAGGTATGCCCAGTATAGGTAGCCTCATTTCCTCATGGTTCCTTTTTGTGCCAACTTGGTGGATATAGGGAACTCCAGTATGTTGAACCTTATTTCTACTTCTTTAATGGTAGTGCAGTGAGAGAGATAGAGAGAGATAGTTATTGAAGTTGATGGGAATACCAAATTATCATTGGTTATTCTGAAAGTGCAGTGTATGGTAGCAAACCTATGTTCCAGATAAGTTTTTTTTTTTTTTTTTTTTTTTTTTTTTTTACTCCTAATGTTCACCATGTAAGATAAATAAAAGTTGACACTATGCTTGAAGGAAAAGTCCTTTTACAAATCTATTCCCCAACATAACAGTTCTGGAGAAGAAGCTGTCTGAATGAAACTTCCTCCTTACCAGTGAAATAAGGAGGGAATGAGGATGACCAACTGCATATGTAACATGGTAAGTCCTAACTGATAAGTTCTGGACTGGTGGAACTAAGGAATTTATCTAGTTTGAAAATCTACCCTGAAAATAGTAATAGAGTAGCTAGAAACAAGCAATATTTCATCTCTGGGAAATGGGTTGTAGAGTAGAAAAACATTCATCACCCACAAGGCCACATACACACAAACTCTGTCAAGGTTGGAAAGGGAGGATTAGGCAGCTCCAACCCAGATATGATGGCAATGCTCCATTCTTCATTGATTGATTGATTGTGTTTAACAGCCCCTCAACCTCTTGTGGGTCATTTGGAGCCAAATTGATTGTATTGGAAACACATTGTATAGTTCATTAAGCATGGATAACAGAGTCCATTCTTATGCAGCTCTTGTAAAGAGAGCATAACAAAATGATTCTGATACTTTCTGATATGATACAAGTAACTAACCATTTTTTTAGCATCTTTAGTGATGAAATATATACAAGTTCCACTTGAGGTATAGAATAAGCTTGTATTCCTACAGACATTTCATGGCTTCATTTAGAAAATACCTGTTCATCATAACTGGAGAAAACTAAGAGTTTGTTCCATGATAAAACATTAGCTGGTTTTTGGAGGCTGATGTTTTTGGTGGTAGGTATCTCACTTCCACTGTGTGTGTGTGTGTGTACCTCCTAAGAAACACAATACCTAAGGTTAGTTTTATTGCATTTTTTATTTTACAATTCAGAGCAGATATTCCGTAACTGGAGATCCTGATTTACAAAAACAAAAATTGATGATTTAAATTCTCCAAGGAGTTCTGCTTATAGCTAATATAAACATTAAAGTATACAAAAATGAATTTCTCATAAATTTCATAAAATTAATTGTGGGGGTAACAAATGTAGAAAAAAAATATATATATTTTTTTCCTCCAAGCTTATCTAGAAAAACAATTCTAAAATAATTTCATTCATTTGTGAATAAATCCTAAAAGTTTTATTAAAATCAAAAAATTTGATTTTTGCAAGAATTTCCAAATCAATGTGTTTTCTCACCACAAAAAGATGTGAAAATTTTCTGTTAGTTCATGGTCCTCTGCTGATGCAAGAAAAACAATTTTTAACCAAAATTTCCAACCTTCTATATTCTTTGATCTTTCCTCTTAATAATAAAGATTTTGATGATAAAATTTTGTTTTTATTAAGTTTGGGACATTTTTTCATTATGTATGGTCATTTTTTAGTAAATCTTTAGAGATAGATATATCATTTTCTATTTTTCACTTCATTTGTGTTATGTCATAAGCCTGTATAAATAAACCATGGTCCAGCATAATTATGGAAGAGTGCTGAAAAAGTCCAACCCACTATTCAAAATGACCATACATCAGAACTTATTTTGTAATCACTTCTTGGGTGAGCTAAGAACTTTACAAAACCTTTCATATAAGCCAATAAAAATGTCAAAAGACCAAAAGTATCACAATATAAAGCAAACCAGTTAGCCAATCAATATAGGAACTTCCATGAGTTAAAGATGTCATCCTTTGACATTCAGTTTTCCATTTGTTTTGAACAGTATATGATATGTTGATGACAAACATTTTAGAATACACAACAAGTTCTAAGTTAATTACAAGTATTTTGATCAAGAATGCTGAATGTTGTAGCCATCCTTTCAATCTTATTTTGACAGGAATCAGTAGATTAACTGCATTTACCATCTCCTTCAAAAGGCATTAATTCTGATTTAAGAAATCTTAAGATTCTTTTTGAATCTGAACATCCAAAAGTACATTTTTATCTTTATCTTGTTGGAACCAAGATTTGGGTTGATTCTATTCCAGATCTGCTGAACCACTCAAACTAGATTTTATTAATCCAAGCTCTTAAAAGGAAAGAAAAATTTTATTTGCAAATATAAGCCTTTTTGTTCACATTTTACTCACTAACATTTGCTCTCATGATTTGTAGATTTTTCTCTTACAGAATCAAAAGTAGTATATTGACAGTTAAAGACTTGAATATTCAATCTTTCCATATAAATACATGTAATACAGCAATAGTGAAGCAAACCAGTCTTGAGGAGTTAACATTTTGGAAGTTTTATCATTACTGAGTGCACTAAAATGTGTCTTTGGTCCAGATTAGGACAATCTGAATGAATAATTAGACACACACATTTGTTATTTAACTTTGGTTAAATGAGATTCTGTGTTTCAATAATTTCTGATATTTTTCAACTTTCTTGTTTATTTTTCTCTAATTTAAGATTATAACATTTGACTTGAATAAAATTCTCAGTTTCTGTCTATATTTCTGAGATGAGGTATTATGTATACTATTTACATTATTCAAACTATTGTCCTCATCTTTGTTGCCATATTTATTACAACGTTTCAGCCATTGTATGCTCTGGCCTTCTTCAGGTGCTTGGAATGTCAAACTGATCCCTTTATTTCACTCACTGGGGTAGACTGTTCTAGTTCCACATGCCATAAAGGGTTCAGTTCGACATTCCAACCACCTGAAGAAGGCCAGAGCGTACAACGGCTGAAATGTTGTAATAAATATGGTGACAAAGATGAGGACAATAGTACAAATAATGTAAATTCTCAGTTTCATTGGGATTTAATGTTTTATTTACATAAATATCCTTATTCATCTCTGCTGGTTTTAATTTAAAAATTGAACTAATCCACTATGAAACAAATATTTTATCATGTAAAATTGAAATTCATACAATCATAATGTCATTCATTTGCATTGGTGACTTCGAATCAGATGTTTCTGTTTAATATTCACTAGGATTTTTTTTCATTCAGGTTTAACTAACAATAATACTGTGCTAACTAACTGTAATTGTCTGTCCAATGCTTTTTTTTTTTTTTCAGTTTAATAATTTTTTATTCATTGTTTCTGTCAAAATCAGCAATGAAATAGTATTCAGTATTCAGTACTTGGTCCATTATGCCATCTGTTCACTGCTCATTTTTTGTAAAGAGACTATCAGTGATACACTTTAACATTTGGCAACACTACCTTCATAACAAATTTATATCATTTTAACTAGTGAACATTGGAAACTAGTAATTCATTGAAATTCTGATCCTAATTTCTTACACATATCTATCAATACTTAGCTATATTAATCATAAAATTTGAGTTTTTTTTTTTTTCAAGTAAATATTTGTTCAGCTAGAGGTCAATTATGAAATCTGACTTCAAACACCAACTTTATAATAGCCAACTTAGGTAATAAAAACTTTTATGTGTTGATTTATAGCTTCAATTGAAATGTTAATATCGTTTTCACAGTTACCTGATGGTTAGCAGTCAATGTGATAAAGAAAGAAATATTGAGACCTTTTTGTCTGAAAAATGGAAAATTTTCACAGAGGTCATTTAAATACTCAAGTTCATGTATGGTGCCAAAAAGGGACCTGGTTCCCACACAACCCACTATCAAGTGAAAAGTGGTTTTGTTAGGCACTGATACGCTTTTGTTTTGAAAGTTCTAACTTCAAAAACTGAAAATACCAAAGAGAGTTTCAGATATTCTTAATGATTAACTGTCCTGAATATTTTACTATTTTTAGTATATAAATAATTTTATGATCTGTCTTTACCAACTTCATTTAAATCTTTATTATGCTACAAAAAAACTAATATTATTTATGATTTTTATTTATTCCAAGTGATTTGTAACTCATTCACAAGGTTCTCTACATAAATATTTGCTTGACATTGCTCATAAATATTGTATTGCCCAAGTACAGCACTTCACCTCTTGAAAATCATAGTACTGATTAGTTCCAGGATATACAAATGTATGCATATACAGGGTGTTTCAAAAGTCTATGTCACATTCTAAGAACTCTTATATCATGAACTACAAATGATAGCCTGATTGAACTGGTACCATTTAAAAGCTAAAAGTATCAAGTTTTCTTCTGTTAATTTAATTAATTTAATTTTTTTTAACACCACTCTGCAAGACAGATGGACTGGACATTCCAGACAGACAGATCGCATGTTCCTGCAATGACCACCTAGATCTTCAGACCTCATGCCATGTGACTTCTTCTGGGGGTATGCGAAAAGCCTTGTGTACTTACCTCCCCTTCTCAGACATATGGATGATCTGAAGATGCAAATAATTGAAACCTTGGCAACCATTGACAACACTATACTTGTTCACGTTTGACAAGAATTGGACTATCATTTGGATATATATTGTGTAACCTGCGGCAATCACACTGAACACATGTAAAAACCTGTATCAAAACACGGAAATATTAGCTTTCAGGAAATATAAATTGTGTTTTGATATCCTCAATAGTTATTAAAATATAAAGTGTCATAATGTGACACAGACTTTCAAAACACTGTAATTGTTTCAATTTCTGAAATGTGCTTGTTCCAATGATTTTGAATAAGAGTTTGGGTACCTATATCTGCACTGTATGATTTCTATTATTTATATTGTATGCTTTGTTTATCAAAACTAAGGATTCATTTTAAGATTTCTTACCAAATACATTTTTTTAAACTTTAACATGTCTAACTGCTTGATATTCCTTTTCTATGCAAAGAAAATTTATTTTCTAGTGAAGAAATAAGAGGAATTAAACCACAGATTTTTAGTTTAATGCCACAATACATTTTGCTCAGTTTTAAGATTAAATTCAAACATATTTAGAAAGCAAATAAAAAACGATATCAGAACAACTTTTAAAAAACAGAAATTAAAACAAATTCCTCTTCTGATGCCATACACATGGCTTTGCTTGGTTATATTTAGAGACAACCAAGATTATTTTTCCATGTGGCTATATTCCAAAATTCATAGGTGTCTGCCCTACTGTCCATCTTTATTCAGCTGAACCCCCTTGTAGTTGCCACTCAATAGCTACAATAGCAGATTTATTCCATTCTTTCATTGCTAAGCCTGCTTCATCTTCATGCTAGCTGTCAACAGCCAAACCTCAAAAGGTTTCATCTCTGCAACTGGTTTATTTTATTATCAAGCAACTTGGGAGCTTCAAATCTTTTGGCATAGACATCTTTGAAATATCTCCTGATGAAACTAACTTTGAAATTTTACACCAAAAAAGTGTGAAAGAAAGATTTGTTTATTACAACCTCAAGAAATTGATTGCATTCAAAAAAAGTTTTTATTTTTTTTGTTCATCTTTGTTATTTTATATTAGACAATGACTGAATGCATGAAAGTATTGGTTAAGCATATACAGTTGCCTGGCAGTTAAGGGTTCAATCTCCAGGTCAGTTAATGCAAAAGTGATTCAGTGAAATAAGTAGACAAGCAGCATAAAGATGAATTAACTGTCCTCAAGTGTGGACAGCAGAATGAGAATAATCTACCCCATTGATTTAATAAAGGATCCAGTTCAGAATTCCCAGAAGGTTATCAATCACAACAGACATGAAGGCCAGAAAATAAAATGGCCAAAATATCAAGACTCTTAGGACACAAAAACATGAATTTGAGCAATTCATCAAATAAAATTAATTTCTCATCTAAAACATTCTAACAAAAATTAGTTACATTTGATCTCACTGCTAATAAAACTTACACAGCAACAAATACATATAGCCCTAATCTGCCATTAATTTCTAGCCTCTGAAATCCATTTGATTTTTTATTGAAACATACATATTGACTGCCAATATATTCTAAGGCAAATTTCAGATAAAAAAAATAAAATAATTGCAAAGTTTATTAAATATTTTTTCCTGTCACTAGAAATATTTAGTTTCTGTAAAAAGTAACTGAAGCTGAATAATAGTAGACTATTGGTTAAGCTATCAGATAATAATAGAACAAAGAAAGCAAAAATCTTGCTTACATATACAAGGATCAAATAAAGTTGACATTAAATACTACTATGATTGTCATTTCACTTTCACAAGAATTTTCTGTGTCACCAAAATTAAAGTTTTTATATATTTGTTTAATAAATCCTCCATTGGTGACATAAATAGCCAAGGTTTGTCCAGATATATCCAGCAATTTAATACTGAAAAATCATATACCTCAAGCAAGAGCACTTAGCTATCTCAAAAATATTCCCCTTAATATATTTGTTTTGTTTTTTTAGTCACTTCACCCCAAGCAAAGTGATAATGCCACTAGGACACATTACAGAGAGAGTAAAAGAGAATGAGCAGACTTTAGTGAGGAGGAACAAGGAAAGGAAAATAAATGAACATAGTTCAAGGAGACACAAGATAGTGATTTATGTTGCATTTAAATTTTTGAAAATTGTAAGTGGCATTGAAGTAAAAAATCAAAAGGGAGTTCCATAGGTGAAGAGTGCAAGAAAAGAAACTGTTAGAATAGATGTAATTATATCTAGCTAGTTCAACATTAAAATGGTGAGCCCAAGTAGCCAATCGAGTAGAAAGTTTGATAGAGGGTTCTTTTTGTTTACTGGTTTGCTCATATTTCTTTTAACTGCAACTGTAATAAGATTATTTTACTTTTTAAGGAGGAAAAAAGACAAAATAAATATAAATATCCATTGTTTATGACAATACAAACCATCCAAAATGTGACTAAGACTAAAACAATGTGACCTCATGGTTGCCCACCAGAAGTAAATGCAAGGGCACCTTATCCATGCACAACATGTCACAGCAAACACTCTGATATCATGTGATTGGTGACCAGAAAATCCTAAGTGTTACCAAAGAATTCAGGCTCCCACTTACTGCCAGTTGGGATGCAACAACCAGAAAATTGCCAACCCAGTACCCTCAAAAATAAAAATCACAGCCACAAATCAATCAGAAGACCAAATAGTTAAGATAGTTAAAATTATTAACACCATGCAAGAAAGGACCTAGTAAACCACATTCTAAACAGGAAACAAGACATAAACCTCTACTCTTGTTCAATAAACACAGAAAGAATACAGGCCGGTTAAACTTGAATTCTTATGATGAGGAAATTACAGACACAAGAAATTAGGTTTAATTGATGATATTATTTGTATTTTTTCCATAATTCATTTGAATATATTTTAAAAGTCACCTGTCAAATCTGTTGCTCTGGCATTTTAATTTGGTTCATTGAAGAAACTAAATTTTTAAATTCATACCTAATGAAAACTATTTTATAAAGTCTTCAGTTTTGACTAAGAATAATTTTTTTTACTAAGAAATTGGCAATATTCCTTCCTAACAACCAGGTTTGTACAGTTTATGATCTCACACTTCAGAAAAACAAAAAATAATACTGAAAATAGAAAATTCAAAGCTCTTTTATGGCTATTTTTAGAGTTAACAAATTTTCTATTAAAATTAGACCATAAGTTAAATGAAGATAGGACATTTTTTTTTTTTGGTTCTTCATAATCTTGTGTTACAGAGTGCACATTGAAATGTTTTGTAAATTGTTTTATCTCTTTGAGTAGGGCAAAATGTTACCCAATATTCATTAAATTTATCACAGATGTTATATCTTAACAGTCTTAAATATTTTGGGGGTTGCATTATTGATTTCAATCAGGCTCTATATTCAAGTAGCATTTCATTATCAAATTAGTAGCATTAATCACACTTATTTTCTCCACAAAACATGATTAATTTCAGCACATAAATTTAATTCCTCATCTATTATAAACTTTAAATAAATTTCCTAAACTACATCTTGTCAGGAACAACTGCCGAGGAGTGAACTCACTGATAATTATGAAGATTATCACCCTACAACATGCACCTATGAATGAATTTACTTATTTAAATACTTTATCTGCCAACACATCAAACAACTTTTCAGGTATAGGACATAAATTTTAAAAGTATTTTGTACCATTCATTTATTACAATAATAAATATTCACAAATTTTAAATAAGTTGTTACAGAATAGTTTTCAAGATTGTATTTATTTAATACTCTAGTTATTTATAGAACAATGTTAAATGGAGGAAAGAAAAGAGAGTTGAAAACAATTATAATAACACATTAAATAAGCATTAATACAAGTATTAAATCACATATGTCTTTCAGTTACAAATAAAATGTAAGATCAGTATTTGCAATAAGTTCTTTATGAAGAAATAATGGAGCCAACTCTCCTGTGCAAATTAACTCCAGGCTCCATAAAAAAAAAAAATTATGAAGGATACACACAAACTAGATGAACAGATAAACAGCATTCCAGACAGTATTGCCTCCCAGGACTATTCCATAAAAAGATGCTATATAAGAATTTCTGTTTCATCTTTTAAATTATATCAATTCAGGATTCAATATAAACTCAGGCTTAAGCTTAAGAATGGATAGTCGATAAAATATTCTCATCTGAAAACAATAGTTTGCTTTGTTTGAAATGAGAAAATAAAGACAAATTTGCCATTAATTAACAGGATGAAAATAAAATTCAAAGATTATATGATAATTAAGAATTATTTATGCAATCAAAATTAAAATTCAATTAATCACAAATAATAAACGAAATATCTTAAAAATGATGGTTCACCATTTATCAGTAGAAATATCAAATTATAGTTTTCAACTTCCAATTAATTTCATCAATGGATGTAACTAAATTCTGAGACCATTAAATAAAATGCAAAGATACCAAACGAAATAATGCATGTCAAATAGAGCCTAGTGAGTAGTAATTGAACAACTGTGGATAACTTCTCTCAAGTCCTGTACACTCCAGCTATTAAACACCTTGGTAATACTGATTATTAAAATCTAACACTGTAAATTAGAATTCCCTGTAGATCACTATGCACCTAATGAAAGCAAGAGGACACAACAGCTGAAACATAATAAAGATGAGGACAATAGTCCAAATATAAATAATGTAAATATACTTTGTAAAAGTTGTAGATTTCCTGCACCTCTTATTGATTATGTGACAAGTATTAACATAATGAAATACAGTGCTACTCAATTGTGGGCACATTCAGGTGCTACTGAACTGCAAACATGAAACTTGAAAAATTTGGAGGCTTCTAGCCTTCAAGGGTTAACTGCTTAGCACATTTAAAATAAAAACTATCTAAATTCAAACTTTGTAAATAACATTTTTGTATATCTTACTAGCTTTTCTTTTTTTTTTTTTTTGGTATTCTATTTGTACATCTGTTTATATTACTTAATACATTCTGATGGTGAGGACTGAAACGTTGCTTCACCCCACCCTTGTTGTTGGCATAAAAGTTTGTTTTTTTTTATTGGTAAGCAAAGAGAAACAGTTTTTACTGGTGATAGAAAACTCATTTCCCCTTTTTATTTTGAATTATCAATACTAAAAAATTTTTATAGATTTTTCACAGATTGCAATTATTTTTGTTTTTTTAATTTTTCAGAGGAAAAAAAAATGCTGTTTTTCTGTAAACACCTCCAGAAATATTTTCACAAGGCTTTCTTCCAAGGATCAAAAGGTTCCAGGGTTTATTGCAAAATTAAAGCTACACTCTAACATCTGTTAAATTTAGAGGGAGAAAAAACATGGAATACTCCTATAACACTTAATCACACATACAAATGCATGTAAAGAAACAATGTACAGGTGCATATGGACAGACATTTCAAAATATAAGCATATGTAGGTAAAGTGAACATAATTGCATCTCCATATAATATATACAATCATTCATTTAAATCTTATATCAACAATAGATAGATGAAAATTTACATATAAGCAGATATATGCACCTTAAATTTGTGCCTAAAATGTCTGAGTGTGCACAAACGATATATGTATATAATATTAAATACACTCATTCATGCTAACAGACAATATTGAGTTTATCTGTATAGAGAGATTTTCTTGTTGGCATGCACAGCTATATATATTTATATTCTTGAGGCCCTCTATATCAAAAGCAACCAACTAACACTGAACAAAACTTACAAATGTAGTAACAATGTTTTAAAATTCATTTCACTAATATGTTTGTGGGCTTTGCCGTGATTAAAAAAATGTTACATTTTTGCTATCTTTGGTTAGCTCCCTTACATTGTGGATGTTTGTTTTAAAAAAAAAAAAAAAAAAAGTAAAACAAACACATTGTAGCTATAATGGATAAATTTAAAATAATTATGACACAGCATATTCACAAAAATCAGCATCACAATGATCACAGTTACATTAAGTTCATCTTTACAATTCCCCCAAGGATGATCTGAGGAGATCAAAATTACTTTGGATAACAAAAACTATAGCACCTTCCTTGATCATTTTTAACTTATCAAGAAGCTAATGAGAGAACTAGAAAGGATTATTATAAAAATATGTCTATATTAGCCAATGAAACATGCTTGAATGAAGATATATATAAGTTTAGATTATGTCATCTTTTATTGTGCATAGTGTCACCACAAATGTATACAACCATTTACGGTGTCATTTTTTAATTTAATTTAGGTCAGCGACTCAGTAATGAATTTTGCACTGAAAAGTCATATTTATCTGTACCTCACTCATTTAAACCATCTTTTAAGATCTCTTTAAAACTTCTGTTAAATTTTAATCCCAACCTTCACTTTTAGGCCTTCCTGTTTTGTTACCCCTCTCTAAAGCTTTCATTTACCTCTCACATTCGTCCCCTACTCTCATACATACACTCTCACTAAATTTTATTTTTTATTTCCGGAGTTATTTTTTCTGATTTCTTTTTGAATTTATACGTCTGATGAATTGGATCATAAATACAATTCCGATGTAATAAATTATAATCATGGAATATTAGTGTTTAAGCCTTCTTATTATATTCTTACTCTGTCCTGGACATTGAGTTCTACCTGGATTCTATCCTCTTGGAAATTTTTATATATATATATATATATATATATATATATATATATATTTTTTAAGCATTATGCCCTGAGCAAGGCGTGAAGCCACTAGGATGCAGGGGGTTGCAGAAGATTTGGAGCAAGAGCAGATAGGAGTGACAGAAGAAAGGATGAGGAGAGGGATAGTGGGTAGATCAAGGTAACTGGAGGTATTGATTGACATTACATTTGAATAGTTGGAGATTATAGCACTCAGGGTACAGTAATTGGGAAGGGTGTTCCACAGGCGAGAGGTGCAAGGTATGAAGCTATTAGAGTAGAAGAGACGGCTACATTTAAAAGTTTCTACAGTGTAAGGGTGGCAGCAGGATGCCAGCCTCGTAGGGCGCTTGAATTCATGGAGTCTGGGAACCAGTGAAAGCAGCTCATCGGAGCAGTTACCATGAATGTAGAAAAGACAGAGAGAGGTGATGACGGGTCTGTGAGAGAGTGACTAGACAAGACACCAGATCAGGGCCAATTATATTACATATCCGTCTCTGGATCTTGTCAAGAACTCCGAGGTAAACAGAAGGTGCCCCAGACCATATATGGTAGCAATACTCCATGCAAGGGCGAATGGTTGATTTGTATATTTGAAGTATCGATTCCGGGGAGAAAAATTTCCTGGCGCGGCACAGAGAGCCAACTTTCCTCGCGGTGGAAGAAGCAATTGACTCAATGTATTTGTTCCATCTCGGTCAACGTGAGACCGAGCAGACACAGGGAGTTGCTCTCAAGAAGTTGACTATCAGACATTCTAATGGGGGAGGGGCAGGTAAGGATCTCTATGGTGATTAATAGAGAGTAGTTTAGTTTCTGAGGCGTTAAAGTTGACCAGCCAATTCTTGCACCAATTAACAACCGATTGGAGGTCCATTTCAAGACACATGGCCAGGTTAGTTTTGTCACCAACACTAGATTTGTTTTGGAGACAGGAGTAAATTGTAGTGTCATCCACGTAGATGCCAACTAAAGCTCTCTCTCTCTCTCTCTATATATATATATACACACGCAGGTAAAATGATAACAAATGGAGTATAATTCTACTGTATATAAGATTTAATTTAAATGAGGGCTCACTACAGAGTAAAGCTAAAAACTCCTAAGATAAAATGGAAAATTTAAAAAAGCTAGAACATGTAGATCTTTAAATGTTTTTTTGTGTTTACATGAAAAACTAGAAATCATCAGATTTTCTGATAAAAACCCTTATTAAACTAAAATGAATTGACTGTAAATTGTAGGCATAACCTATCTTATCTTGCAATATATTTAAACTTTGAATTTGATAGTACTTTTTCTTACAGTAATAATCAGTAGATGTACTGTTGTGCATGTTATATCACTTATTATTCTATTTGAAGGATTCATTTTGATTTAATATTGCTTTAACATTTTACATGCCCTTTATTTAATGGTTGCATATTAATTTGCCAAAGTAGTTCTGTATTTTTCATCATTTTTTTTTTCTTGGAACAATTATTTGCCAGTTTCTTAAAAAGGGCCTTTTCTTTATCAACCACAAAATTTTATGTAAGAATCTGAACAAGCATATAACTAGTCAGTATTATGTTAAATTACCTCCCAACCGCTTTCATTTTTTAATTCCTTGGATAGTTGAACATCAGACTTTGATACATCTTATGAAACAATGTAGCCACTTGTATCTGCCCATAAGGAAATTGTCTAGATTTTTATATTATATCATGACCTATATTAAAAAAAAAGTTACGGTGAATTTAAATTTAATGTAAGTCACATTCAATTGTTTAATCACGGCAAAGCCCACAAGACATTTTTTTTGCTTTTTTTTTTTTTTTTTTTTGAAGTATTCTGCTTTTGAAATTAAATTAATCTTTCACTTGCCAGTAGTTTAACATCACCTAAGGAGACACATTTATGGTGTTGAAGCATAATTGGCATTATGTAGTGATTTTTAACATGTTCATCAGTCTTATTCAACCCTGGTATATAGAGTAAATTTGTGTCAGAATTTTGAAATTTAACTGTGACAGCTATTGAATAAATTAATACAGAATTTATCCATTTCAATATTTCATCCAGACAAAAGGCATGAGACAGTGGTCAGGGTGGAAAGTATTAGCCTTAAAGGGAAGAGGTTTTATAAAATTAAACCAGGACATTAACCTTATGACATTAACTTGGGATTATATGAAAAACGAAATGTTAATTTGAAACTAAGAGAGGAATGAAAAGGGTTTTTTTTTTTTAATTTTATAGATATGGTGTAAGTTTAAAAATACAAGTTCCTGCTTAAAAATACTCTTCCAAAGATAAATTATACTTAAAAGTAAAATATATTCAAATTAAAAATAAGTTATATTTAGATAATTTATATTAAAATTAAGATTATATTTAAAAAAATAAAATAATTAATAATTATTTGTTCAGTATAATAAATACATTGAGCTCTTTTTGTGGATCAGTTTAAATATTTTATATTACTAGGATCTACTTGAATTATATACCAATGGATTTATTACCTTTACTATATATATATATATATATATATATATATATATATATATATATATATATATATATAAACAAAAATTCAAATTACCCACCTAATGCATTTAAGCATATACCAATATCTATTAATAAAAGAATTGCAACTAATTTCCAAAATATAAAAATATTTAATGAAAATAAAAAATATATAATTCAGCATTAAGAAAAAGTTGTTATTCAAATAAATTAGAATATATAACTAACAATAATACATACAAAAATAAAGCAAAAATAAAATATAATTGGGTTTAATCCACCTTATAATATAACAAAAGTACTTTCTGTCTCTTTCTGAGATCATCAGTGGTTCACTGGTAAGGCAAAAACTATGTGTAAGCTATCCATTACTGAAGTTTTGTTCATTTGTGTTTAAATGCTATGGCTGACAGTTATGCTTTAGTATTCATTAGAATGTGAAAAATTATCCATTAAGGAATTTTTCTTTTATGTTGAAATGTCTTGGTCAAGCATGCATTAAAGCATGAAAACAGTTCTTTTTATAGGCATTTTAGAACATTACAGTATTCGTAGCTGATTCTATTCAGTGTCAGTTTCAATTTGTTAATGAAGATTGCCTTGAGGATCTGTAGTTTGAATTTGTTATTTTCTTGGTGTTGGATAGTTGTGTTATTAATCAGTATTTTTCTATACTGTGAATGTTGGTGTAAATGTCTCACAATGGATGAATGGTCAGACATGTGTAGAGTAAGATAATGTAGTTGTCATATCCAACATATATTTGTTTTCCTGTTGGAGATATTTTCTCCCAATGGACATTTGAATTGATATATAATGTTAGTTTTACATAATACATCAGTTGGTGAGGGGGAGTTATTGCATATAATTGGTTGTATTGTATTTTGTATATGATTAATTTTATTTTTTTATTGGGATCCATGGGAAATATATTGGTATGAATGAGGCTTTTTATGATTTTCTCATCCTGTTTGTAATTAGCATGCATCTGCTTGCAATATAAGAGTTTGATATATTTAAGGTCCTTTGAGGAAGTACAATGCTCTATTTGACATGTGTTGAGGTTATTGATAAATCATCTTATTTGTTCATCTACAATGTGGTTTGGAAAACCATTATTAATGAGAGCCTGCGTAATATTTTTTAGTTCAGTGTAGAAAATCCTTTTTTTATATAAAGATATATAATTTTTCTTGTGTTCTTATAATTTCTGTCCAGAAAAAAAACATTATTAGTACAAATGAAAATTAAAACTAAACTATTGTACCTTGTCAGTCTTTAAGGAAACTTTTATAAAAGCGGGATTGCTGCCCAAATATGCAATATTATATATAAACTCCAAAAATATACAGACATTATATATATAATTTTATTATTTTTACATACTTATTAAGACATATGAGCACTCTCACATACATTTACAGGGTAGAATTCTTCAGTTTGATCTTTTTTATACAGTCTGAGATATAACATAAAACATGATCCTTTGATACAGAAATAGATATATACACTCATATCACATAATGTATAAATATGTGCCAATATATACACTTGCATATTTGTTCATACACATCAGCATTGATGAAATAACACGCTTAGACACAACTGCAATGTCTTTTAGGAATTTTTTTTTTTTTTTAAAATGACTTTGCAGAATTATAAACCATGCAAAATTCAAAAGAATAACACAAGCATTAAAAAAAGAAAAACCTAACCTCTAACTTCAAAGCAGCTTGTGTTCCTGAACATTAATACAAAGTATCAAAATTCCTGCATGTTTTCACCTGTATGCTTATTCTTGACACAATTTCAGGATCACTAAGAATAAGTTTTCAATATAGATCAATCTAAAATCAATTTCAAGTAACTATTTTTTTTTTCAAAACCGTGTCTTTGAAATTTTAAAATGGTAATATTCACATACTTTTAAATTCTTTCATTCTCATATTTTTTTCAGCCAATTTATTCTCCTCACAAAAGATGTATTAGGTTGGTGCAAAAATAATGATGTAATAATGCCGTTTTTTGACGTTAAAAAATACGTCAAAAAACGACATTATTACATCATTATTTTTGAACCAACCTGATATAAACTAAAAAAAGTCAGTAGATACAGTGATCAAAAATCTTATTGACAGTGTTGAAAGTATACTATTTTAAAAAGAGAGTTTCATTTTTCTAGAATTCAATACTGTTTACAAAGAAACCAAAGTATATTACAGGCAGAAAAAAAAAACAAAAAACAAAAAAAAAAAAAAACACTTTCTCAGGTGAATCTCTCAGGACACACATGAAGCTGCAAAAATGATAGAGAAAAACCAGGACCACAGTGAGTTAACAGATGTGGTGTTATTACCAGAACAGAAGACTTCGGGGGACTGCATTAGTCAACAAAAAGTGTCATGACAAATGGACTGTAATGGACACATTGACCTGAAAGAGGTCATAGAATATACCAGTGAATACATTTTAAAGAGGTGGTGGGGGGAGGGGGGCAGGTTCCCAAGCATGTTGCTTACAATTTTATGATATTCTTGGGCTTATTTCACAAACAGTTGGCTGATGTGGGTAAGAGCTAGGATATGACCATCATCCCCACAGTTCCTTGCCATAACTGAAGTGCTGTAGTTTTGAATGAGAAGCCATCAGAAATATTTCACAGTTGAACAGATATCCTCTTGCAGCAGAATTATTTTTGCAGCAGAATTATATCTTCTGTTTTTGAATAAGAACAGTTAAAGCATTTAACATCCTGTTTTATTACCATATTTGTATACAATGCAGTCTCATGTATAATGCAATCCCCTCTCTTTGTATGATATAAAATGTATGACTAGATTTTATTTTCATGTATAATACATGGAAGATGTTAAATGATCTGTTTTCAATTACATTTTAGAGTGGAAATGATTTTTGAAGGCAATATAATGTCTGAACTTTGATATCTTTGGTTATTTAAATAGAATGCAAAAACAAGGATTTCTGCCATGAAAAAGTATGTTGGCTGTATACACAAGGTGACCATTCATGAAAAGTAGATTAACATTGCAAGTTGTTCTAAGTAACTTTGTATCTACTATTTATGATAGGAGCTGTTTTCAAATAGGGCCAATGTACATAGTGTTTTTATAACTGAACAAAACTGCCATAATATTTGCACTTGTGAATAATGTGAATCCTAACAACTTTGGCTTTTGATTAAAATCCAAAATGTCTTCAGTTCTATACAAATAACCAAAGCATTTTTTAATTTTAACTTTAGAGACTAAATTGCCATCTAATAAAATATAAGCTAAAAACTATACTTTTTATAGAATTTTTTCAATTTTCTTACCTAATTTCCATAAGTGTTTTCTGTTGATCCATATGAAGAAACTGAATGACAAATCTTATTGGTTTCAAGTACAATACTTTACTCAAAATCTTTATCAACCAATACTGATTATCCAACACAAACTCATTCAAATCAATTTAATCCAAGTAAAATATAAAATGTTTCCTCTATTTCCATTATTCTGTTTTTTTCCTGTTAGTTCAAAATTTCCAAAATTTTTAATTTGGCAACAAGCCATGCAAATACAACATATTCCTCAACAGCATTTGTCTTCCGTCTCCCCACCCATACCGCCAATTGTGTTGTTGTCAGCCATGCTTTTATTACCAGTGATAGCAATAAGCAAAATATTTATTATTCTAATCTTCTATTCAATAGTGTGTTCTTCAAACTGCAAATTGTAAAATAGGGGAACAGTTTATAAAAGGGCAATAGAATTTATATCATTTTATGGTTTTAAAAAATGTAAAATACCTAGAAATGATGTGTTGAAATAAACATTTAAAATCATAAATAGCTTCTGGCATCAACATTAGGCTTTCAACAACAACAAATTATTTGATACATAAATTGCAAGTAAATGTTCTTTTTTCTACTAAAAAATATTTTGTGCTCTCAAATATTCAGTTAACTAGAGTCCTATTTTGTTGTCATTTGCAAACCTGTAAACTTAAAAAAATCATTTTTGCCTCCATGACATGAGCCAAAATAAATAAAACAATATTTAAAAATATATTTCAAGAATAAGATAATAAATACAAAAGAAATTAACTTAGTTTTGTAAAATGAACAATTGAAAAATATTCTCTTTTTAAACCTCTTCTCAAGCAGGATCTCTTATGGAAATTAATCCTTTCTCAACCAACAGATTTCAGTGACTTAATATTGGTTTCCATATGAAAGTCACCAGTAAATCTGTTAAAAGAGTGACAAACCATTCAAATGAGAAAATCTTGCCAATCTATCTGAATGTAAAGATAAAAATCTATTTTTTTTTTTAATATTTCACGATGAACATGGTATTAAAACCACTCAGACACAAGGAGGTTCCTGAATGTGAAAGAATAAGAAAAACATTATTAAGGAACAAGAACAATAAAAGAGAAATCAAAGAGTTGATTTGATAAAAAGCACCAATTTTCTACAGACTAAATCAAAATCATCACTTTACATAATACTCTGCCACACTAATATTTATCAAGTTTGATCCACATTGAAAACTCATTTCAGATTTATGCTAAACTTAACTGTTTACCAAATACAATCTTTATAACTAATAACAATATCATGCTGCTGCAATTCACTGTCAAAACTTAACTCCACAAACAAGCAGTAGATAAGGATACTAATTAACCATTAAACAAGGTGATGTAATCTTTTTATATTGTAGGATATCTATTTTAATTAAGTAGAAAACTACATTCAAGTTCTCTCTCTCTCTCTCATATATATATATATATATATATATATATATATATAAAATAAAAAATATAGTTTTCATGTATGCTATATTTATAGGTGAAAGTGTTCAGTATCAGGGATAGAGTATATAAATATAAATGTGGAGAAGCCTCATGTTCTAGAGAAATTCATCAATTTTTTTTCATATGATATCAACAGACTTTCCTGTTTTGCTTCTAAGAGGGAGCACATCATCTCTTCAGATTTTTGAAAATATTCCCCTAAGGCTACAATGTTTTTAGACCAGCCAGCAAGTAAATAAATTCCCATCAGCTTGCACACCCCAGGTCCATCCAGACATTTCAAAGCAATGTCAAAACTCTAAAATCCCTTTCTTCATGTACTACAAAATTGATTTAGGAATATGTTTGATAACAGCAATCATTTCATCTGATATATTCATAGACCCACTTGCAATTTTCAAAATATTTGTCCAATATTTCTTCACTTATAGAGGAGTAAAAAATCTTTATGTTTAACAACATAAATG